>MU226563.1:2382295-2411705 GCA_018584345.1 Thuja plicata
GTGCACTTTACATAGTGATGAAACACAGACAGGTCAAAAGGTGGCTTGAAATTATCAGGAATCTTCACCAACTTCCTATCTACTCTAGGCATGAACTTAGGCATCTCATACTTCTTTATCAAATGTTATCTTTTGGCATAGTCAGCTTTGATTTTTGTCAAGTCAATATCTATGCATAGTGCACCAGTAATCCCAAATACCTCAGCTACTGACCTCCTATCTATGGAAACTAGGGTTTCTTTGTTCTTTTTTCTAATTACCCTAGCCACTGGGCAATAGTTTTTTTCTAATTCCCTAATGAGACCAATATCCACATATAAATCAGGCACAATTAACTTAGCCATATTCAAGTCCCAAGGATTGCAGATTGGGGCTGGTTTTATCCTATTATTCCAGAAATAATGAAACAAAGAAATACCAGAATAGTCCGGGGTTACCGGATTTCTTCATTGAGACCATTTGTCTGTCCATTCCTCCCAATCCGCACTGTTTGTGTTCAGAGTCCCAGGAAGCAATTCTATAAATTCTTCTGTGTACTTCTTTAGTGCGACCTCCTTCTTCTTTCCAGACCCTTGCGAGGTGGTAGGAACAATTGCTTGACTCATTCTGACTCTTTTGAATTATACTGTCTCAGACGTACAACTCCAGATAAACAAGCTTCTTACTCTTCACAGAAAACTTAGAATGCAGAGATGAGAGTTGTACAGAATCCAACTCAATCATCTATACTTATAGCCATTAAGGAACTGTGTCTTGTCAACTTGAAAGCTGCATTTCTGCACTTGAGTTTTCACAGAGATTTCATTCAGTCATAAATGCTACGATCAACTTGTACTGTTAGATCCTATCTGAAAGAGAGAGTGTACAATTTTTCCCACTTGGCACTCGTCAGCCTCAAACTTGCCATGCACTTTATACTTTATTCACTTTTCAAAAATACCTCTACGAGTGAGCGACTTATCCTTGTTATCTAACTGGTCGCATACTCGCTCTTCATCTTCGATCAACTTTTCATCTCCCGCGAGTAAGCGATGACCTAGCTCTTTGACTTAATCTCAAGTCTATCGCGTACTCGCTGTCTATCATGCTTTAGGTTTTCATTTCATGCGAGTGAGCGATTATTTCTTTTGTTATTCATCTTTTATGTCATTTGAATCTGGGTGACTGAGCGAGAATGCATCCTTTCTTTCATTCCTTCCTCAATCGCATACTCGCAAACCTTTTAAAATGCATATTTTAATTTGGGCGACTGAGTGATGCTTTTCTCTCTTCTGCTCATCGCATACCCGTGAGTTGATTTCCCTTTTCTTCATTGGTCGAGCGACTGAGCGATATTCATTTCTTATAACTCACATTCTGTCCAATCGCTCACTCGCTCTCCTTTTATTTCTTCTTTTATCCAACGCGCGAGTGACCGATGCATAGTTCTTTGCTCAGTCACGAATTCGCGAGCCCAGAAACTTTAATTCATTTTAGACTGCGAGTGCGCGATTGCTTAATATTTCACCTCAGTCGCCTAGTCGTGAGCTATTTTTCTTTCTTTTCATCTGCTCAGCGACTGGGCGATGACCTTTTCCTTTGGCTCGTCACACGCTCGTAGGCTTCAAACTTTCATTTCACTACATATCGCGAGTGTGCGAATGTTTCACTTTTTCCCTTGTCGCTCACTCGCGAGCTCTTTTCTGATCATCTACATTGACTAGCGAGTGCGCGACATCATTTATTTTTTGCTTGTCGCATGCTCGCGGGCTAACCTTCCATCACCTCAAAGCTTCAGCGACTGAGCGAGGTATTCAAATGGGTTCTCAGTCGCTCGGTCGCGGACTATCATGGAGTTTAAAAATACTGGTGCGACTGGGCGATGAACATCTCATTTTCTTGTTTTATATCTTGGTCACGCACTCGCTCTGCAAAAAACAACATGAGTTAAACCTATGCGAGTAAGCGACAACTACACGACATGACCTCGTCGCGCTCTCGCGCAACTCAAAACACTGATATAAAAGCCTGATGCGACTGTGCGATAGACATAACCTTAACTCGTCGCTGACTCGCTAGCTTTTGAGTTAATTTCAAAAAGGCATCGCGACTGCGCGATTAACCCTTACAAACATAAGACCCGCTCACTCGCAGACCGATGATGACTTAACATGGGCTCATCGCGATTGCGCGATACACAATTTTTCTACTCATCGCCCACTCGCAAGCATACTGAAACTTGACTCAAATAGCTCGCGATTACGCGATTAACCTTTTCACTAACAGCTTGTCGCCTACTCGCATAACTTAAAAACATTATAATAAAACCGATGTGACAAAGCGACTAAGGATGAAACATGACTTCAAAAAGTGATAGACTCAAATTGAGCGGTAAAACACAAGATTTTGAAAACAAGAAAGCCCGGGAAAATAATAAGACCAAGGGATTCAAAATTTTGTTAATACAGTGCTAACAGGTGTCAAATCTTGTGTCAGTGAGAAACAAGAATAGAGATAGCAGGCTTTGTGCTGATTTTAGAAACCTTAATGTAGCATCACTCAAAGATAATTATTATTTGCCTAATATGGAGGCAATGCTATAAAGAATTGGAGGGTATGACCTTTTATCCATGATGGATGGATTCTCTTGTTACTACCATGTTTTATTCAATGACATAGAACAATTCAAGATAGTCTTTACTACCCCTTGTGGAACTTATGTTTATGTAAGAATGTTGTTTAGTCTCATCAATGCAGGGGCCACTTTTAGGAGAGAAATAAATGTTGCTTTAAATTAATTAATAAACTTAATTGTGCTTGTCTATCAGGATGATCTCACTGCATATTCAAAGAAAGCTAAGGATCATTGCAAGCATCTAGAGAAGATTTTTGTTAAGGCTTTGGAGTTTGGAGTGTCTCTTAATCCAAATAAGTGTCATTTTGTTATTTCAAAGGGAAAGCTATTAGGGAACATAGTGTCCAAAGAGGGAGTGAGAATAGATCTAGAGAGGATTGAGGCCATTAATATGTTGACTCCTCCCAAGAACATCAAAGGGGTACAATCTTTCTTAGGAAAGCTAAATTTTGTAAGAAGGTTCATTATAAATTTTGCAGAAATTGTAAAACCTATTGCCAAGCTGCTAAAGAAAGGTGTTAAATATGATTGGAATCAAGAAGCTCTACAAGCTTTTGAAAAGATTAATTTGGCCATTGAGGAAGCACTGATTTTAAATCTCCTAACTATGAATTACCATTTTCTCTTTTCTCATTTGCTTCATTCCATACCATTGTTGCAGTGTTACTACCGAAGGACAAAGAGGAATTTCAACATCCAATTGCATTTTTCAGTAAGTCTTTGCAGGCAGCTGAATTAAACTATGAAATCATGGAAAAGCAAGCTTATGCCTTAGTTAAGGTAGTTAAGGCTTTTAGGCCTTATTTAGTATGTGCTAAGGTGATTGCCTATGTACGTCATGTTATTGTTAAACATATATTGTCACAAAATGAGGCTACTAGCAAGAGATGTAGGAGGATCAGCAGAATACAAGAGTTTGATATAGAGATCCAAATTACCAAATTGGTTAGAGGCTTGGGGTTGGAAAAGCTCATGATAGATACAAATATGGAGCTTACCCAAGAGAACAATGTGAAAACAAAGGAAATGTCAGCTAGCATTGAGATGCAGTCATGGTATACTAATATTATATATTTTTTAAGGAATACTAAGTGTCCTAAGCACATGAAAGAAACTACAAGAAGGGCTCTCAGACTAAAAGATCATAAATATGTGTTTATTTAAGGAGATTTATATTGGAAAAATATAGATGGAGTTTGTTATGCCCTCCATACCCATCCCTACATTTTTTTGGTGAAATGTTGGGTCCCCCTTCTTTGCTTTTGGTTCTTTCTTTGTTTCTTTTTGGTCTTCTATTGATTTTCTCCAACATTTTCCTCCATGAGGACTTTTTTGTCATTTCCTTTTGGTTTTCCTCACTCTAGGACCCAGTCCTAGGCTGTTTTGTTCATTTGTACTAGCAGAATTTTGGACACCAGGATCCTTATATCGTTACTTCCTCTTTAGTTGGAGGGTGTGGTAGTGCGGGATCCCCGGGCCCGGAGTCCAGAGGTTTTCCTTTTTCTCAGGGTTTGTGGAAGGGAATGGTGCATTTTGACCTAAGGGATATAAATTGAGTTTCACCTGTCATTGTTACACTTACCACAAACAAATTACCTTCAGAGAGAAGTAAGAGTGAATTGTGCATTTAAGAGCGAGCTAAGTGCAATTTTATTGGAGTTCTTGATAGTGAGTTGAAGTTCAAACTTGTGCACGTTCAAGCTATCCTACAATTTTCTCAGTGTATTCATGGGTTTCTAGAGCTATTTTTTTCAGAGCACCTCCCATGCTCTTCCTTTTGCATCCCTAGTTTTAAGGTAGGTCCTTCTGGTTAGGCACTTTCTTTTGTTTTATGTTTTGTTTCCCTCATTTTTGGGCTTTGTTTGCTTTGCTTCTTTTTTGTTCGTCTTCGTCATTGCCTCCTGTTGGTGGGATGGATTTGTAGGAAGGATTTTCATCCTCTATGCAGTTGTAGAATAGTGTAAAATTCTATAAGTTTGTGTATGTGTAAATAGCGGTCTATAGGTTAGCTGCAGTGTGTTTGCATTTGTTTGGGATTTTGTAAAGTTTTGTTCTTTGGCTTTCTGTAAATAGCATGTCACCTTGTGTTCTTAGTCTATAAATTCATGTTTGTTCTATGTATCCTTCCAAATCTTACCCATCCCATGGCGAGCTCACCATTCCCTCTATATTGTTTAACCAAATTTGAGCTCACCCGCCTAGTGTTCACCAAAATCAACCTCGTCACCTCGCCTATTTAAGTGGTGACCTTTCTCTCTGCCCGTCACTTCAGCATTAATGGCGGGATTAATTCCCCCACACCTAAACATTAAAAACCAGCCCCAAGTGGCATTCAATCTATTCTTGTTAAGACAGTCGTCACCATGAATGTCATTACTCTATTTATTGCATGGCCATGTGACAACCCACATTAGCCCAGTACGGTGAATTACTTGATCATTTCAATAATGGTCAGTTTTTCAAACTCTGGGTTCCTTTTAATTACCCAACCTTCATCTCATTTTTTGCATGAACCAGAATCCCCGGAACCCCCTGGTGTTGATCAAATCTAAAGTAAGTTTTTATTTATTACATTTCCAAGATTTGATGTCAACTAACATCTTTTTGAAGATAGGTGCAAAATGATGATGAAATCTCTGGAACCCAACAATTTGTTATATACAATTATATGTACTAACATTTGTCCAGTCTTGTAGGGTTCAAACAACTCAAGCAACATTTCTGATATACCTTCCCCTCCTACAAGTCCAGAACTTTCATCTACCTCAACAAGGGCGACCACTAAGACAAGGGCTAAGAAAGTGCTGGAAAAACTCCCACTCACTACAAAATATCTAAGAGAGGGTGTTATCATGGGATCCAAGGTGGATTCCAAATTGCAACTGATCACTGACATAGAGGTCAAACTGTGGGGTGAATTATAGCGTCTGTTCAGAATAATTTTTACTCAATGTTCCGCTGGAGACAGTATGGCCAATAATGTGGCTGCCTCCGATATAATCAAAGCTACCTACTTCCCTTCCTTTGTATAGTCCCCAGGGCTGATCCTCCCTCTAGAAGAGCACTATAATACAATTGTCTGGGCTATTATACTCATTTCTTCTATTCCAACAGGATACCTAACACCCCTAGTGTCTCTCGATGCTGAAACTTTTTCTTCGAGGCTTTGAATCCCCCAGTTTTCCAATCCTATTGTCATCTCCTAGGCTACATCACTAGAAGAATTCAAAAAATTCAAACAGGTGGCCCAATAGCACCTTAACACCCATTGGCTGAAGACGCCAAAGAAATATTATAAAAAGATGAAGCTAGAGATCCCCACACAGAATTCAAGGAAATCATACAAGCGGGGATCATATTCCTATGTCAGGTCTTCAGGGAACCACATGCTTGGGATTTCTTAGCCTTGATGTACTAAGTTTTGTACGGCATATCCACCAACGGGCAGAATTTTGATTTCGTAGCTATTGTTGCCAATCATGTGCACTTCCAACTAAACAAGGTCAGACAAACATTGAAGTTCCATATGACTTCATATATTTTGTGGGCACTAGCACAGCAGAGACCCAGAAGTCAAGGTCTATTCATAGCAGGCATCCTTGGGACAAGGCCCAGCTAGAGTGCTTTGTGCGATCATTTCCCCCAGATTCAATGGGAAGCCATATTTCCCAATTTTTGTCGAGTAAATGATACTTTTGTTTACTACAACATTTTGATACCAACTCGGGATGCTAGTTACTAGCTTTCAAAGGAGGCCATGGCCTTAGTGAGTTCATACAACCATTATTTTATTCAATTTCAGCAAGATTATTATATTTGGGTGACCGGGTTCTCTGGCAAGCCCTACCTATTGCCCAAACATTGTGAGGATAGGATTATTTTGATGGAGTACTACAAACAAATTTTGGAGGTCCATACATTTTATGGGGTCAAGAAGGTTACCACCATCCCCTTCCCAATCACTTGTGGGAACTATACTTGCAGCCTCACAGCAGTAAAGAAGCCAATAATGAATTAAAAAGTCTGGGGCTTGCAGAATTCTACCTAGAACAGGCCAATTTTGATCCACTAGGCAAAATAAATGTGGCCTTACCCTGGGCATCAGCACCTCATGAGCCTCACACTAAGGATTTTTGGGAAGATTTCTAGTATGACTTTGATGTCCAAAGATGACATTATGAGAGGATGACCAAGGGGATGATGAAGTGCATGGATATCTGAACCTTCCTGATGGACTTCTCAGATACCGGGCCCGCGGAGGACCCATAATACAAATCAAAGGGGATTGACAAAATGGCTCTCCCTCTGGTGGATTGGGAACCCCAGAAGTTTTGAGGATAGAGGACATCACCAAGGATGTGATAAATCAAAGTCATGAATATTTTTCATATGTATGCAGAAATAACGCTCGTCGAGATGGCCCAGTTTTGCGAGGATCCACTTCCGGCTTTGAACAATAGGAAAAATTAGAGATAAGGGGAAAATAAAGGAGAGCACCCTGGCCCCATTCCAATCCTCACTTTCAACCCCAATAATGGAACAACTACATGCTTAGCTTGAGTTATCTTGACAGCTGAGTGAAACAATCAATGCCAGACTTTCCCTTGGTCTTGCAGTCACTTCCATGTGATCTGCCCTTCTTATAGGCTCCCCCTCACTGGAAACACTCATGATCTGAGTGGTCGACATAGAGGATGAGAGTGAAGCTATTTTAAATGTCAGGGTCCCATTGAAAACAAGGCGGAAGAAACCAAGGGCAGATAATCCTCCACCAAGCACAGATGTAAGCCCCGGGCAATCGGGAAACATTCATGTGGAGCTTATCCCTTCCTCCCTCGAAGAAGAGAATCATCCAGAGGCTTCCCCTCCCCATGACAGTTTTGATGACATCTTCCAGACTGCTTATCTGGTAAACCTACAGGAAGATGTAGAGAGGGTACTGGAGGAGATCGCCATGTAGGAGGCAAAAAGTGTCCACAGAGAGGGGGAAAGGCATGAAAAGGAAGTTTCCCCAGAAGAAGAGACCAAGAAGCAAGAACAAGAAAGCACACCAAGTGTGGAAGAAACACCGGTCCTAGGAACCGAGACAAAAGGAAGGTAGATACAAGATGAGCAACCAACTATAGTTGGGGAAACCCAACCCTCTGGAACAACCATACCCCTAGTCATCATGCTTCAAACACCTCCAAACACCCTCAAGAACAACCATACCCCTAGTCATCATGCTTCAAACACCTCCAAACACCCTCGGGAACAACCATACCCCTATTCATCACACTTCAAACACCTCCAAACACCCTCGGTGATCAAGTACCCCTAAATATGACATTCAAAAAGGTAATCTGTGCAGCACAACAGTCAGATCTAGGTCAGACACCTTCACCCCCTCAAGAAAATAGGCCCTCAGAGGAGAATGTCTTGGCAGAGAACGCCGAAGAAATGTAGCATCAGCAGAATGTGGGGGAGAACCCCAGGAATACGGAGATAGATACCATTGAGGTGGGAGAACCAGGAAATCTCAGGGAAAAAGAAAAGGATTCCATGGAGACTACAGATGTTGGGGAATCACAGCCCACCCCTAAAGAGGACCCAAGTGTCACGGACCTAGAAATAAGATTGCCCCCACCACCACAATGGTTGGTGGAATCCAAAAAGAGAAAGGCCCTGGTGGAAACTAGAGTCCCTCTCTCTTTGGCCGAGATGATGGCCCAAAATCAAGAGGCTCAGAATTAAAAAAGGCCTAGACCCTCCATACCATTCGAACTTATCCAGGAGGAAATTCCATCATGGTTGTAGTGATGCCTCCCCCAGATGTAAAAGAGGTAGTAGTAAGAACTATAGATTGTACTTTCATAGAGGTACCTCTGGGGAGGAGAGACAAATAGGGGGAATTGAACCTATTAAGAGAAGTCAGTCAGGAAATTGAGGCCTGATATGACAAGCAGGCCCAAAAGCTAAAGGAGGAAAAAGAGACCAATGAAAATCTCCTTGAGCTTCTTACAGAATTGATGCATCCATTGGATGCGATCCCTTTGGAGGTGTGTGTGTGAAATTACACATTCATGAAATTAGGATCAATAACAACAATTATATGGAAATAAAAATCAATTTAATCTAAGAATTAAAATTAAATCCATGACATCTCATGGTTCTCTATCTTAGCTTTGTTAAGAGAGCTCTCAGCCTTAATCTCTCTCAAGGACAATCCTAGAATGAGAAAATGATAACAAATATGATCTAATCTAGCTCAATTCTCTCAAATGATGTGTGCTTTGAATTCAAAATGCTCATGATATGCTCCTCAAATCAACAATTTGCTTCCTAATTGCTCAAAATGCTATGGAAAATGCTCAATTACTCTCAATTACTAACAAATTGCCTATAATAAGGATGCTTTACGCTTGAATTTCTAGGATATAAAATGCATAGAAAATGGCTTTTATTTATAGCAAATTCCCATGGGTAGGGGGTAGAGTGAATTAACCATTGGTTAATGCTTGGTTAAGTTTGATCCCTCAAATGGTTACAAATGGGGGACCATTTAAATGGTTGTCCTCCAAGGGTGGGACAAGTAGACAAGATCCTCAATAATCATTGGTTGATCAAATTGAGTTGAAAAAAATTAGGATTTATTTAATTCAATCATTTAATTAAATTAGCCATGTAAGGGTGAATGGGTTGGATTTTAGTTTTGATTTAAAACTATACAATTAATTGATTAAAATTAATTATATAATTTGATTGATCCCTTTTAGGCTTATATTTGCTTATTTGATTTCATTATTATTTAATCCTTTGATTTTAATTGATTTTGTCCAATTTTCTTGATAAATGTCCATTTGAATGATTTTAATCCATTTTGATGTATTTTGATGAGATTTAGGACAATTGGCTGAAATTTGCAGATTTGATGATTGAGAGACACCTGGTCAATTTTAGGTGTCTACAAATGCCCCTCTTTGAATTGATCTGCGAAACTCATTGATTCAAAGAAAATTGCATGTCTTGATTCAGATTTGTTGTTGATTGCTGATTGATGCAAAATATGATATGATACCTTATGCAAAACCTGATGCAAAACCCTGATATGAAACTCTGATGCAAAACTTTGATGTGAAATCCTGATAAAGTTTGAATTTTTAATGCCCCAGATTTGATCCGAGATATGATGCAGAATCCCAGGATATGATATGATGATGCCCCCTCAGAAATGAAAACATTTTGATCTTAGATGTGAAAAATTCGATGTACATTGATGAAAGAATAGATCCAAGATGATTTCATTTCTAAAAAAACATTGATGATGATCGTGGCAACAAAACATGCCCCAGTGTGAAGAGAATTTGATGATAATAGTTATTATTCAGAAAATATTGTTGATGTTTGAGATAAGTTGATGATGTTCAGATATCACTTGATGTCAGTCAGAATCACTTGGTTGGTGTTGTATTGATGTCAATCGGATAGGATAAGTATGTTGATGGATTGGTTGGATAAGCTGATAATTCACTCTCAAGATCTAGAGAGACAAACAAATGGATTGATTTTCCTTCCTCAAGATCTAGAGTTAGGAAATTTGATGCGCTCAAGATGAGCAAATGGATGATCGGATAAATGATTGATGCTATATGATCAATTGGGTGATTCGACTGATTGATAATTGATTAGATTATAGTGGATTTGATTAGATGGTGGGAGGTTGATAGATAAGGGAATTTGATATGATTCAGGTGCAGATGTAGGTACAAGGATAAACAGAGTTAGTTTTCTCTGAGTTGATCAGATGGTGAGGTTGCCCCTAGGTGAGCAGATGTATATTGATGATATCCTTGATGTAGCATGTGATCAATTTGATAGATCATACATTTGAGGACATTGATTAGGACTTTGATGAAGTAACCATGATTAACTTCTAACCCCTTGACTAAAGAAAATACCGTAAACATGCAATTAATCTATCACAAAAATGCAAAGCAATGCAAATATTTTCATCATTGAGCATTGTGGAACTAGGAGTCGATACAATCCTTACTAGTGCCACTGCAACCATAAGAATATGAATATGACTTTCATCTCATTTGGTAACCCCTTTGGAAACTAGTACAACCCTCACTTATTGAATGACCAACTATGGGAGTATGAATACCGGTTTCATCGAATTCAATGTTGCAAGTGGATTTTGGTATTTAAGATATTGAAGATCTAAATAGCCAAGGTATCCTTTTGCGTGAGAAAACAAAGGTTAACCCTCCTTCCTATATGAATGTCCTCAATAGTTCTTTGATGACCATGTCCTTAGATGAATTCAGACAAGTTAAAGGATCTCCCTCAAAACAGTCACACAAAAGTTAAGAAAACACCATGTCTCCATCATCGCCAATCTAGTCGAAACATCATCGATTAGATAAAATAAGTCAATGAAACTCAAGGATCATGATAAAATAAGTCAATGAAACTCAAGGATCATGATGTAGGATCAAACTGTTTAGGGTGAACAATGATATCTATCAAAGGTTCCAAAATATCTCTCCTCTAAATCTGAAAATCTGCTTTTGTCATGTGATCAAAATGTTGCACTTCTGAATCCATTCATACCAAAACCAATGATTTGCCCCCAAGTAAAAAATGTGATCAATGTGAAACTTAGGGCAACTGAGACCTAGAATGCACCAATGCAGCTGAAAGACTTTATGCAGGATTTTTGGATTTTTAGATTTTTTAATGTTTTTGGATTTTTAGAGATTTTTTGAATTTTTTTAGAGATTTTTGAATTTTTAGATTTTACCATCTCTCAAACAAGATCACATTGGTTTGCCCCCAATGTCTAGCAAGGAATAGGACATGAAGGATGGATTTGCAAGTTGATGAATTAGAGATGGAAAGGCCATGATGGATGAAACGTGTGAATGTGACTCGTAGGACCATCTCCTCAAGATTACCCAAAATAAGGAAAAAGGATATAGAAATGAAAAACATGTTTTTGGATAAGAAATGGAATCCCATGATGTAGTTCTAGGTAGCATATAAGATAATGACCTGATGTCATGAAAGTGGGTGATCCAAAAGAGTGGACATGTCAAGAGGTTTTGATAACAAATTTTGTACTTTATGTCCATTTTTTATCAAGACCAATGGATCAATTTGGGTAAGATGTGGATAAGATAGCACGATTAGGATAAAGAGATGATTGAGGCTATGAGGGGTTGATTTGGGATTATGGAAAGACTGCATAGGAATAATGAAGGTGGATTGGGGAGAAGCAAGATCATGATAGGGTAGCATAGATGCAACAAGTGAATAAGTTGATGGAAAAGATAACGGTGTCAAGATACTTGATGCTCATGGATGTGTTCAACCTTATCAAGACCAAAGGTAAAAGAGGGAATATGGATACAAGTGAGATGAATGGTAGAATATGGAGGATAGCATGGATGAAACATGCCCCCAAATGTAGAGTGCAAGAGGAGGGAATTATACATGACACCTGTTTGCCAGGTTTTCATCACGGTACTTTCCCAAGGTGACACAAGAAGTGGTTTTCACCATAGGACAGATTGATTTTTCTTTAATTTTGCTACCAAGGTGCCTATTTTACCAGGTTTTCACCAAGGCACTTTTTCTCTTCTTTTTTTATTTTTTTCTTTTGTGTTTTTCAATATTTTCTCATCATTTGGATCTTTGAAAAATTCTCTTCTGAAAGATATGCTATAATAAACCATGGCTATGGCTAGGATGCTCAAATATATTGATAAGGTGATGTAAAAGGAGAGATATGGAAGATAAGGGTAGATGGTGGTGAAAGTTTTCTTCCATAGATTGGATAAGAGGGATGGAAAGATGGAAAGTAGGTGTTGGATAATGAATGTGAGGATAAGAAGAAGCTATGTTTTGGATGGAAATGTTGGCAAGATCAACTTTGACACACACTTTGAAGGGTGGTGGATTGATGGAGGAAAAATGGATGAAGGAGGTGAGGATGTATTTGAGGTAGTGGATTTTGGGATATAGGAACCCAAAGTAGACTTGGAAAGTGGAAAATGTTTGGAAGGATATGGAATGGAAGCCTTTGGAAGCTTGAATGTCAACTTTGATTTTTCTTTTGTGTAAAATTCTTTCAAAAGTGACTTGGGAATCCACATAGTCTTTGATTTTTCTTTCTTTTGTGATGCTTTTGAATGCATTTCTTAAATGAGGGATTTAGGAACCCACATTTTCTTTGATTCTTCTTTTGGCTTGGTGGACCTTTCTGGCCTTTTGGATATTTCTTTTTTCTTTTCATTCACATGTTGATTATATGGGACATGGTGATCTTTATACACATGTGGACTCATGGATTTCTGATTTTTATGTTGCACATCCAAATTTCTTCCAAAAGACTTGGGAATTATGGGTGAAGAGGAAGAATATGAAGGGTTCATATGGATTGGTGTTTGGAAATTCTTCAAGTATGTGTTACTTCATTGATCTTGATACATGGTAGGGTAAGTGAATGGAGAGCTAGGGATGGTAGGTGTGGTGGATGGAGGAATATAGGGACCTAATATGGATGGAAGGGATGAAGACTTTAGATTTGGGACATAGGAACCAAAAATGGATTTGGAGGATGGTGAAGGCATATGGTTGCGTTTGAATGAAGGAAGATAAGGTGTGAAAGGGATATCAACATCTTTGGAATGAGCTGCATTTTTGAGGTTCTCATCTTTAAGATTTATCTTTTTACCAATAGGCTCATGAGTAGCTTTCATAGGAGAAACTTTGATAGGATCAAATGAATCTTGAAGAGATTTATTATCATGCAAGGAATTTGGAGGAATGATTGTTTCTTGAGGTGAATATGGAGGATCATGAAAAGGAGTTGATGGGATACTTTTATGTTGACAAGGATCTTTTGATGGTGTAAAGAGGGTGTTTTTCTCTTGATTTTCAATATGCTTATTAAAAATTGTGGAAGGGATATCTTGATCTTGCTTGGGAAGTGGACTAGATATGGAGCTTGGAAGGACACTTTTTTCGTGAAATGGAAGGATATCAGCTTGGAAGACCTAAAAGGGTGCAAGGGGATCATCACAAGCTTCTATGGATATGGGACCTTCATCAAATATGGGAGGGGATTAGATAACATCTTGATCTTGATCTTTATTGATACTTGTTTCTTTTCTCTTTGGATTGTCCTCTTGACATAGAGCTACTTCTAAGGACAAGGTAGATGTTTGGATATGCATGGGGAATGTTTGGAAGAATGATGGAGAATCCTTTTGAATAGGCATAGAAGCACATGGAAGCTTAGGGTCTATGATCTTTGAAGCATGGAAACAATTTGTAGAAAGATGTAAGTTAGCTTGAGTTTCTTTTAGAGGTAGCCCTTGAGGGTAGACATAGTCAACATGGAAAGTATCATCATTAGGTTCACTCTTTGATGGAGGAATTTTGGATAGTTGTGAAGCTTTGTGAGATGGACAAAGGATGAAAGGAGTAAAGGCTATAGGAGAAACCTTGCTAGATAGAGGTTTGTATATTAGATCTTGCTTGAGAATGGTACCTTTCTCTTCATTCTCTTGATCACAAATAGGGTAGTCATGAAATTTCCCTTGATCCAAGATAGGTTTGTTGCTCTCAAATTCATCTTTGTTTGGAGAAGATGAAGAAACAAATGGCCCATCATCATAAAGAGAAGGAAAAATTGATATTAATGATGGTGTGTTAGATGATGTATCTTTTGTTTTTCCTCATTCTTCCTTAAGGTCGATGTCTCATATTTATGAAAATATGCTTCTTTATCCTTCTTCAAAATTTGTTCCATGATTTCGAGGAATATGGGATCTTGGGATGCCTCCAATATTGCATCATTAGTTACTTCATCGTATTGAGTCCTATGGAGATTTTGATCTTGATTTTGATAATTGTTCTCCACCATAAGGTTGATTTGTTTCTCAAATAGATTCATCATTATGAATGTTTAAAGGAATATGATCTATTTTTTGCACTAGATAGAAATAACTCCAAAAAGGGTATCCATATATGATTTCAAAATATTTCCAAACCCTTGGGAAATGCCCCATGTTTACCCTTCTTTATTTTTGGGCGGCACTTGCCTGTGTGTAGGTGGCCTTTAAATGTTGGTACGCGGTTACTGGAATTCCTCTACGCAGCACTCTACAGTTTGCAGGTGGCACAAAATTGTTTGTAGGTGGCCTAGAATTATTTTTAGGCGGCCCAGAATTGTTTGTAGGTGGCCCAGAATTGTTTGTAGGTGGCTCTTTGCTGATCAAAGTTGAAATTTTCAATTTTTTTGAATTTTAAAATTTTAAAGGTTTTGATCAGACCTGTTAAAGAATATTCTTGCATGAAAATGAAGTACAAACTGAACACACACATAAAATTTGCACCATATCCCTAAAACAACACTAAAAGTGTATGTTCTCGGATGTTTTTACAAGTATAACACAAGAAATTCTTCCAATAAATCTACCTAGAGTCAAATTTGGCTTTTAACAATGGCTTTAGAAGGTAGGCTTACTATTTTAACCAGTTTTAATCACACCTCTATTCTAAATCTTGTCAAGTTCCTTTACCCCCTTGCGGGCTTCCCACACGCACAAAAGTATGATTTTGCATAATCCTGAAGGACTACCCGAGGAAGTGAGGATGACTTGCACAAGACTTAGTCACTTTCTAATTAAGGTAAAATACATTTTTTATAGTGGGTTAGATGATATCATGGAAAAAGTGATTGTCTTCCACTTTGGGTCGTTCCCTCTCACCGTCCTCATAAGGAAAATCTCAGGAGGCAGGCCCTTTAAAGCTCTATTTTAATCTAGCATACATGGAAAGCGGAAAATGAACTTAGTCCAACAAGTTTGGGAATTTGAATCACTCAAAGAGTGAAGAGCATATCCCTATTGTCTTCCTTCGTTCCAAACACTTCAAGCACTTTTTGTTCTTTTTCAACCCCTTGACAAGGAGGTTCTTAAAAATGATAGGAGGCTTCCACATCCAGATGACTACTTCCATAGGGTGATATAGACGCACTGAGAACCATGAAAGGAAAGTGCAGGTAGTAGATGATTGGGTGACTAAGAAGTAGGAGGCATAAAGCATTTCCTGGCAGCCACACCCCCGAACCTCCACCAGGCTAGTAACACCTTGGGCCAAGTAAATGACACCGTTACCCAGTGGGAGGGGGAGATAGAGAAATACGAAGAATGGAGGAGCGGTCTAGAAGAAATAATGAACTTCGGGGAAGAGGCCATCACAGAGATGGGAATTTTGGGAGATGAAGATTTTAGGTACCTTCAGGCCCAACACTCTAGACTTGGTCTTAAATCTAAGATGAGAAAGAAACTGGTAGAGGCCTTGAAGGGTAAATTCCCGGTAATTAAAAATTATTTAAATTCATAAGTGGAATTTGTTACAAGGGTTTTGGCAGTCAATCCCTTCAGCACCGAGACATGCGCTCTGGTGGATTTTTTTGTAAGTAAATCTGATAAAATAATGGAGTCACGATTCTGAACTCCTAGAGATTTTGATAGAGCAAAAATGTCACATCTCACCTAAATGGTGCTCTAGGCTCATGATGCAGTGAATATGGCTTTGAAATTCAAAGAAGGTGCCAGAGATTTGGCCGACCAGTTGGAGGAAGCCAATGAATGCTAGAACTATATAAAGGAGATAGATGAAGAGGCAATTCTCTAGATTTTGGAGATATTCCAAAAATTTAAAGAGCAGTAAATTATTCTGGTCTCCGAATATTTCTACCAGCAGGGTAAAGTTTTGAAGATTTATTATTCTTTGAGCGTAAGCTCCTGGACTCCAGAATTTTGGGTCCTAGTTTTGTATTCTTTTGCAGCAATCCGCATCAAGGTTCTCTAGATCCAACTGATTGCTTTCAACAGTTAATAAGGGTCAGAGTGCAGGTGATCCAAATAGTGACAGGTCTGGTGGATGGGCCATTTCTGACAGACGTCTTCTTATTCCTTTGAGGCACCACTCCCGCATTAACTACCTAGCATGCCTCAAAGATAGGGATCTGCAATCAACATTAATGAGGTGTATGGCCTAATTTACCATAATAAGCAAGTTTCTTCTAAGTACCATGGCCCTCTTCTCTAGGCCAATTCTTCTTGATTTCTCCCCTTTCTTCTTCTTCCATCTTGTCAGAATGTTGTGCATCTTGAGATGATTGTAAGTGGTACAGGTAGTACTGGCCATGGATAATGTATTTTATTCACCAAGTGTACATGTAAATTAGGTCAAGTTTTTCTATAATTAATTATTAGAATGAATTCAAAATAACTAAGAGGGGGGGTGAATCATTTATCCTCATGTCTAGATGTGCCTATTTAAACTTTATACCAATTTGAACAACTTAGATTTACTCAGTTGCTCGGCAGTAATAACATAAAATAACAACATACATATGGAGTCTAGTGTTCATATGTAATCATCTTGTAGAAAATTAACAGTAAAACACAACATACATATTCACACAAGTTGACACCATTATTTAATGTGGAAACCTAATATGGGAAAAACCACTAATAACATGTTATCAAGTTTTCACTCTTCTAAAGTGAGCTTTGTTAGGAGCCAACCTTGTTAAAGGTTACAAAACACATTGCTAAATGTGACCTGGTTAAAGGATTTAATCACCCTATCAGGAGTGGCCTTGTTAGAGGACTTAGAACATACCACCTGAATGTCACCTTGCTAAAAGGATTTATACAATGACTATTAGGTCAACCTATTTAAAGGATTTTGACTGATTCAATGGTTAGAAAGCAATCAGTAGGTATGATCTGATACATACAACTTACTTTGCAAATCTAGATCCAATTCAGCTCTAATGCTAATTCACTGAGTGGCCTCCATTCTCATTTCAATCTTTAGATCTACTCGGAAATCTGTGAAGCAATCACTTATGTAACTCTCTGCTTCTCTGCTCTGCCTTTTCTACTTAGATCATTCCAATCAGTCAATTAACTATGAAATCCTCTTGCATACATTGCTTACACATGAATAACCCCTCGAGGTTATCTTATACCTCTTCATCTAGGTAAAATAAATCTTTTTCTGCTTAATCAAGATCGTAGATCTTAGGATAGGTCAGATCCAATAGATCTTTCCATCATTAAATTTAATTTATTTCTCCAAAGCAATCACTAATTGAATCTTTGTTCCATGCCTTAATTATGGTTACCCATGCATTTACATAGTGTGGATCAAATGTGTTTATCCTTAATTAACTTTACATATCCCAATAAAATTAATTATGTTGGCTAGATATCTCAAATCTCAATAATTACCAAAATATTGTTGCTCGTCCAACACTGTGTTCCTCAGAAATTTACTGACGCTCGGTCGACACTAGAAATTATGCTTGGCATATACTGGTGCTTGGTTGACACAAACTTGCTTGGCACAAACCATTCTCAGTAAACTGTCATTGAAAGATAAACAACACATTACTTTGCCAATGTGCCAACTGATCAAGTACCCTTGTGATTTCCCGTAACTCAACCATTCTACCTGGTCTTCTTGTTAAATCTCCTTCATCAATCAATAGATATGGTACTGAAACAGATAGCAATAGTCTCACCAATTAAGGTTTGACATCAATGACAAAACAACAATTATTTCCATTGTAGCTTTCCAACAATCTCCCTCTTTGGCATTGATCGCAACACTAAAAAATAAAACAATAATTTTCAACCATAGTTACCATACAATCCAAAAAGTCTACATGTGTTCCTTTATATGAACAAATCTTCATTAATGTCTTTAGTTTCATTCTGATTCTCATCTTGTAAAACTTTTCTCCTATCCATGTCTGTGATCACACTGAAATCTTTTTGTTTTTGTTCATCTGTAGATTCCCTCTTTCATTGATATCTCCCTCTTTGACAACAATCTCTTTTCCAGTATTCTCTTTTTCTCTAAGCATAGTAAACTCTCCCTCTTTCAGTTATAGTAAACTCTCCCTCTTTGAAAATAATACCAAAGATGTTGACATCTTCATCATGCAGATTCATCTGTTCAAAACTCTGTATCATGTTTTTCCTGTCATCTTGCTTATGAATGATCCTATTTTTTATCTTTGTTTGTCTTTCACAACTTTAGGCAGCATCCTAAAGTGTGACTGTCTGTGCATCAATGTGTAAAATATTCACAATATAGCATTTGATGCAACAGTTCCATTCTGAACTAATTAGCCTCAATTAGGGGAATCACCCCTAATTTACCTCATAGATACTCATGAGCATCCTTGGGTAGTGCCTTTGTAAATATTTTTGCTAACTTTTCCTTAGTATTCACATACTCCAGTCTCACTTCCTTTTTCTGAACTAGCTCCCTCAAGTAATGATACTTGATAGCTATATGCTTTTTCTTAGAGTGCATTACAGGGTTCTTAGAAATATTAATGGCACTAGTGTTATCACAATATATGACAACTGGTTCTGTGATCTCTTCTTTCATACCTTTCAGTAGTATCTTCAACCACACAACATTAGAATAATTAACTATTGCTGCCACATACTTGGCTTCAGCTGTAGATTGTGAGGTGCAATTATGTCTCTTGCTTGTCCATGAAACTAATCTTTTTCCCAAAAGAAATGCTCCTCATGTGGTGTTTTTCATGTCATCCACATTTCCAGCCCAATCAGAATCAGTATAGACTCTGAGCTCAAACTTATCATTCCTTTTTAGTAAAAACCATATTCATTTGTTCCTTTCAAATATATCAAAATCCTTTTTACTATCATCATATGAGTTTCCTTGGGATTGGCAGAAAATCTTGCAACAATACCAACATCCAGTGCAATATCAGGTCTACTATGTACAACATTTTGCATCTTTTCAATCATGGATCTGTAAAGGGTTTGAGTCACTTCTTTTGTATCATCAATTTTTGTTAACTTCTGTCCAGTAGCCATGGGTGTACTCACTGATTTTGAATCTTCCATTCCAAAAAAATTTAGTATCTCCTTAACATATTTTGATTGAGTAATATAGATACCATTCTTCATCTGATATATTTGTAAGCCAACAAAAAAATTTATCTCACCAAACATAGACATTTCAAATTCAATTTGCATCTCTTTTGCAAATGCTTGGCATAACACATCTTGTCCACTAAATATAATGTCATCAACAAAAATTTCAGCCAATAAAGTACCTTTACATTGCTCTGTCTTCAAATACAAATTTTTGTTGTCATTGGTTCTTGCAAATCCAATCTTTACCAAATAATTTTGCAATCTCTCATACCATGCTCTTGGTGCTTTCTTCAATCCATATAGCGCTTTGTGTAATCTGCAAACCATGTTCCTCTTACTTGGGTCTACAAATCCATCATCTTGTTCAATGTAAACTTCTTCTTCGAATATTCCATTTAGGAATGTTGACTTCACATCCATATGATAAACTTTAAAACCTCTATAAGCTACATATGCAAGTAATGCTCTTACTCCTTCCAATCTTACAACTGGGGTGAATGTTTCTCCATAATCAATTCCTTCCTCTTGTGCATAACCTTTGCATACCATTCTAGCTTTGTTTCTTGTTACCTCTCCATGTTCATTCAACTTATTTCTGAATACCCACATAGTACCAATTACATTCTTGTCATTCGGCCTAGGTACAAGTGTCCAAGTCTTATTCTTCTCAATTTGTTTGATTTCTTCATTCATGGATTGTATCCAGTCTTCATTGTCTAAGGCATCTTTTACTATTTTAGGCTCAAAATCACATAATAAGCATGTATTGTCTCTCAACTTACTTCTTTTCATCGCTGCAGAATCCTTCAATCCTATGATTTGATCAATTTTATGGTGCCTCCTCACATAATTTGCTAGAGTAGGTTCTTTTTCTGCTTCAAATTGATCATTCATGTTCAATTCAGGTTGATTTTGTGACTCAGCATCTCTATCAGATAGCTCGATAATTACCTCCTATTGCTCGGCATCCTCATCCTTAGGTTCAAGTAATGTATTAGAATCTTCCTCATCCATATAGACAAATGATTTGTAACTCTCAGGTTCCTGTGTGATTTCAGCTTCATTTCTTTTTGCATATTCATCAATTCTAACATTTGCACTTTCCACAATTTTGTTAGTGTTAGAATTCAAACACTTATATGCTTTGATTTTCATTGAGTAACCAAGAAATATGCCTTCCTCACCTTTAGAATCAAGTTTTCCATTTCTGTTATCCTTCAGTATGAAACATTTGCTTCTAAAAACTTTGAAATATTTTACATTAGGTGCATATCCATACCAAAGCTCATAAGGTGTAGCAGTAGTACCTTTCTTGACTTGTATTCTATTTAGGGTATAGACTGTTGTACTTACAACTTCTCTCCAATATTTATGTGCAACATTTTTCTCCATCATTAATATTCTGGCACAATCCATAATAGATTTGTTTCTTCTCTCAACAATACCATTTTGTGGTGGTGTTCTAGGTGTGAACATATGTCTTTGTATCCCTCAGTCATTACAGAACCTATTAAACTCATTAGAGATAAACTCACCTCCTCTGTCAGATCTCAAAGATTTTAGACTTTTACCTGTCTCATTTTAAACTTTTGCCAAGTGCCACTTAAATAACTAAAATGCATCAGATTTTTCTTTAAGAAATATAACAGTCATCATTCTTGAGTAATCATCAACAAATAGAATGAAATATCTATCTCCATAGTAACTTTTCTCACCAATGGGACCATAAAGATCAGTATGAACTAATTCCAGTATTTCCTTAGAAGTATGAGTTTTGCCCTTGAAACTAGATTTAGTCATCTTTCCCAATTGACATTGCTTACACATTGCATTTTCAGGTTTCTTTAACTTAGGTAGCCCTCTAAATTTTTTCAATTTTATTATGCTTACCAAGTAATCAAAGTTTACATGACACAACCTTTTATGCCATAAACAAACATCATTATATTGTGCAAACAAGCATGTCTCATTAGCTAAATCTAGATAGAACAAGTTACCTTTTGTTTTCTTACCACTTTCAACTAGCTCTCTAGTGGCATCATAGATCTTTGCTTTCCTGTGATGGAATTCAACTCTGTAACTAGAAGTATTTAGCTGTGCAACACTCAATAAATTATAGTTAAGGTCATCAACCCAATATACATTGTCACATTTGATCTTATTAGTTAAGTTAATTGATCCTTTCCCTTTAACAAGACATGGTGCATCATTACCAAATTTAACATAACCTCCATTACACTGATCTAGGATCTCAAATTTATCTTTATCACCAATCATGTGATGTGAACAACCACTATCAATGATCCAATGGTCACCTTTACTCATATAAGAAATTAGTGCAGTTTTCTCATCATCATCAGAATCATCTTTCATAGCAACATACACAACTTCTATATCATTTTCATCAAATTTGTCAGAATCATTGTCAGAAGCTTCTTCAGCTATATAGCAAGATTTCTTACCATTGTCTTTGTAATCCTTATACTTTCTGAAGTCTTAGACATCCTTTCTGTCTTTATACTTGTTGTCTCTTCTTTCATATTTTTCATTCTTATCAGGACATCTAGCAGCAATATGACCAACTTTGTTCCATGAAAAACAAATGATAGGAAGTTCACCTTTAAATTTTCCTTTTCCTCCAGATAGTCTTCTTGCCATAAGTGCTTCAAGTTCTTCCAGATCATCATCAGTAGTTTCGTTGTCAGTGTTCACACACTTCTTTCCTTTCTTTGAGTTGTTAAGGACCAACTGGGATCTGAATGCAGATTCAATAGATTGTGGAGTGTAGTTGTCAAAATTTGACATTTCAAATGCAGTAAGTCTGCCTACCAGACCTTCCAAAGTCAAATTATTATTAGGAGTACATATTAACTCTTGAATTGAAGAGACTCTAATAGCATATACAGGAAGAATATTTCTTAGTACCTTTCTCATGATGGTGTTATCATCAATGGTTCCCTTAGCTCCTCTAATATAATTTACAACTTCCTTTATCCTACCATAATATTGAACTATATTTTCTCCTTCTTGCATTTTCATTTCATCAAACTTACCTCTTAAACTTTCATATTTGGCTCTTAGTACATTTTTATCACCTCCATAGATGGTTGCAAGGACATCCCACATTTTCTTTGTAGTTGTACAATTCTTTATGTCTTCAAATTCATGATAGTTCAAAGATGATGCAATCTCCATCATTGCTTGATTGTGCTCCTACTTTTCTCTTAACTATGCAGTTGTGGCAGGTGCAGTGGGGGCTACATAATCATGTTCAACATAGTGCTTAGCAGAATCACCAATACTAGCCAGATGCAATTTCATCAAACTCTGCCATGCATGGAAATTGTCTTTGTTCAACTTCGGTACCTCATTTTTATACATCTTGATGTTTTGCTCCAAGTACCTTCAAACTATTTTCAAGAGACCAAAGCTCTGATACCAATTGTTAGAATGAATTCAAAATAACTAAGAAGGGGGGTGAATTAGTTATCCTTGGGTCTAGATGTTCCCATTTAAACTTTATACCAATTTGAACAACTTAGATCTTCTCGACAGTAATAACATAAAATAACAACATACATATGTAGTTTACTATTCAGATGTAATCAGCTTGTAGAAACTTAACAGTAAAACACAACATACATATTCACACAAGTTGACACCACTATTTAACGTGGAAACACAATAAGGGAAAAACCACCAATAACATGCTATCAAGTTTTCACTCTTTTGAAGTGAGCTCTGTTAGGAGCCAACCCTGTTAAAGGTTACAAAACACATTGCTAAATGTGACCTATTTAAAGGATTTAATCACCCTATCAGGAGTGGCCTTGTTAGAGGACTTAGAACATTCTACCTGAAAGTCACCTTGCTAAAAGGATTTATACAATCACTGTTAGGTAAACCTAGTTAAAGGATTTTGACTGATACAATGGTTAGAAATTAATTAGCAGGTGTGATCTGATACATACAACTTACTTTTCAAATCCAGATCCAATTCAGATCTAATGCTAATTCACTTAGTGGCCTCCATTCTCATTTCAATCTTTAGATCTGCTTGGAAATCCGTCAAGCAATCACTTATGCAACTCTCTGCTTCTCTACTCATCCTTTTCTTCTTAGATCATGCCAATCAGTTAATTAACTATACAATCCTCTTGCATACACTTCTTACACATGAATACCCCCTTGAGGTTATCTTATACCTCTTCATCTAGATAAAATAAATATTTTTCCGCTTAATCAAGATCATAGATCTTAGGTTAGGTAAGATCCAACAGATCTTTCCATCATTACATTTAATTTATTTCTCCAAAGCAATCACTAATTGAATCTTTGATCCATGCATTAATTATAGTTACCCATGCATTTATATAGTGTGGATCAAATGTTCTTATCCTTAACTAACTTTATATATACCAATAAAATCAATTATGTCGGCCAAAGATCTCAAATCTCAAAAATTACCAAAATACTATTGCTCGGCCAACATTGTGTTCCTCAGCAATTTAGTGACGCTTGGTTGACACTAGAAATTATGCTAGGCATATACTGGTGCTCATTCAAAACAAACTTTCTCAGCACAAATTTTTCTCAATAAACTGTCATTGAAAGATAAACAACACATTACTTTTCCAATGTGTCAACTGATCAAGTACCCTTGTGATTTCCCATAACTCAACCATTCTACTTGTCTTCTTGTTAAATCTCCTTCATCAATCAATAGATATGGTACTAAAATAGATAGAAATAGTCTCACCAATTAAGGTTTGACATCAATGAAAAAACAACAATTGTTTCCATTGTAGCTTTCCAACAATCTTTCCAACAATAATAAGACCGATGCCTTAACAAGGGTCGGCAAAATTAATGATTTCTCTATCTAGTAGCAACAGAAAATAGCATTTAGAAGTTTAAAATAGCATTTAGAAGTTTACTTTCAGTTCTATGTTGCTTAATTCTCCCCTAGAGCCATGAATGTGTTTTCTAGTGATGCTGGAACCATTTCAAGTTAATGGAAGAAGGAAGAACAACATGTGGCCATGTGTTAGGTGTTTCTCTAATCTCTAAAGTTAGCGATTAACTTTTGTGTTGTATGTTTTTCTATGTCCTTTTCTCTAGTTTTTTGTAGTTTAGTTAAATAATATTATCTCCCATTGCTACTGGATGTGTATGAATCATTGATTCTATGTGTATCCGGTATTTATTTTTATTTTCTTGCATTGGAGAATTGTCAATGTTTAAATATGTATTGCATAACTATAAGTAGAAATACACTCTAACTCTGATCTATCTTTTTGCGATTTCTTTGGTAAGTCTAAAATGCTTGCAAGAAACCTCACCCCCCTTTTTAAATCCCCAAAAATGATGATTAAAAACCAGCTATCCCCTCACATAACAGTCACCTGCATAATTTAGCTCCCCCCACACCGTTGAGACCTGACTACTAGGTGCTTGGAGGCTAGGATAATTCATTCTCCGGTAAACCTCTTCAGGCGGAGTTGGTCAGTACTCCGGTACCTGGTGACAACTTATCTCTGTTGGTGGAGCTGGTCACAAAGTCTCATCAACAAAAATTGGTGCTAGAAGGAGGGCATGAGCTCATATCCCTCGAAAGATTTCAATTTTAAACCACCTGAGGGCTCCCCAAGCAGTAGTTTTAGGAACCAAACTTTCCATGGTATAGGTTCATTCTCATCCTTACACTTTGAAAGAATCCTTTGATTGACCCTTGATCCCAGAGAGTTTGTAGAACTTAGACCTCCTGTTCAAAGGAAAAGGACCCACCAAGCTAGGTAGCCTTTGAATTTTCCTTGGGGATCTACCATACATCAGAATACCCAAATCCCTTGGATAATCTCGGGGACTAAAGTTCACCAAAGCCAAAACCAAACAGCCCCAATGGCTACCCACTTTAACAATACCAGGTCCCCAATGGGGGAGTTCCCCGGTGCTACTAACGATCTTCCTCTGCATCTGGAGAATATCTACCTAAAATATGAGCATCTAGGTCCTCGAACCATAGAAGAACACCTTTAGGCCTACAAAGATGCCATGAATCGACACTGGATACAACATCAAGATGTTGTAACCTGGATGTTTCCACTGTCCCTAGAACAGAATGAGTTGAACTAGTATTTGAACTTGCCTACCAACTCCATCAATAGTTGATAGGATATGGAAGATGTCTTTCTAGCAGCCTTCCACATTCACGTGGACCCATCTTGGTCCCACAGCTAGTTCATTTCCATTAGAAAGGAACCAAATGAGCCTCTGGCTACCTTTAATCATCACTTCCAATGGGCCTTGATGTGGTGCACGGACCCTTTTATCCCATCCACCGATGTGACCATGCAGATGTACCTCAATGCCATGGACCCCTTTGTCACTACTCTCCTTTGGATAATTACTGCCGCTAACAATCAGGATACCCTGGTGAAAGTTTGCAACTTAGCCCTGGAGTTGTCTCATGGCTTGAGCAAAGCCCCTGACGGAATTGGGTAAAGCGTACCATTCAATGTGTTACCCAGTTGAACTTCTTACACCAAAGGATACAATCCCAATCTGGTGATGGGTGCCCCAACAATGGCCATGGGCCCACCGCTGATAGATCAATAGGCCCGGTATATTTACCCATCACAAACCCAGACAACCCTGGGTCTACAATACATTCCCTAGAGTCAGCCATAGCAGATGCAACAACCTTTAACAAAACCCTCTAGAGTACCTTTCTTCTAGTTTTCTACGGCCAGAGGATTGTCATCCTTGACTCCAGGAACTATTCCCGCTTTCCCAGTAACCCACCACTTCAACCGTCACACTGTGACACCATTACCCATCTGTCTACCAAGGTTGAATCCCTCTGGAAATTGGTGTCCTCTCTAACAACATACATGGGAAAGCTGAAGGTGGGGCCTTCTACTCCCCACAACCCCAATTCCCAGAGAGGGATCTTTTTCTCAGGCCAATGGAATGCCAATTCTAAAGGTCAAAACTATAACATTAGGTCTCGGCCCAACCAACATCAATGGAACAATAACACAAATATTAGAGGTCTTCCTTTGAATCAAAATACCACTCAGGGTCATGTTGGACCTATTCATTCTGTGTAGATCACAGAATTCAACCCCTCACCATGTAGTGTAGATTGTATGACACTAGATCACATTCTAAGGTGAACTATGCCACGTTGGAGAAGATCATCCAGATCTCCCAGTCGGATAGGAAATATCCTGTTGATCCAACTCCCCTAGAATCCTCCCCATTAGAGCCCCCTCATACTGCTTTTACATATGAGATTTTCTTCTTCCAGACAAACAAAGAGGATGAAGAAGAACCTGATCTAGAGGGATTCTTTGATGAATCCATTCTGACCTTTGAGGCTTAATGCCATCACCCACTTGCAGACTTTGTATAGCACTTAGAGTCAAGCTGGCAAAGGGCCATCTTACATGTCAACGCCTCCCAAGAACACCACCCCCCAAGACTCTAACACAAATGATCATTCCCTCCCTTCGAAAGGACTTGGCCCTAACCATGCAAGGGATCCGGCCGATGGAAGCCAACTTTACCCAGGGGTGGTTTGATATCGCCAAGGCATTGGAAAACACCACTAGCCATGACCTTGATGGAGATTTTACTTAATTTTCCAAAGCAAAAGAAATCCCTACTAAAGCTTTTAGGGAACCCAAAATTTATCAATCGCCCACCAAAGACTGTCACTTTTGATGATGCCAACTTGGCAGTCTTCCAGGGGAATATAGAATATCCTTCCTTCCTACTAGGCCTGAATATCCAAGGGAAGAACTTGTACAATTTCCTAGTAGATTCTGGTGCTTTGGGTAATGTCATGCCCTTGTCCATCTACAAAAACCTCGTACTCACTCCCACACCTTCCAAAGGAATAGTAGTCCAATTGGACAAAACTATTGTAAAAATGGTTGTTGAGCTAAAGAACATCTAGATTTAGCTCATCCAAGATCCCCAGATATCCAGCATCATCGATATCCAGGTGGTTGACATCCCCAAAACCTATGGGATGTTATTGAGTCTAAATTGGTCAAAGGCCCTTAATGGGTACTTCTCGATAGACTTCTCCCACTTTTGGCTCCCCTAGAAAGGGAAATCAAATCAGATCCAGGTGGAAAGTGAACATAGAATGAAGCAAGCCCTTACCAAATTCGGGAAGGTAAGTGAAATCGTTTTCTCTGAATCCTTGCTCGAGGTATATCAACCGCTGGAAATCCTGACCTTTGACTTCGTCCCTGGGGAGGATCCCATAATTGTTGGAAAGTTGACTCCTAGAGGATACATGACTTATTTTATGTTGTCATTATGGCAACAAAGTCATATAGAGTTTTTGTCAAGTAAACTTGGAAGACAAAAATGACTAAGTATAGAAAATAGGGCAGACAAAGTTATACAGTGAAAAACACATCAGCACATGTGTGAGTGATCAAATCAGGGTATGTGTGTTCACATACATGTTCTATGTTACATGTACATACTAATTCCAAACACGCATGGTACGGAATGACCGTACAGATAAGTTACAACAAGAATAATACTACTGTAGTTCAGAAGATAGAGCATGGAGCCGACTTATGTTTTGGATCAGCGTATAATATTTTGTTTGTGTAAAGGCCAAGTGCCTATGATAGTATGTTTGTAATCATGTCTCTATTATTTTAGTAAACACGCTTAAGCCAATTTTTTTGGAAGCGTCGTGTATTATGTTTTTGGGCCGACTAAGGTCTTGTTTATAGTCGCATCTATTCAGGCATAAACATATATATATGTAATGAAGAGATATATTTGAAGTGTCATAGAAATAAGAAGAGAAGAGAAATGTAAAGATGTCAACATGAGATAGAGCCCCTAAAGAAGATAAGAGCATAAGCACATAACTAGAACTGATCAGACATTTGTGTCATATATAGCAGTTCACTTTTGGATATAGTGCATATCTATTCTCAGGAGGTTGTAGCCTTCTTTCTCATTGAGCAGTGAGCTCTTGGATAGTGAGTCCTCACCCCTAATAGGATTGTTTGTAAAAGACTCCTAACAGGGTTAGGCCTTTAACTGGGTCATTGTACTTGCATTGTAAATACTGCTCCTAACAGCACAAAGGAACTTTAACAGGTTCATTATACTAGTGCAATATTTGTGGGTACTAATTCCCACCAGGGTTTTCCTCTGATCAAGGTTTCCCCGTAATCATATCATGTGTTATTTTTTCTTGTGTTAAGCTTCATTGGATGTATATTTGATTTATGTTTAAATTTCTGAAATATAAGAAATAGGCAAACACTGATTCACCCCCCCCCCCCCCCTCTTAGTGTTTCTAACAATTGGTATCAAAGCTCTGGTCCTCTGAGAGAAAAGTTTAACCACTTGAGGAGATCATGGATTCAGCAGAAGCTAAACATTTGAAAAATAATCTTGAAGCAGCCCTTGAAGATCTAGATAGATCTGAGAAAGAAAATGAGGAACTTAAACTAAAATTTGATGGCTCTCAAATGCTTATCAAGAAGTTAACGAAAGATCTAAAAGATTGCTCTACCAATGACTTGGGAAAAATGGTCAAGAAGCTGAATGAAGAGAACATGTCTTTGAAGGATAAGATAGAAGAATTGAATGATTAGTTATGTTGGTTGTATTTCGAGTTTTTTGCTGTTTTGTCCAGCTCCTTGCCTTGTTCTCTAAGATTTGCAGGTGTTCATGCTTATTCCTTGTCAAAATCTTGTTAAACCCTGCTAAAACCCTAAGACCTAGTATAAAACGATGTATTTTAAAAAAACCC
>MU226563.1:2427985-2477778 GCA_018584345.1 Thuja plicata
AAGGGTCATTTGGACTCCCAGGGAGTAACTAGGGTCAAAATTAACTACCCCACTTGGTACCTTAGGGGTTAGGGGTCATTTTCAGCCCATTAAGAGTCTTGAAACTCATTTATGACTCCCCTAAAGTTTCCATTTTGGGAAGTGGCGAATTTGGAGAGTTGGAATACTTTGGTTTCATCCCTTCTTTCCTTACAAGCATTTAAGTCCATTTATGAAGAAGGCAAGTGGGGAGAGTAGATGGATTAGATTCTTCCCTCCATTTATGAATCCTGATATTTTAGGGAGAATGCCTTTATAAGGAAGGCCTTAGAGAGAGTTTTGGGTACACACCCACTCTCTACCTTTAGAGACAAATTCTTTTGTAGGAGTAAGTTTTGGAGAGAAGGAGAAGGATTGGAAGGGAAAGCTCTTCACAACCAATTTTGTAATTTCCATAGCTTGGATTTGAGGTTAGTTTCCTTAGAGTAAAGATGACTTTATGTTTTTTTAGCATGTTTATGGCTTGAGCTCCATTAATGGAGTCTTGTATGTGGTTTATGGACTACCCCATGTATGTTTTATTGAGTTCATGTTATTTTTTTCAACTTCATGGGTTTTCATGGAATTTTTGTGTTAAGTCTTGTATGAAGTTTTGGTTTACCCCATGTATGTTCTATTGAGTTCTTGTTTATGTTGTATTTAATTTGTGCTCATACTTGTTTTGGGAGTCTTCAAGGCACACTCATCCTTGGGAGGACAGAGTACCATAGGAGGGTGATAGGTTGAGACACCAAGAGTGTAGAGTCTCCAAGTGTGGAGGGATAAACATGGGTATATGGGTGCCCATGATGCCAAGCATGCCTAAGGGCATTTTGGGGTGATAAGGAGAAGTCAGATGGCTAAAGGCCATGGCTTGAACCTTGTGAAGGTTGGTTGTTCAAATTCTTGTGTGACTTAATTATAGTTTATTATGTTTTGGCTTCTCCTCCTAGGCTAGTACACTATAACCCCACTTTTGGAGAAGGTTTCTTGGAGACCTTCTTGTTAAACCTTGGAAGGGAATTTCTTGATGAACTAATTTTGGTTTCAAAAATTGTGAATACTTGTTTGTATGTATGTGTCCCGTTCATTTCTGGATCCCCTAGCTTGGGGGTTGCCTTGCAAAGGCCTAGGTTGGGAGGTGAGCCACCATGGTCAACCGAAGATTTTTTGCAAGTTCAGTTTGAAGCTTTTGGAAGGCTTGTATTGGTGTCCTTTTGGGAAACCACATATGGTGGTCTTGTGATCCATCCTTATAAATGAGCTTGTTTTAAGCCAAAAATATTTATTATGAAGTCTTGTAAAGTTGTTTTGAGTAAGAGGGCTTGTGTAAAAGTCCTATTTTTGTAAGTTGTAAATCGACTATGTTATAGAGAGGTATTTATGTGAATACATAAGAGAGGTTTTTATCTATGCTGTTTAAATAATATTGATGGTTAAAATATTTTTCGGATAGAATAAAGTTGATTAGATCAAGTTCAAAGAAAAGTATATGTTTAATAGATTAAGGTTCAAAAAAGCCTTATTCCTAATTTATGTTTGTGTTTATTCAATTTAAAGATAGTTTTATGCCATTAATGAAGAGGCAAAGTTATTTACATTAAGAGTGAAATTGTAACTATCTTCTTTTAAAAAGTCACTTTCTAGTATAAAGTTTTTTTCCTTGAAATGTTTAAAGGTGATTGAAAATTTGTAATTCCCCTATAATAAAGTCACTTATGTATTCCAAAGATGTATTTAATAATTGTATCAATAAGAAAAGAATTTTTTCTTAATATTATTGTATTAACATCTTTCTCCAAACAACTTTGTAGATGTTTTATTAATGTATAGTAGATATAAATTGTATTCTTCTTAACATTCCAAAAAAAAAGAAAACTTGTTCTATATGCTTGTATCATTAATTGCATTATTGTCTACTTTAGAAATAGTCTTGTTGACGATCTAGTAAAGTAATAAGAAAATCTTAAAGATATAAATTAATATTGTTGATTAAACTTTCAATTAATTAAATCTATGATTTGCAAAGGTTAGAAGAGGTTTCTTCTCCTATAGTTAACTTAATGGGATTAAAGAGAAATTTATGTTCTTTTGGTTTAGGTTTTAGTGCCCAGATTTTGGGGCATGAAAACTAAAAGCTTAGGTTCTCTCTTTGGGAAGATTGCATTAGAATCAAGGCAGCCATGGGAACTTCCCCCATTTCACTTGGTTTATGGCCAAAGTCCTATATTCCTGATAAACTTACAAATACCTGTCTTGTAGTTCATGTATGAATTCAACGCCCGGGATAACATTGTGGAGGTTCCCCTCTGGAACCTGGTGAGAATGGAAGAACAAAGAGACATGGCACTGGAACATTTTGTGTGTCACCAAGCGGTTGTCAAGTGATGGTTCGATAGAAGAGCCCAATATAAAGCCTTTCAAATTTTGGATCTAGTCCTCTTGTGCGACAAAGCCTGAGAGAAGAAAGGAAAACATACTAAATTTCAAAGCCTCTGGCTCAAACCTTACTTAATCTTGGAGATCTGGTAGGCCAACACATATTGCCTCAGCGCCATGACTGGAGAAGTCATTCCATTGCCCGTCAATGGACAGTTTCTCAAACATTACTTTGAATAAGAAGCGGGAGGTAAGTTTCCCCGAAGTTGTATCATATGTATATTTTCTTGCCTGTAAATTTTCTCGGCACTCCTGGGGATGTTTTTCCCTTGTAAATAATCGGCAACCCTCTAGGGTCATTTTCTTTTCTTCTTTTTTTGATCGTTGGTTTCTTTTCTCTTTGTGTGTCTTGCTTTTTTGGGTTCCTAGCATGTTTCTCTCTTCTTATAGATAGGTATGCTTTGCATGACATCTAGTCTCTGGAATGGTACCTTACGCATTTTGGTTAATCATGAATCTATTGCTAGCATGGTGGGATCTGTTCGCACTCTGGAGTTATTTTATACGCATGGTAAAAGGGTTATGGGAAATATTCAACAGATTCATATCCCAAGAGTCTTAACATTAGTTAACATAAAAATCATAGAGAACAAGTAATCATATGATCCTTGAGAGTAGAGTTGTTGGACTGGTTATTAACCATATCCAAAAATCAAAAGAATATCCATGTCTGGAATGTCTCTCCCATTCAGAAAATCAAAATGGATGACAAGGTAAAAGAAGTACCATCATGAAAATTAGCTAAGCATATGGTTCATGGTGAAAGGAGTACCTCCTTCCCCGTCTTCAAGAAAAAAAAGAGATAAAACAAAAAAATTCAATAGAGAATTTTGGGTTCCGGGGGGATTGTGCAGGATATAGCGATTTTGGTTTGATGCACTCAGTGTCATCTCTTTGTTTCTCCCAGAAGTCGTCAGCTTGATTTTCTTCCAAAGAACACACTTCTTAACTGACAAGAGATCAAAGGATTGAATCATGGTGAGTTATATTTTCTCAGACACCCCATGCCTTGCAATTGAAGTTCTTCAGGTAAAGATGAGTCCTGGTTTTGCTAACCCAAAATTCTCTAATTCTCAAATGCACCAAGGTATTTGTCCAAGCAAGTCACCATTTTTTATGCCCTGCATACCCATCCCTACATTTTTTTGGAAAAATATTGGGTCCCCCTTCTTCGCTTTTGGTTCTTCCTTTGTTTCTTTTTGGTCTTCTATTGGTTTTCTCTGGCCTTTTCCTCCACGGGGCCTTTGTTGTCATTTCCTTTTGGTTTTCCTCACTCTAGGACCCGGTCCCAAGGTGTTTTGTTCCTTTGTGCTAGCCAAATTTTGGACCCTAGGATCCCCGTACCATTACTTCCTCTTTAGTTGGAGGATGTGGTAGTGCGGTATCCCCAGGCCTGGAGTATGGAGGTTTGCCTTTTTCTCGGGGTTTGTGGAAGGGAATGATGTGTTTTACCTAAGTGATATAAATTGAGTTTCACCTGTCATTGTTACACTTACCATGAACAAATTACCTTCGAAGTGAGTTAAGAGCGAATTATGTGTTTAACAGTGAGCGAAGTGTGATTTTCTTCAAGTGCTTGACAGTGAGTTGAAGTTCAGACTTGTGCATGTTCAAGCTATCCTAAAATATTCTCAGTGCATTTGTGGGTTTCCAAAGCTATTCATTTGCAGAGCACCTCCCGTTCCCTTCCTTCCACATCCATTATTTTAAGATAGGTCCTTCTGGTTTATCGCTTTCTTTTTTTTGCATTTTATTTCCTTCATTTTTGGGCTTCATTTTCTTTGCTTCTTTTTAGTTCATCTTCGTTGTTGCCTCCTGTTGGTGGGATGGCTCTATAGGAAGGTTGTCTATCATCTGTGTAGTTTTAGAGCAGTGTAAATTTTTGTAAGTTTGTGTATGTATAAATAGCGGTATGTAGGTTAGCTGTAGTGTGTTTGCGTTTGTTCAGGCTTGTGTAAAGTTTTGTTCTTAGGCTTTCTGTAAATAGCATGTCACCCTATGTTCTTACTCTGTAAATTCATATCTGGTCTATATATCCTTCTAAATCCTACCCATCCTATGGCAAGCTCACCATTCCCTCTGTATTTTTTAACCAAATTTGACCTCTCCCGCCTGGTGTTCGCTAGACTCGACCTCGTCACCTTGCCTATTCGAGTGGTGACCTTTCTCTCTCCCTGTCACTTTAGAATTCATGGTGGGATTAATTCCCCCAGGTGTGAACATTCAAAACCAGCCCCAAGTGGCATTCAATCCATTCATGTTAAGACAACCATCACCATGAATGTCATTACTCTATTTATTGCATGACCACGTGAAAACCCAGTACGACAAATTGCTCGGTCATTTTAATAACAGTCAGTTTTCCAGACTCTGGGTTCCTTGTAATTCCCTAGCCTTCATCTCATTTTTTGCATGAACCAAAATCCTTGGAACCCCCGGGTGTTGATCAAATCTGAAGTAAGTTTTCATTTATTGCATTTTTGAGATTTGATGTCAACTAACATATTTTTGAAGACAGGTGTGAAATGATGATGAAATCTCTAGAACCTGACAGTTTGTTATATTTTATTATATGTACTAATGATTGTCCAATCTTGCAGGCTTCTAATAACTCAAGCAACATGTCTGATATACCTTCCCCTCCTTCAAGTCTAGAACTTATGTCTACCTCAACAAGGGTAGCCACTAAGACAAGGGTCGAGAAAGCGCTTGAAAAACTCCCACTCACTGCAAGATATCTAAGAGAGGGTGTTATCGGTGGATCCAAGGTGGATTCCAAATTGCAACTGATCACCAACATAGAGGTTAGATTATGGGTTGAATTGCAGGGCCTTGTCAGAACAATGTTCACTCAACATTCTGTCAGAGACAATATGGCCAAGAACATGGTCACCTCCGGCATAATCAAATTTGCCTACTTCCCTTGCTCTATGTAGTCCTGAGAGCTGATCCTCACTCTGGTGGAGCACTACAACACAACTTTCTAGGTTGTTATACTTGTTGCTGCCATTCCAACAGGATACCAAACGCCCCTAGTGTCTCTCGATGCTGCAAATTTTTTTTTGGGGCTTGGAATCCCCTAGTTTGTCAATCCTATTGTCATCTCCTAGGCTGCATTACTAGAAGAATTTAAAAAATTCCAACAGGTGGCCTGACATCACCTTAACGCCCATTGGCTAAAGATGCCAAAGAAAGATTATAAAAAAATGAAGCTAGAGATCCCCCGCAAAGAATTCAAGGAAAGGATCCAAGTGGGGATCATCTTCCTATGTTGGGTCTTCTGGGAACCACATGCCCAGGATTTCCTAGCCTGGATGTACTAATTTTTGTACGACATATCCTCCTGTTGGCACTCTAAAAAATTTGTGAAGAATGGGACACATTAGCATGCATTTGTGCTATTTTGCTTTCAAGATGCATGTGGGAACCAGGTGTATTCTGGGTGGTTTCATAAAATTCATTTTTCCAATGCCTTTCATATGCTTTAGTGGTTTATTCTGAGTCCTAAGGTTGCATGCTCAAATGGGTTTTCATCAGTTCGTTCCTAGGGGGTCTCAAAATCATAAAATTGCCAAGTGTAGAAATCGTCGAGAAGGGCTACTTCGGGATTGAATATCCACAAATTTGATAAGTGTTATGAAAATATGAGCCTAAAATCTTGTTTTACACATTTCATAATCTCTATGTGTCAGGTTTCAGGTCCCTATGATGAGTTTCGACCCTGTTTATTCAGCTCCTTCCAGAGGTGTTTTCTCAATTTTGCACTTGTGCACTAGTTCATTTGTTTATCGCTAGCCCTGTTTGTAAAGCTATATTTGATACCCGGTGATTGGTCAAGGATAATTAATGATGGATTTGTATTTTAGGCATGTTCCTCTTTTGTCCTATCCATTTTTAGCCCCTGGTGAATCCGTTTCAGTACTTTTCAAAGCCAAATCTGTTTGTAGTTTTTACTGTTTTGCTGAAACTCAGAAGTCCAAAAGTTTTAAGGGCTATTTTGACAGTGTGAGAAGGACACCTGTGTGATCCAATGAGAAATCTAATGATTGATTCATGTTGTAATCATGTTTTACTCTAGTTGTGCCAAATCTGGAACCATGGCCAATCCGTTTGACCAAGTTTCCAGGCTCATCCCATTTGCAATTTTCACAAAATATAGTCGGTTCTACAAAGTGTGTTCTCCTGAAAATCCAAATGTCCTACTTTGCCAGTGAATAACTTTTGGCCAGTTGATTCTTTTGACAAATTTATTTTTGTATTGTCTTGCAAAGATGACATACTACTTCCAGTTCAGATTTGAGCCCCCTATTAATCCATTTGTCAACCTTTTAAAATCAATTACGGTGATTAAAAATCATTTTCTGACAGTGTGTTTGCAGGAATAGAATAAAAATGGAAATTTCAAAGGTTAATATCTTTCGACTCGGGTACATTCATGAGATGCCATTTTTGGGAATGATATTTTATAGATCAGAGAATGTTCCTGTCAGACGGCAAGGTCTGATCGAATCATTATGTCAGTTTTTGAAGCCATTTTCCAAGCCTGTTCGCATGATTCTGGTGCTTTTGCAAAATAAGGTTTTTTGATCTTTTCGCGATCTGGGTTTGTTCATTCTTCAATTTTGGGACCACCTGGGGACGTCCAGAGAAGTTTCTGGTCCGGGTGTTTGAATTCAAAAAAATTTTAGCCGGGCCCACTCTGGACCTGACTAGCTTCACAATGGATAAGGCACTTGGTTCCTGTGGGGATCCCTACTAAGGGACGTATCTTGGTCAGGAGGTTGCATTTAAGGTCCTTAAGCCAGAACGTCTTAATGAAGCTCTTGAGCATAAATAAGTAGAATGGTGGCAGGCAACGTGAGTGTCAAGTGGACTCACGTTAAGTTGGAAGCCAATGCATATTTTAATGACCAGCGTGAGTTAGCAGAAACTCATGTATTTCAATGAGATCTCACACATTCTGAAGAGAGCATTTTTCAAATGTAGGCTCATGCAAATTAAAAAGGAAGTTGATGTTGGTGACAATGAGGCTTGTAAAGAAAGTTGGCTCGGATGTAGAACTAGCTGCCTAAGACAAAATCAAGGATCCTTTTGTTACACATTTTATTGAAAATGCTTGGCAATAACATCTGATGCGCATGAAATAGATTTGATAAGGTTTTAGAAACCTTCCAAGAAATGCAATTGGCTGATGTAAAGAAAATTCCACAGCCTCTGCCAGCATATAGCCAACGCATCAGATAGAGGAGGCAGTGAGCTAAGTTTAAGTGATTTAAGCAGTTTAAAATGTTTAAAACAAATACAAATTTCCTGCGCTAAAAGCCAAAGGGAGTCAGCGCATGGAAATACACAGACATTTCAAATTCCAAATGGTAAGGAGTCTATGAAGCATATAGAGGAGGAGTTTGCGCCAATTAGGGAGGCTTCCAGTATATACCAATCAGATACAATGTGCTGGTATAGACCCCTGCACAGATAACATCAGAGCATGTCAAGGATTGGAATATGAATGCAAATAACATTTGCCAGCATGCTGCTTACGCAGACTTGCAAGAACAAATATGATTGTTTTCAAATCAAATGTATTGAAAGGTGTAAGAAAAGCCAGCGCAAAGCAAGGTGGAGCTGTCAAACACCAAGGAGGCCTGATTTGATATGACAAAGAAGGCATTTCAACTAGTGGAGCCTGTGCGGCATTATGAACCACTTCCACAACCTTTTCTAGTAAGTTGCTTGCATAGACTTGCAAGTGGTAGATATACAGTGGGAAATCAGTGCAGCATGCTGGAAACAAAACCAAATAGTCCTGCGCAAGATTTAAGGAGAGGAGCATTTCAAATTTGGTTCAAGAGTTATCCCACATTTACGGGGCCATAGAAAGTTTAATGTTTAAATACTGCCACACTTCTACTATGAAATAAGAAAGAGCCAAGAGGCTTGTTGGTGGGCCTTTTGGTTGGAAGACTTAAGTGTGTGGTGGGCCCCATATTTTGGGCGAAAATGCACGAAAGGGCTTTAAAATCAAAAAGTTTTAATCCCACATTGCCGCTGCTATGAACATTTGAGATGTTTATATGAAAAAATGCACACATTGTAATTTGAAGATGAAAAGAAGAAGCTAAATGCACGCGAGCTCAAATGGTGCCTCAGGAAGCGTGCCCAGTCGGTCAACACCAAAATTGTGTAGAAAACATCGCACGCTCGCGGAGCAGGAAAGCTGAGTAGTCGCTCAGTCATGCCGGAGGAAGGAGATCATGGAATTGGCTCGCGACTGCGCGACCGAGCTCGTCACGTAGCTTCTAGTCGCACAGTCGCACAGGTCAGATGACTTAGCATAGAATGCCAGCAAGTGGGCGACCAAGGCTAGTCGCACACTCACAGGGCTTTACAAGGGCGAGTTTTCTAGCCAATGAGGAGATGCCAAGTGTAGCAGTCTGGTCGCTTGCACAAGCAAAGGGATAAATAAATAAAATAATCATGTCAAAGTGAAAAATAAAAATTAAAGATATATTTTCATATATTTTAGACTATATTGAAAATTAAAATATTAAAGTTACAGACTTGGGAGACCATTTTAATGGCTGGGGGCTTTATTTTCCACCCAAATATGGACTATTATATACCGCCAGAAAGGTTTCAACGTGAGGATTCCGATTTTGGAACCAGATTTTGCATGGTGGCCATCTGCTCGCATTATTTGCAGTTTAAGTTTCAGGGGGGCCAGGAAGATATTTTTGAGATATCTTATTTGTTATGTCCGGTGACTCATGTGTTTTCAAGGGGATAGAGCAGATCAGGTTTGTTGTTCCAGACTTCATGACTCATTCAGTGAGTAGTCTAGAGTTAGACAAGTGTCGAGTTGTAATGCCTCCTGGTGTTTTCCCCCTTCTCTTATTTTTCTCCTTTCTTTTCAGTCTGAGGGGTTCCAATCTTTTTTGCATGAGCTGAGCTCTACAAGTGTTTGAGTTCCATTAATGCAAGTTCTGGGTTTCATGTCAGAGTTCTAATTCTGAGTTCTATTTTATTGAATGTATAGATATAGGATGATTTAATGAAGTACAGTGAAAATCCTTTCCCATATTTGTCTGATGTCTCTTTGTGTTTTGTCAAATTGTTGTATATTTATTTGTAAGGCACCTTTGTATACCTGTTTACAAGGTAAATGGTGTAATGATTTTCAAGTTTCTTTCAAGGGGAGTGTAATACCTTGAAGATTGTTCCTGATAATCTAATGTTTCATGAGGATCTAATGTCCAAGTAGGGGAAAGAAAGAATGGTGTGCAAGGTACATCGTTTGAATTTTAGTTGTATAAGATTTGAAGTTTCCAGTTGACGTGCGTCTCATGACTCCATGCCCAGGATTAGGCACTGGTTTAACTAGACTTGTAATCTAAATATTTTCAAATCAATTTTCCCTTTCTATTGATAAGTTTGGAAGATATATTGAGCATGTGGGTAGGCTTCCCATATCAGAGATTCATCTCAATTATGAATCTCGTTGCAGGACATGTTTGTTCTATTTTAATCCACTAGTGAATCTGCTTATTGGGTGTTTGTATCAATTTGCATAAGCAGAGAAGTAAGGTACACCCGCCTGAGTCTATGGAGCCCGAAGAGTAGAAGGTATTTTATGCCTTGTTGATGTTGGGTTTTTTCTGGTTGAGTCAGTTTGTGAACTGGTGAAAGATGATATGTTTTGGACAACAAGAAAAAACCATAACACCACCAACAGACATAATTTTAATTGGGCAGCTATTGTTGCCAATCATGTGGACTTCCAACTAAACAAGGTCAGACAAACATCAAATTTCCACATGACTTCATATGTTTTGTGGGAACCGGCACAGTAGAGACCTAAAATTTGGGGTTTATTCATAGCAGGCATCCTTGGGAAAGAGCCCAGCCAGAGTGCTCCATGGGATCATTTCCCCCAGATTCAATGGGAAGCCATCTTTCCAATTTTTGTTGAGTAAATGATACTTTCATTTACTACAACATTTTGATACCAACTTGGGATGTCAGTTATTGGGTGTCGAAGGAGGCCATGGCCTTGGTGAGTTCATACGGCCATTATTTTATTTAGTTTTAGAAACATTCTTATATTCAAGTGACTGATTTCTTCGGAAAGCCCTACCTATTTCCCAAACATTGTGGGGATAGGGTTATTTTGATGGAGTACTGCAAACAAATTTTGGAGGTCCATACATTTTATGGCGTCAAGAAGGTTACCACCATCCCCTTCCTGATCACTTGTGGTAACTATACTTGCAGCCTTGCAGTGGCCAAAGAAGTTGATAATGAATTGTAGAGTCTGGGGCTTGCAAAATTCTACCTAGCGCAGGCTAATTTTGATCCGATAGGCAAAATAAATGCGGCCTTACCCCGAGCGTCAGTGCCTCATGAGCCTCACATTAAGGATTTTTAGGTATATTTCTAGGATGACTTTGATGTCTGAAGACGTCATAATGAGAGGATGACCAAGGGGATGATGAAGTGCATGGATCTCCAGACCTTCTCGAAGGACCTCTCGATACCGGGCCTATGGAGGACCTAGAATACAAATCAAAGGGGATTGACAAATTGGCTCTCCCTCCGATGGATTGGGACACCCTAGAAGTTTTGATGATAGAGGACATCACCAAGGATGTGATAAATCAGAGTCATGAATATTTTTCATGGGTATGCGGAAAGAGCGCCCATCCAAATGGCCCAATTTTTTGAGGACCCACTTTCGACTCCAGAACAATAGGACAAAGAAGAGATAAGGGGAAAAAACATGAGAGAACCCCAGCCCTAGTCCAATCCTCAGTTCCAGTCCCAATAATGAAACAACTACATGCTCAGCTTGAGTCATTCTGACAGTTGAGAAAAATAATCAGCGCCAGAATTTCCCTCAATCTCACAGTCACTCTGGTGGGATCTGCCCTTCCTGCAAGGTCCCCCTTACTGGAAACACTCATGAGCCAGGTGGTTGAGACAAAGGATGAGATTGCAGCTATTTTGGATGTCAGGGTCCTATTGCAAACAAGGAGGAAGAAACCAAGGGTGGATAATCCTCCACCAAGCATAGATGTAAGCACCGGGCAATTGGGAAACATTCTTATGGATCTTATCCCTTCCTCCCCCAAAAGACAGAATCATCCAGAGGCTTCCTCTCACCATGACAGTTTTGATGACAACTTCTAGACCGGTGATCTAGTAAACCTGCAAGAATATGTGGAGAGGGCAGTGGAGGAGATCACCGCACAAGAGGCGAAAAATGTCCACGGAGAGGGGGAAAGGCAAAAAAATGAATTTTCCCCAGAAGAAGAGACCCGAGAGCAAGAAAAAGAAAGCACGCCAAGTGTGGAAGAAAAACCAATCTGGGGGATTGAGAAAGAAGGAAGGCAGATACAAGATGAGCAACTGACTATGGATGGGGAAACCAGACCCTCATGAACAATTGTACCCCCATTCATCACACTTTAAACACCTCCATACATCTTGGGTGATCAAGTACCCTAGAATACGACATTTTGAAAGGTGGTTGTGCAGCATAATAGTCAGATCTGGGTCATACACCTTCACCCCTCCAGAAAATAGGCCCCCAGAGGAGAATGTCTTGGTAGAGAATGTCAAAGAAATTCAGTAGTAGCAAAATGTGGGGGAGAACCCTATGAATACTGAGATATATACCACTAAGGTGGGAGAACTGGGAAACCCTAGGGAAAAAGAAAAGGAGTCCATTGAGACTATAGATGTCATGGAAGCATAGCCTACCCCTGAAGAGGACCCAAGTGTCCAGGACCTAGCAATAAGATTGTCCCTGCTACCACAATGGTTAGTGGAATCTGGAAAGAGAAAGGCCTCAACAGTAGCTAGAGTCCCTCTCTCTTTGGCTGAGATGATGGCTTAGAATCAATAGGCTTAGAAGCCTAAAAAGGCCTAGACCCTCCATAACATTTGGACTGGTCTGGGAGGAAATACTGTCATGGTTGTAGCAATGCCTCCCCTAGATGCAGAAGAGGTAGCAATAAGAGTTGTAGATTATACTATCATAGAGGTACCTCTAGGGAGGAGAGACAAATAGGGGGAATAGAACCTATTGAGAGAAGTCAGTCGGGCAATTGAGACCCAATATGACAAGTAGGCCTAGAAGCTAAAGGAGGCAAAAGAGACCAATGAAAATCTCCTTAGGCTTCTTACATAATTGATGCAGCCATTATTTATGATCCCTCCGAGGCTTCCACATCTGGAGCACTGCTTTTGAAGGGTGATATAGACGCGCAAAGAACCATGAAAAAGAAAGCTCAGGCAGTAGATGATTGGGTGACTGACCAAGTAGGAGTCGTAAGGCATTTCCTGGCAGCCACACTCCTGGACCTCCACCAGGCCAGTAACACCTTAGGTTACGTAAATGATTTCATTGCCTAGTGGGACGGGGAGATAGAGAAATATGAAGAATGGAGGAGTGAGCTAGAAGAAATAATGAACTTCCGGGAAGAGGCCATCACAAAGATGGGAATTTTGGGAGATGAAGATTTTGGGTACCTCTGGGCCCAACACTCCAGACTTGGTCTTAAATTTGAGATGAGAAAGCAACTGGTAGCGGCCCTAAAGGGTAACATCCCGGTAATTCAAAATTCTTTAAATTCATACATGACATTTGTTACAAGGGTTTCGACAGTCGATCCCTTCCGCAGTGAGACATGTGCTCCAGTGGATTTTGTTGTAAGTAAATTTGAGAAAATAATGGAGACACAGTTTTGGACTCCCAAATATTTTGATGGAGTGAAAATGTCACGTCTCACCTAAATGGTGTTCTGGCATCATGATGTAGCGAAGATGGATTTGGAATTCAAAGAACGTGCCAGAGATTTGGCCAATCAGTTGGAGGAAGCCAATGAATGCTGGAGCTGTATAAAGGAGATAGATGAAGAGGGAATTCTCCAAATTTTGGAGATATTCTGAAAATGTAAAGAGTAGTAAAGACTTCTAGTCTCTGAATATTTCCACCAGTAGGGTAAATTTTTGAATATTTATTATTCTTTGAGTGTAAGCTCCTGGACTCCAGAATTCCAGGTCCCAATTTTGTATTCTTTTGCATAAATCTGCATCAAGGTTCTCCAAAGCTGACCGATTGCTATCAGCAATTAATAAGGGTCAGAGTGCAAGTGATCTAGACAGTGACGGGTCTGGTGGATGGGACAGCTCTTATAGATGTCTTCTTATTCCTTTGAGGTGCCGCTCTTGCATTAACTACCTAGCATGCCTCAAAGATAGGGAGCCGCAATCAACATTAATGAGGTGTATGTCCTAAGTTATCAAAATAAGCAAGTTTCTTCTATAAACTACCACAACCCTCTTCTCTAGGCCGATTCTTCTTGATTTCTCCACTTTCTTCTTCTTTTGTCTTGTCAAAACATTGTGCATCTCAAGATGATTGTAAGTGGTGCAGGTAGTACCAGCCATGGATAATGTATTTTATTCACCAAGTGTACATTTAAATTAGGTCAAGTTTTTCTATAAATAATTAGATCGATTCCTTAACAAGGGTTGGAAAAATTGATGATTTATCTATCTAGTAGAAACAGTAAATAGCAGTTACAAGTTTACTTTTAGTTCTCTGTAGCTTAATGCTCCCCTAGAGCCATTAATGTATTCACTAGTGATGTTGGAACCTTTTCAAGTTAATGAAAGAAGGAAGAACAACTTGTGGCCATGTGTTAGGTGTTTCTCTAAATCACTGATTCTATGTGTATCCGGCATTTTGTTTTATTTTCCTGCATTGGAGCATTATCGATGTTTCAATATGTATTGCATAACTATAAGTAGAGATACACTCTAACTCTGATTTATCTTTTTGTGATTTATTTGGTAAGTCTAAAATGATTGCAGGAAACCTCACTCCCCTTTTCAAATCCTCAAAAATGATGAGTAAAAACTATCTATCACCTCACAAAATAGTCACTTTCCCAATTTAGCTCCCCCTACATCGTCGAGACCCGATGTTAGGAATAACAGTCCATAAGAGAACTGAGAGGGGGGGTGAATCAGTTGTAGTATAGATTATTAAACTTTAAACTTTATCAACCATATCAGCAAATGTAAATAATAACACAGTAATAGACAACACCATAACACAAGATTTGTTGTCGAGGAAACCCTGTTAAAGGTAAAACCCTGGTGGGAATTAACACCCCCAAAAATGTACTGAGAGTATAGTATCCCTGTTAAAATATATAAGCCCTGTTAGGAGCTTGTTACAACATTACAGTACACAGTCCCTGTTAGGAGACAGACCATGTTAGGAGTCAAAGGAAATAGTAGGCTCACTGTCAAGCCACACTGCCCAAAGAAGGTTAAAGCCACCCACAAGGATTTACAATCCGCATCAAATCTATACGGCAAATACACAATCCAGCAAATTGTTTGATAGCAACTATCTTTGCTTAATTAGTTCCAATGAAGTATCAACATTGCTCTCTATCTACCAGTCAAGCTTTGTAGCTTCACAAATCTTTTCTCATCTCTTTCTCTACGACACTTTTCACAAATAAAAAGATCACTCATATATACCCTTTTACAATAACCCATTAGGTCGACCAGTTAAGCTTTTCTAATACAAAATTAACTAGGTTGGCCAATTAAGGCTTCCCATCATAAAAATAATTACATAAGCCCTTGCTAAGATACACACGATACCTATAACAAGTATACAACATTTACAATTCATCATAAATACTTCCAGATCTGCAATCCACTCTCATAATTAATTTCCACACATTACAAGTCTAAAGTTGACCAAGAAATAGGTTTTCTCTAGAACACACGCCACAACTGATGTCATCAGTACCCAAATAGAAATAAAACTCAACCCATTTCACTATCATATGTCAGCTCTCTATCAGTAACCTTGCAAGTTCTGAAACATCTTCCTTAGTAAGATATATCTGAAACACAGAGACCTTCTTTGTCCAGATTCACGGTTGCAGTTCAGAAAAATAGTCTTCACCAAATGAACTGTATCATCCACATAATCTAATATAAAGTCAAGAAACCTTAGGAGTAAGGTTAGAACTCAGCCTTCTACATAAATCCAAATTTGATCCTTCTTAATCATCTGTACAGTGTCTGTACACTCGTTCCAATTAAGTAGTCAGTCTATCTTCTCTATAGAAATATATGTTGACATCAGTGACAAAACATGAATATCAGCAACATGATCAGTAACCAAAATTGATATCATCCAACAATCTCCCCCTTTGGCATTGATGGCAACATATGGGAAAATCCATATGCATCAACCCAAAAGTACTCTCTCAATACAATCTTCTCAATATCCTCAACATAAATTTCCCAAAATAGTAGGGATTTTCTCATAGATTCCTTCCCCCTTTGGCAACAATGGCAAAGGGTACCATAACCCATTTGTATTCTTTAGTATCTTTTTCAAATCTTCATGCCCAATCAGGTGCAAGATCACCCAAATGTGCTCCATAGTCTTCTCCTGTGATCACTACCCCTAAGGAGTAGATCCATACATCAAGTCCAGAGAATAATATAGCTCTGAGATCCACTTGATTGATGCATATCTGCATCATTTTAATTATCATTGGGAGGGGCCATCACCCCAAGCATGCCTTTGAGGTATTCAAAAGAATCTTTTGGAAAAGGTTTAATAAATATATTTTCTATATGTTCATTTGTGCTTATGTACTCCAGTTTAATCTCCTTATTAGCTACCTTCTCCCTCAAGAAATGATAATTGATAGAAATATATTTAGTCTTTGAGTGCATTATAGGATTCTTCAACATGTTTCTTGCACTTGTGTTATAACAATGAATAACCACTGGCTCCTTGAAAATTATTCCAATATCTTCAGCATTTGTTTCATCCAAACAACTTGTGTGCAATTAATTGCAGCAGCTACATATTCTGATTCAACAGTAGATTAAGCAATACAATTCTGCTTCTTGCTTAACCAGGAAACCAATCTCTTCCCAAGGAAAAATGAACCACCACTTGTGCTCTTTCTATCATCCACATTACCTGCCCAATCAGCATCAATAAAAGCCTGCAAAGTAAAATCATCAGATTTTTCATACCATAATCCATACTCTATTGTTCCTTTCATATATCTGAAAAAATCTTTTCACAGCAGAAAAGTGTGTTTCTTTAGGATTTGCATGATATCTAGCCATAATTCCAACTGCATTGGTAATATCTGGCCTAGTGTGTGTCAAATATTGTAGACCTCCAATCATTGACCTGTACTTAGTCTACCCAACACTTTGAGTCTCGTCACTTTTAGTTAGTTTGTTCCCTGTTATCATAGGTGTACCAACAGGTTTACAATCTTCCATTCCAAATTTCTTCAACACTTCCTTAAGGTACTTGTTATGAGATATAAATATGCCATTCTTACTCTAATTAATTTTCAAACCAAGAAAAAATTTCATCTCACCAATCATTGACATCTCAAACTCATTCTCCATTTCTTTATAAAACTTCTTACTCATTTTGTTATTTCCTGCAAAAATGATATCATCAACAAAAACTTCTATAATTAATATTCCATCTTCATCAGTTCTTAAATACAAATTACTGTCTGCATTACCTTTTCTGAAACCAAGATGAAGTAGATGTGTATCTAGTCTTGCATACCATGCCCTTGGTGCTTGTTTCAGTCCATACAATGCCTTTTTCAGTCTGTAAACCATGTTTTCATCATCTGTCATAGGAAAACTATCAGGTTGCTCAATGTACACTTCTTCTTCTAGGTCACCATTCAAGAATGCAGATTTCACATCCATTTGATACACTTTGAATTATTTATGTACAGCATAAGCAAGGAATAGTCTCACAGCTTCCAGTCTAGCAACAGGTGTGAATGTTTCTTCATAATCTATGCCTTCTTGTTGTGAGTAGCCTTTACATACCAGTCTAGCCTTGTTTCTTACCAATGTGCCTTCCTCATCCATTTTGTTTATGAAAACCCACTTAGTTCCAATCACATTCTTTCTTTTAGTTCTTGGAACAAACTCCCAAGTATTGTTCTTCTTTATCTTCTCTAGTTCTTCTTCCATGGCTTTAGTCCAAGATTCATCTTTACATGCTTCATTAGTAGTTTTGGGTTGAGCTTGATAAATCAAATAGATCTCATCTCTAATTTTAGATCTAGTCATCATGCCTTTGCCTGCATGACCAATAATTTGATCTTCAGGATGGTTTTTCTTGATATACCTTGGAGTCTTCAATGTCTAAGTAGCTTCAGCATGTTCTTCTTCTTTAGTCTCATACTCAATCATCAAGGGTTCTTCAAGTTCAGTAGAAAATTCTCTTATTTCTATTATCTGACCACAATCATACATTCTTTCTTGAATTTTAATTTTCTCATCTATCCTCACATTGGCACTTTCAATTAATTTTATCAATCTCAAATTGAAACATTTATATGCTTTACTCTTAGTATAATAACCAAGAAAGATTCCTTCATCACTTCTAGCATCAAACTTTCCTATCTCATCATCTCTCTTAATATAGCATTTTCTACCAAATATTCTAAAATATTTCACAGTAGGTGTATGATCAAACCATAATTCATAAGGGGTTTTATTTTTACCTTCTCTGATCTAAATTTTGTTTAGTGTGTACTCAGTAGTGCCAACTACTTCTCTCCAATGAACATTTGATACATTTCCTTCTAGCAACATAGTCCTAGTAGCATCTAATATAGATCTGTTTCTTCGCTCTGCTATCCCATTCTGTTGTGGAGTTCTAGGAGCTGAAGTCTGTCTATGTATTCCTTTTTTTTCACAATATGTGTTAAATAGTTCTGATGTAAATTCTCCTCCTCTGTCTGATCTCAAACATTTCATCTTTAAACCAGATTCATTCTCAACTTTTTCTTTGAACAACTTGAATTTGTCAAATGCCTCGCATTTCTCTCTCAAATATGTAACCCAAATCATTCTAGAAAAGTCATCAATAAAGAGTATAAAATACCTTTCACCATAGTATGATCTTGTTCTTGTAGGGCCACACAGATCTATATGCACCAGATCCAACTTCCCTTTTGCTGAATAGGCTTTTCTCTTGAAATTTCTTCTAGTATGTTTCCCCATAACACATTCTCTACACATAGTGTTAGATGGCTTAACAATTTTAGGTAGATCTCTTACTGCTTTTTTCATACTTGCCTTCAAAATTTTGTCAAAATTAACATGAAAAAATCTTATGTGCCATAACCAGCTGTCATCAATCTTTGCAATAAAACAAGTAGCTTTAGATGTGTTTAGTTCAAATACATTACCTCTAGATTTAGTACCAGATGCTATCAAGTCTCCTATTTTACTCTTGATAGAACATTTCCCATTGATGAAGTTCAGTTGATAACCCTTGTCCACTGGATGTCCAACACTCAACAAATTATGCTTGAGTCCATCAACAAGTAGTACATTGTCAGTGTTATTCTTACCATCCAATGAAATAGATCCGACCCCAATAATAAGTTTAGGAGTATTCTCAACCACTATCTATGACCCATTCAGATTTCTTTTCAACTTGAGATACTAATTCTTTTTCCTCATGCATATTGTTCATCATTCTTAATAGAAATGAATCCAATTTCATCAAAGTTATCATCCTCATCATTAGATATTCCTTCACTAGCATAATAGCATTCCTTATCCTTTGAGAACTTAGACTTGAAAAACTTAGGTTTGTGCTTTAGAATTCTTGTAGGACATCTAGATACAAAATGACCGATCTTATTACATGAAAAACATTTCAAAGGTAATTTGCCTTCAAACTTACCCTTACCTCTCTTTTATCTTCTGGAAATCAGTGCAACAATTTCATCTAGCTTCCTTTCTTCTTCCTGTATCTATTCACATTCATCAGCATAGGCTCCAAGTTCTTCTCTTAGATCATTACTGCTTATGCTTGCATTTCTAGCTAAGGTCTTCTTGTTCTTGTGCACGATTGTTTTGAATGCTGACTCAACTTTAGGTAAAGTGTCTCCCAATTTTGTAGCCTCAAATGTAGTTAGTTTTCCAATCAACATCTCTCTAGTGAATTTTTGTGTCAAAGGTATGATCTCCTCTATAGCCTGAACCTTGGTTCTGTATGCATATGTCAAAGATATCAGTATCTTTGCAATTACTTCTTCTTCACTATAAGTTCCTCCAAAGTTCCTAATACCAGTCACCACCTTAGTAATTCTTTATGCATACACTCTGATGTACTCATCTTCTCTCATCTTTAATGATTCCATCTTTGTCTTCCAGTTCTGTAACCTTGCTTGCTTTGTAAATCTGTCTCCAACATATAGTGCTTCCAGTCTTGTCCAGATTTTGTGTGCATATCCAAGTCCTTTACTTCAATGAATTCTCCTTCTGATAGAGCACTGATTAAAGATTCCCTTGCAACCATATTACATGAAAATAGCTTCTTTTCATCTTCATTGGCCTTCTCTAATTCATCCTCAGTCGCTAAATTTTCTTTCTTATTTATAATCATCTAGTAGTCAAGTCCTAGGCACATCAGATGTGTTCTCATCTTGTTCTGCCAGCTATCAAAGTTTTCAGGGTCAAACTTTGGACTATCCTTCCTATAGTAAGTCATCTTCAGGATCACCTCAAGCTGTTAAACTTTCTCTCTGAGGACCAGTAGCTCTGATACCAATTGTTAGGAATAACAGTCCATAAGACAACTAAGAGGAGGGTGAATCAATTGTAGTATAGATTATTAAACTTTAAACTTTATCAACCATATCAGCAAATGTAAATAATAACACAGTAATAGACAACACCATAACACAATATTTGTTGTCAAGGAAACACTATTAAAGGTAAAACCCTGATGGGAATTAACACCCACAAAAATTTACTAAGAGTATAATATCCCTGTTAAAAGATATTAGCCCTGTTAGGAGCTTGTTACAACATTACAGTACACAGTCCCTTTTAGGAGACATACCTTATTAGGATTCAAAGGAAATAGTAGGCTCACTACCAAGGCACACTACCCAAAGAAGGTTAAATCCACCCTCAAGGATTTACAATCAGCATCAAGTGTATACAAAAAATAAACAATCCAGTGAATTGTCTGATAGCAACTATCTTTGCTTGATTAGTTCCAATGAAGTATCAACACTACTCTGTATCCAGAAGTCAAGCTTTGTAGCTTCACAAATCTCTACTCATCTCTTTCTCTACAACACTTTTCAAAAATGAAAAGATCACTCACATATACCCTTTTACAATAACCCATTAGGTCATCCAGTTAAGCTTTCCTAATACAAAATTAACTAGGTCGGCCAATTAAGGCTTCCCATCATACAAATAATTACATAAGCCCTTGCTAAGATACACACAGTACCTATAACAAGTATACAACATTTACAATTCATCATAAATACTTCCAGATCTGCAATCCACTCTCATAATTAATTTCCACATATTACAAGTCTGAAGTCGGCCAAGAAATAGGTCTTCTCCAGAATACATGCCACCGCTGATGTCATCAGTACCTAAATAGAAATCAAAATCAACTCATTTCACTATCATATGTTGACTCTCTATCAATAATCTTGCAAGTTCTGAAACATCTTCCTCAGTAAGATATACCTGAAACACAGAGACCTTCTCTGTCCAGATTCACAGTTGCAGTTTAGAAAAATATTCTTCACCAAATGAACTGTAACATCCACATAATGTAATATAAAGTCATGCGACCTTAGGAGTAAGGTCAGAACTTAGACTTCTACATAAATCCAACTTTGATCCTTATAAATTATCCTTACAGTGTCCAAACACTCGTTCCAATTAAGTATTCAGTTTGTCTTCTCCATAGAAATATATGTTGACATTAGTGACAAAACATGAATATCAACAGCATGATCAGTAACCAAAACTGATATCATCCAACACCCAACTACCAGGTTCTTGGAGGCTAGGAGAATTCATTCTCTAGTAAACCTCTTCAGGCAGAGTTGGTTGGTACTCCGATACCCGGTGACAACTTATCTTTGTTGCCGGAGCTGGTCACAAAGTCCTGTCAACAAAGTTCTCTTATTTTGTGAAGATAAAGCTTAGTCTGAGAAGGTGTTAAAAGAAATACATAGTGTTGTTTGCGGAGGCCACTATTTAGCAAATACAACTGCTCATAAGATAATTAGAGCTGGTTATTATTGGCCTTGTTTGTTCAAGGATCATCATCAGTTTGTGCAGAAGTGTGATTTTTGTCAAACATTTTCAAAGAAGCTAGTATATTCAAGGGATTTGCCTTTGAATCCTATTTTAGTTAAAGTCCCTTTTGCTCAATGGGGCATTGATTTTATTGGTGAATTTTCAAAGAAGTATATTGGGGGTGACAGTTGGATCCTTGTTGCCACTAACTATTTTACAAAATGGGTTGAGGAAATACTAACCAAGAGGGTAACTAGTAAGGTGGTCATTGATTTTCTTATGGAAAACATCTTGACCAGATTTTGTGTGCCAAGAAAGCTAGTTATGGATAATGCCATGTGCTTTAGGTCTGAGAAATTCAAGGAATTTTGTGATAGGTATGGTATTATGATTTCATATTATTCACCATATCATCCAAAGGAAAATGGATAGGTAGAATCTAGTAAAAAGAGCATTTTGAAAATTATCAAAAGAACATTAGAAAAGAATAAAAGGTCTTAGAATTCAAAGCTTAAGTTAGCCTTGTGGGCTGGCAGGCTAACAGTTAAAAAGGCTATAGTTGTTTCCCCTTTTGAATTAGTTTATGGAGCACAAGGTAAATTACCATTGAATAACTTGTTTCCTGTCTACAAATTTATCCAAGATGAGGACATAGAAATGACAGATCCAATGCAGAATAGGATGTTGTAGTAGGTAGAGTTGGATGAGATCAGAAATGAAGCACAAATACAAAGTTAGAAGATCCAACAATAGTCCAAGTACATATTTGATAAGAGAGCACTAGAAAGAAAAAATTTATGTGAATGACATGGTGCTCTAGTCGAATACAAGGTTAGAAGGTAAAGGAAAGCATGGAAAATTTGAGTCCTTATGGATAGGACAATTTATTTTACATGATCTACGTGGAAAGGATTCATATTTCTTGCAAAGTCCTACTGGTGAAGTGCAAGATTTGCTTGTGCATGGGCAGTTTCTGAAGTCATTTTTCTCATAAAATCTCTAATCGTGCACAGTGATGTGAATATTTGTATATATTCCTAATTTTCAAGTTTTAGGGTTTTGTGTTGTGAAGTTTTGGTCTCTGTCACAGTGTTCTGGTTTTCTAGAATTGAACTTGCATTCAATCTTCCTTAGTTAGAGCCACTATTAGTACTCATTTTTGTGAGTACTATTTTGAGAAATTTGTAGATCTTTCATGGTGGAATTCCAGAGTTTGCAAAAGGGTTCTTCTTTTATTTCAAGGCCGAAGGTTGCATAGGGGTGAGGAGGTTGTGTTTTACAACTCATGGATGAACTTTTTGTAGTTAAAATGGGTTGGAAATGGTCAGAAAATCCATGGTTCCCTCGCTAGTTCATTTTCATTTCAAATGGTCTAAGTTATTTATCCCACATTTGTTGTGCGATGAAGAGACTTAGTATTTTGGTATCTGAACCCATAATGGTTCATGTCGAAAGGCATGTGGCCTTTTGGCCAGCAGTTTGACGTCAAGCAGTTAAGTGGTGGTGAAGTGGCAGCCAGCTAGAAGATAGAAAGGATAATTTTGTGGGCCTGCACTCAGGTGATAAGGATTCAATGTAGTGAGAGATGTTAGTAGTTCACTATGGTGCAGTCCTAGTCATGGTAGGTCCAGTCAGATCACGACTGTGTGACATGTGGAAGACTGATGAGGTAGCAGGGCTAGGTTGTTGGTGAGGTGGCAGAGGTACCAACAAGTTAGAGGGTGACATGTGGAAGATGGTGGTTGGGCATGGTGACAGATGTGAGCAGGGTGCTATGGCATAATCCTAGTCATGGTAGATCTAGTCTAACAATGCCATTGTGCCTGTGTTACGAGTGTTCAGGATGGTCAGCGCAGGTCAGAGGGGGACATGTGGTTCTAACACCCAATGGGGAGGTGCCATGTGGAGGTCAATGAAGGTTGACCGGGCTCAAGTAATCTTTATATTTGATGCGCGGGTTTTTAAAAGAAGATCTACAGTGGTGTTTTAAAGTGCGAAAAGGCTTGAGTCTCAACCATTGATTATTTTTCTGCACCATGGTAACCATTATAATGGGTAGTATTTGAAAATTCAAAACTATGCAGAGGGTTTTTGACCCATGACAGTGCCTTTTCAAGTTGTAGAGTAGTAGATGGATTGATCTGGTCATCTAGGTTGCATTTATAAGGCCGTAGGGTGCCTAAGAGACAATTTTTTTTATTCCTGGGGATTCATAAATGTTTTGTTGGTGGCAACTTAGGGTTTGGATATGATTTGCAGATATTCTATCTTGATTTATCTCTCTGTCTATTCTGCATTGATTTTGGCTTGGTTCCCAAGTTGTGGCGGTTATGTTTTAGGGTTCCTTTTTTCCCTAAGGTGTTCCAAACTCGTGGTATCCTTTTGGTATAATTAGGGTTTTTGAGTCATTTGTAAAGGATGGGAATTTTATGCCACAAGAAGGCTTGTAAGCTCTACATGTTAAATTAAGACTATCAGTGGTCCTTTTGGATCTTATTCTTTATGTATTAGATATTTTAGTAATGAGATATGTCTGTAGCCACCTGTAATTTGTGAATTCTGATTAAATTGTAATATCTTTGTTTCAGTTTCTTGTATTCATTTGGGTTATGTGTTAAGGACATTTTAATCCATCACTTTGTAAGGAAGAGGGTCTAATTGGTTTAGGGTTTCTTTCAAAGAGAATTAAACATCCTTAAAGCCATTTTAGTAAATAAAGAGCTAAAGTCAATTGGATAACTGCATCTACTTCCATGAAGTGTGAATTGAGTATGTAAGGCATAGTGAATTTCAATGATCAATTGTAGGTTTTCCATTGATTTATATTGTTGTTAAGAGTCTTTTCATTTAGAGTGACTTTATACCCACTGGATAGGGCACTAGACTGATATGTTAGATTTGTGGTTCTCATCAAATTTTATAAAATTTGTTACCATTTACATGTTTTATACTACATCCACCATTCCTTCTTACTTGTTAAGTTATTGAATATTGAGGGTAGAAGATAGGTAGTGCCAACCTAAGTCTGTGGAGCTCAAAGTGCAGAAGGTTTTAGGACCTTATTGAACGTTACTTCTTCTCCTTGTACAATCAGTGCATGGGTCTATAAAGGAATATACCTAAGCTACAGGTATACAAGGATAAACAAGAAAAGGAATAACAACTAGTCCATGTTGTTGTTTTTTTCTCATTTCTCTGACTTGTATCCACCTTCTTCCAAACCTGCACACTCACATCCATTTTATCTCCAAAACACATTACAATGTCCTCTTTCTTATCACTACAAAGTAAAGGTTTTAACTCATACTTTTTACCATCCTTATGCACTAGGTATTTGTTTTTGTACCCATCATGGATAGTCCTTTTTTGATGTTGTCATGGTCTTCCTAAGATCACATGCCCACAATTCACTTGGATTACATCACAAAGCACATGATCCTGATATGGCCTAATGGAGAAATCAACAAATGCCCTTTGTGTGACCTATACACATTGCTCTTGGCTTACCCAAGTGGCTTTGTAAGGGTTAGGATGATCAAATGTTTTCAATCCCAAATTAGATACCATATCAAATGAAATCAAATGGGATGAGCTCCTGCATCTATGATTAACTTACACAACTTTCCATGGCTTAAACAATTTGTTTTGAAAATTGATACCTGTGGTGTTTGTTATAGTAGTTTACCTTTCCTTATCATAAGGAATTCTCCATCCATTTCTTGTTCTACCATTAGTGGTTCCTTTCCTTCTTTCCTCTCATCTTCCTATGCCAAATGGACCCTTCTATCCTTTCCTCTATCTAATTCTTCCCACTTTGGACATTTAAATTATGGATGTCCAACTTCAATCCAGTGGTAACACCTTCTAGTAAATGTGTGTGTCCCTCTTCCACCACCAAATATTCCACCTCTATAACCACCTCTATGTTTTCAACCAAAGTATTTTCCTTTGTCCTTATCATTTTTTTTCTATAACTAATTATTTTTTCTTCCACGTCTACCTCTCATTGATGATAATCCCCTATTTTTTATCTTGTCTATCATGTTTCCTTTTCAACTTCTCCTCTGCCCTAACAAAAAGTTGAAAACATTCTCCAAGTGTTTGAGGAACACTCAAACCAATCTCATCTTTCATAATGTACCTAAGGAAATTTAGGTACCTAGTCACCTTTTAATCTTCATCCTCAACTCCTCCTCTAATACTCTAATTATGGAATTGCTCGGTATAACTCATCACATCCATATCCCTCTATTTTAAATTTTGCCTCATCCTCTTAGTTTGAATTACAAAATCAGATGGAAAAAAATGAATTTTCACCATAGCCTTCATCCTCTCCCAATCCTCTATATTCTCTCTTGGTTTGCATACTGGTCCACCAAGTCAATGCAGTTCCCCTTAGCCTAGACTTAGAAAATTTCACCTTCTTATCATCCTCCATATCCTCTAATTCAAAGAAATTTTCAAGGGCTTCTAACCACCCTAGAACCTCTTCACTCTCCATCCATCCTTGGTACATTGGTAGGTCAACATGACCCCTAACTCCTCCAATTTTAACTACCTTCAGTAATCTTACCAACCTCCTCTCCTGAGGATCTTCTTCTTCCCTATGATCTTCATGTCTTCCACCCTCATCATTGTGGTCTTCCCCATTGTCATGGTTTTCCTACCTCCAAGGTTCTTCCCTCTCTTCCTCAAGGGCTTTAATCCTTTCTAAGAGTTGTAGTCTCTCTCTCCTACCTTGACTATCCTCCCTATCATTTTCTGCTTCAAGTTCCCTCTTCTCCCTCTTCTCTCTTTCAAGGGCTTCCTTCAACTCCTCAATCTCCTTAGCCATCTAGTTCTTTGGTACCATCCTCCTAAAAACCTATAAACTCTTCCATCAAGGGCCTAATTTTTTCTTTGATACCACTATGGTGTAGAGGAAAAGGTGGTAGACATAAAACTTATCAAATATCTTGGACAAAGGTGATAGATCCACAATGTTCCCAAGTGTTCCTAGCACACCTAATGCCTCCACACAACCAAAACCACTTCTCACCACCACCTACTATTTCTAATATATTAGAACATATTAATTTGAACAACTATCAATGTTCCAATAAGTTACAAAGTTCTACACCAAGATATTTTTTCCAACTCTACTATAAGGCCTTAAACTCTACTAGTCATTATCAGACTATTTTCTTCATTTTTCTTCCAAACTTCCTAAAACACTTCAAAAACTCATTAGATGTTCAAATACCCTTTATAGGGACCCACAATATATCCTGGAACCAACAATGGGTACTTTGGACAATGTACGAAAAATGGATAATTAACTATTTTTAAGGTCAATATAGCCCACTTTTACATAGGAACACCAAACTATACTTATCCCCCAAGTTTGAGTCTTTATGTAGAGTTGTCTTATGACTCAAATGCAAGGATTCACCCACTTATTTGGTCATATGGCTTCATTCCATAGGCTAACCCCAAAACCCTCACCAAGATGCACCAAAAAACTAGGGCCTTCTTGTTTTGACACTTCCTCTCACTTATAGAGCCCAAACAAAGGTAATAAACGATGTAATCAACATATATATTCACTATTTTACATAAAAATCATGCCTCCTTTAGACAAATATCTTACTACAATACATGTGGCACCATTTTATGTCGTTGACCTGCCCTCTCTAATGGTGTACACCCAAAATTGTTAAATATCCTACATATAAAAGGTTAGAAACATATTTTACATATTAAAATGAGTCCATTCCATGAAAATCAGAGGCCACATTCATGGAATGACTCCAAACATTATAAAAATCCACAAAATACTCAGAAAACTACTACTAGTTTATGACAGTCATCACAAGAAATGAAGGAACAAACTATTGGATGACCAAAAAACTTCAATATCTCATAAATATGATTGTAATCAAACAATTGACATACAAAATAATCTCAAAACATCAACCTCCTATTAAAATGATGATGAAAATAACTCAAATTTGCAAAAAAAAAAATGCAACTTTTATTGATTTCAAGAATTTTTCTTCCATACCAACTGTCCTCTCTCCATAAATTTACATCTTAGGGATTTATATAACCTCAAAGTTAAATTACCAACCAATCAAAACTTTTGGATCCCCTAGCAAAGACTAATTACATTAGTTTTGGCATTTCCCACCAAAATGGCCACTAGCTGTTTATTTTTAATTTTTGGATTAAAAAATCTTATTTAAACAAACTATATTGACTTCTACCCCAAATTAATGACCCCTAAAGGATAAAAAATATTTACTAAATAGGCTTAAACACTTCTAATGCCCTTCCCAATCCTGGACCCATAAGATCCATTATTTGGTCCTATTGGGACCATTAGGACAGTTAATCAGTACATTAAACTTAATACAATAAAATGTCATTATTGAGTTTAGGACTTCAAGATTGATTCTATTAGACCCATACACATCCATTTCATGCTTCCATGTTGTCCTCCAAGTTGTCTTGTTATTAGGTGCTCCTGTACCAGGAGGACACTCAAGTAGTCAAAGGTGGAGATAGGACAACAGATGAACAGGGGGATGAGACTGACTTGGATGTTAGGGACCTACTGGGAGGAGGTAAACCTAAAGACCTAGGTGGAGGTTTGACACCACGTGCCAAGAATGAGACAAGGATTTAAAATAATAATCTAATAGTATTTAGTAATTTCCACCTATGGTCTTCACTCTTTGGATTCAAACCAAGTAGAAAATCTTCTTTCCCTTAGGTTCGTAACATTTCTGACCCAACTCTAGGGAATTTTTTGATCTATGTCCCAGACCTAGTTATTGACCATAATCCTCCTCATTTCCCTTTCACTTCTTGTGAAATTTATGGGCCCTAGGCTTAATATTTATGTGGTATGGGCTTATGCTAAAAATAAATAGTGTCTAAAAGGGCAGGTAGAGATCACTGCAATGCCGAAAGGTTTCTTCTCCTTCACCTTTTCTTGTGAGGAAAATCTTGCTAACATTCTATGCGAAGGACTGTGTATGGTGGTCAAATCTTCTCTCATTCTACAAATATGGTCGCCAAAATTGGATTTAAACAATACTTTCTTTGTTCAAGCGCCAATGTGGATTAGACTACTAGGTCTACCCATGGAATATTGGTTTGAATATATCTTTAGTGGTCTAGCAAGCTCATTAAAGGAGTTATTGTCTATTGAAACTATGATGGAATCTAGAAGAAGATTAACATATGCAAGAATATGTGTAGGGGATGGAAAATATGTTGATATGACATCCACTACACAGATAGTCTCTAAGCTTGGCAGATGGATCCAGTAGGTGGAATATGAAAACATCCCCTTTTCTTATTTTCACTGCAAAAAAGTGGGCCATTGGGAAAAGAAATGCCCACTATGATTTGAAAAGGAGAAAGCCAAGAATAATCCTACCAACAAGAAGAAATGGAAATTTAAGGACACATAAAATATTAAGGAGATAGAGTTGTTCAGGCGGGCTCTAGGGATATTCCACTCTCTAAAAAGCCTGATGTGGTCATCCCGGATACTTTAGACATGACTACTAATGTCATAAGTGTTGGCCCTCCTAGAGAAGTTGCAGATGGGGAGAAAAACTTATATTTTCTCTCCCAGAAGGAGAATGGGAAGAAAGGAAGAGGATTGGAGAGGTTGGATCCCCAAGTGCTAACCCAAGTCATGAGATGGAGGAAGGGGAAATCAAGGAAGGTAAGTCTGATAATGGAGCGTAGTGGAACCCAGATCTGTAGATTAATTTGTGTTCATAATCAATCGGGGAAGCATCTCTTTGTACTTATTCATTTATCTTTTATGGCCTTTTGATTTATATATTACACTTTTACTTATGTTTTTTATGTCTTTTATCAATACTATATTGTTTGAATCTATGTCTCTAACAGTTATTCTTGTCTACTATTGATTTCTTCTTATTTCCCCTTGGTGTAGATCTAAAGCTAACAGAATCAAAGTCAAAATGTTGTTTTAGTAACCACATGGTCGTAGACTTACTCTTTGTCTACCTATCGCATGATGGTGCAATGAAGAAATGAGTGATCTTCCATCCATCACGTGGTGGCAAGGAACATAGGTCTTGACCCCCAGAAATATAAACAGTCAAACAGATTTGTCGACATTTGAAAATTTACGCCCGACGTACATGCAAAGTCTTTATTTAAAATGGAACCAAAAATCATCATCGTGTGTCATATGAGCCCCGCTTGACTAAAGTCAAAATAAATGATATCCACACAGATCAAGATTTGATCCAATGGTCGAGCACGATGGCACTATCGCAAGCTACATACTGTTTAACCATCACAAAATGGCAAAATAGATGACAGGTGTCCTGGGCCCACCAAAATCTATAGATGGAACAAAAGGGATACAGGTGTCGATGTTTGGTTGATCGATTAGAGTGACTAGAATACACGTAGGCACATAAAGTAAAGTAAAGGAAGGGTTACTTAAAGATCATCTTTTAGCTTGTGTCTTAAATCAATGGCCAGGACTTAATCGAGCAGGAAAAGGAGATCGGAAAATACCAAGGAATTTAAAGGAGATCTGCAACCATAAGATGAAAGATCTACGGCTTAGCGCAATGGCACAATGGAAAAGTGAATGAGCTTTAGTTGTTGCATGGTAGTGAAAGACTCGACACGTGTCAGCAATAGGAAAAAGAAAAAAAACCATTGGCGACAATATTAAATTGATTCATTACGTGGCATTAAAACCTTTTATTATGCTTAGGGTTTATTTTATTAATAGATGATTGGACTTTGCTTGCATAAAATAAAGGTGGTGAACATGATTTGACCAGATAGTCTAGATTCTTGACATCATGAGGAATAATCACATATAGATGTGATAAAAGAAAGATCACAGAGGAATAATTAACTCCATTTTTGCGGTCGATAAAGGTGAGAAACATGATTCCAAAGACCATGCACCAAAGAATATACTCATCATCATGCACAAAAATATCTATGTGATCAATGTGCTCAAGAGATTATGAGAAAGACTATGGATGGATATAAAAATGGAGTACCATCATGATGCAGACCCATTATTTAAGTTGTCGACACAGACATACTATGAAGAGACTATTGAGTTATTACTATGAGATTTAATCAGTTAACATTTGTTATCAAGCAAGGATGATTAAACATTATATTATTGTAATGGTTAGCATTCATTTATTGATCTTAGGGTTAGGTATTTTTTAGGAACAGTCGTGTTGATCTAAAGCTTGTTTGCATTCTTTGGATTTCATATTTATAAGGATGCCAAAATCAACACAATAAGAAGATTCACTATTATTATAGTCAGATGGGATAGTTGGATCAATAATTGCAAATGTAAACTAAATTGTATCATTTTCCAAAATCAAATAAAGATAAGTCCTTTTTCTTTCACATTGTAAGATAAGAAAATATTATGTTTATTAAAAATGTGTAATGTATTAAGAAAGAATGGTTTAATTGATTATTGATTATCTTGAAATGTAATATTTGAAATAGGAAATGTGTTGATGTATAAATTATTCTTTGAGTTGCCTAGATTGTATTGAATTCCTTAACTTGAATTGAATTGTATTGATTGTGTATTGAAATTGTGATTAGGGAGAAGATAAGATGTTCCTCTTTTATTTCCAAATGCACAAATGGAAGATCCAAGTTGATCAACCCCAAAGAATGGTTAATGCACAAGTGAATCAACTATTTGGAAGGGAGAATAACAAAGGAGATACCTTAAATTCTATTAATTATATGTATAGAAATGATATATGATATTAATTGAAGAGATAGGAGAAATGCACTAACCTTGAAATATTACAGATCAAAAAATGTTGTTTTCTGAGGTTTGTAGACTATTTCTGGAAAACTGACAGTTGATCCTGAAACGGAACGCAGAGATGAACAAAACCCAGAAATATTTTTCCGTTTCAATGTCATCTTATGAAAAAGGTTGACCTTGACCAACAAATTTCAATCCTAACCCAATAATGTCCACCCTGACCTGCACAGGTCTGACAGAAAATATGTTCACGTCATCCGAAAGAAAGCCAAAAAGGGTATCCAAATCTAGTCTCAAATCAACTATTATGTACCTGTACCTATAAGAAACAAGGGATTTTTTTGTGGGGGAGGGGTTTGCCTTGGTCAAACCCCGGTTTTGAAATTAACCTTAAATATATGTAATTGAAATTGCAAAAATGGACAAAGTAAATGCATAAATTCACCTTGCTTGAAAAAGTCCTTGTGGCGGATTCGAATCCTTGAATCCACAAGTATGCTTCAAAATGTGGGATGTAGAATGGTAGGATATCTTCAATCTCTTTCTTGTAGATCTCCAACACCAAGTCTTGAATGGGTTCTTGAATTTAGAATAGGCTTGGAAGAAGGTGGATGGAGAGATCACCAAAAGGGCACTATGTAGCTTCAATCCTTCAATGGCCTCCAATGGATCTCCTTCATGAAAATGGATACTTGAATGGATGAATTCTTGCTTGAAATCTTGCTTGATTTCTTGCTTCATGATGTTTCTCAATTGCTCAAGGATGCATAGGCTTCAATAGAGAACTTAGTATCACTTAGAAGACTTAGAGAAAATGAGAGAGAAAGCTTCCCTTTTATATGAAATTAGGGCACAATCTTCCAAGGAGGCCTACATAGGAGGATTAAATTCCCATTAAATCCTTTACCCCTAGGAGAGAACCTATATTAAATATAATTTAGGAATCAATGCTTTGAAACCCGAAACAGTCGACCCAGAAGTAGGAAATACTTTTTGCAAAGGCAAACCTCCAAAAACTGTGAGACCCCAGGATCTGAACCCTAGGTCAAGATCAAGGTCAACCTTGACCTAGGTCAAGGTCGAGGTCAACCCTGACCTAGGTCAGGGTCAAGGTTGACATAGACCTAAAAGGTCAACCCTGACCCTGAAGCCTAGAATCACCAGTCTACAGTTCGAAATGTAGAAATCAGGCTAAACAGGAGTGGAAAGAGGGACAGAATAAGGGAGAAGCCATGTCAAGATCAGGAACACATTCAAGCCACTTGTCATGACCCCAAACCACTGACTTGGAAGGTTAAACATGTCTACAATGGAAGTGCTTCCATTTTTTGACTATACACACATGTGCGATTGTTTCATTATCATTTTACAATTAGTCCCTCGGATAAATCAATAGAACTTCTTCAAAGTGATAGTTTGATGTACATGCTTCCTGATCTAGTTCATAGCCTTTATTTTCAGTTGGTTTTCTCATTTTGCATGGTTAAATTCTATTGATTAAGGCCTCAGTAAATTGGTCTGTCATTTGAGAAGTAATATCCTTTTGAAATATCTTTGAACTTGGTTCAAGGTTGCATGTTCATTTCATAACACCTTTGAAGTGATAAGTTTTCTTATAAAACTATCACTGAGGTTGAACATAATATTGGAATGACCTTGACTCTATTGCCCATGGTTTAATAAGGCACTGGTCTTTCTTTCTTATTGGATTAAGTTCATTAGTTTATTGTTTATAGTTTTGAGATATTATATCCATATGCTTTATTCAGTTTATATTTTGTATCTATCAGCATTCCTTCAATATTTACAGCATTGCATTTAACAATTGGAAGTATATTTCTCTTAGTTTAAGGATATCAATAGTACTTTTCCATACTTTGAGAGAAAGGAGTTTGGAACACATATTATCTACTCTAAAAAACCCTTAAGATTTGGAAGATAAATCTAGGGTGTAGGCGTACCAGCCTTGGTTCTGCAGAGCCAAAATTGTAGAAGGTTGAAACTTAAATTGGTTGAAACCTTGTCAGTTGGAAAATCACTTGGGTTTCCCATCATTGGATCAGAAAAATTCATAGAAAATCTAATCTATTGATTTGAGCACCAACATATTGGCGACTCTACTAGGGAATTATCATTAAGAACAATTTTTTAGAGTTTTTGCTAATAGAGATTAGGCTCTAGTGGGAGAAAAGAATCCAGAAGACAATAAGTATTTCCTTCTAAGAAGAAGGTGGTGACTCTACAAATTTGAAGTGGTGATAAATTTTGTCATATAATTTTGTTATTAACTATCTCATGTGGGGTAGAAGATCCTTGCATCCAGATAAACTTGAATTAGACTTAAGCCTAAGGAAAGGTCAGACTTCAAGTGTAAAGATGTCATATTTACCATGTATGATATACCCTGATAAGGATGATAAAGATTTTTTTTGTGAACAATTCCCTAATTCAAGCCATCATAGCCATGAGAACAATGATGAAAATTGTAATCTATTTTTCCAAGGTAACAGAGGAGGACATGAGTCTTGACATGATCCGAATCAGGAAATGACTGAAAGAGAGAAAAGAATTAACAAGTGGGATGTTGTATTTGGTGAGATGGCTAATGTAGGATCAGAAGATGAAGAAATCGTCATGGCTCTTAAGAGGCATCCATAAGAGATACTAAGGAAAATGAGAATACAGAGAAGCATAATTAGATCACCAAGAAATAAAGAAATGCCTAAGGATGATAGGAATGGGGTATACAATCCTCCTTATAGGAATAACAGTGGGCATGCCTTTAATAGTGATCATACCAACCCCTTGTTCGAACTAGACAATAGAGAAAGACTTGAGAAAAACAACAATGATTGGGAAAGAAGAGATCATTGGGGACAATAGAAAAATGGAGAACATCATAACCACAGTAATAGAGTGAATCCTAACACATCTAACAAATATGAACAACACAGACATCAAAATAATAGAGTGATGTATAATGGATATCAGAATAATAGGGATCAGAATTATGGCCCAAGAGATTATAATATCAACTCATATTTTGGACCAAGAAATAATCAAAGATTCCAGAATACAAATTAGCAGAATCAAAGATATGGAGCCATCAATCAAAATGGAAACAATTATAGAGCCCCAATGGTTTCTGACAGATATAGACAATTAGATTTTTATGGCATAAGGGGATATCCTAATGACATAAAAAATGAGTTGAGAAGTGCAATTCCAAAGTTTTTAGGGAATGTGTCAGAATCAGTTGAGGTGCATTTTGTAAATTTGAAGAATCTTATCCAAGAGCTTGATGAATTCAATGAGGATGTATACATGAAAATTTTTGTTCAATCTCTCATAGAGGATGCAAAAGAATGGTTCAGAAGTTTTCCAGATAGATCCATATCTAGTTGGGATGAATTTTTTAATCAATTCATAGAACAATTTGGTGATCACAATGACACTTCTTTTGCCTCACATGAGTTGACAAGTATGAAGAAAAATCAGAATGAATCTATGGCTGAATTCAACAAAAGATTCAACAAGGTTTTAAATAGGATTCCAAGGGATGTTCAACTTTTTGATGCTTTTCTAATAAATTTCTACATGGGTTCTTTTGATAGCAAGACAAATTATGAAATCAGATCTCATAAACCTTCTACTTTAGCACGTGCTCTCAAAATTTCCATAGCTATTGAAAATGATAGAAAGGCATCTGGTATAATTTCTAAGAGGGAGGACACTCGATTGATCAATCCAAAAGAGCCAAAGAAACATAATGAAGAAGACAAATTAGATAAGCATATGAATATGGTGAAAGGCCTCCAAATGAATAATGGAAATGATAATTTTAAGTACAACCAGAAGAATCAAGTACCATACAAAAATGACATATATAAATTGCAGGCTATGCCTTATAACACAAAATGGAAGGATGGGAAACCATTGAACAAAGAATTACATACTCCTGATCCATTGAGGACAAACAACCATTTTGTGGAAAGTTATCCTTGGTGTGAGGCCTGCACACTACCACATTCATATGAACATTATGTTGTTGCCCAAAGATGGAAATAAGATGAAGATCAGAATGTTAATCAACAACCCATAGTGAATGATTTATCAACAAATTCTATGTGGGGATATGATGATTTTAGTTCTTCAGATGAATACTACTACAGGGATTACCTAAATAGAGTGTAACAATATGGGGATTATCAGGAAATTACTCCAAGATTAAGAGAATTAATAGAAGAGGAGAACAAATCATACATAATAATTGTAGTAGAAGAAGCAAAAATTAATTATAAGTTAAGGAATAGAACAGTAAATACATGTTGCCCCACTTTTGGTTTACATATCCTTAGACAAAAGTGGATGTTTAGTACGTAGTAGTGGTCTTGAAAGTGTTGTGAATTTCTGGAGTCTAAGTCTATCTTTCCCCTTAGGCTAGGAGGCCTTTTTTAGATTTTCCCAATTTCACTTCTCCTTTGTGAGCCAGGGGGATTTGTATCTGAAGTCATGTTTAATCGGGTAGGTTTAAGATCCCAAATCTGATAAAGGTCACAATTCAGAGATTTCTAACATTTATCTTTTGTGATTTTGTAATCTGTAGCCTAAATACTTCATATTGCTTCAATGGCAGAAAATTAGTTTCATGCTTCTCCATTGGCGGAAAATCACTAGTAGAGTGTTAGAGATTTGCTTCTGTGCAAATAATTGATTGTATGTTTGTCATTGATGACAACATATAATATACAACATTGTTCTATATGTAATTATCAGTACAGATGTTCTGGAGCTATGCATGTTCATTTCCATGGTGTATACATGTTCTAGATATTGTGTGCATTCACGTTGAGTTAGATATGAATTTTCAGTTGAGTTATGTTAATCAATTATGACAGTTACAGAGATTGAAGACTATCTGTGAAGAGCTGACGTAATTACATTATTTCTTGAGTTCTGCCTATCTTTGGGATATGTGTGTTTGTATTCATGTTTAGTTATGAGTTAAAGATAATTATCTAAAGGCACCAAACATGTTCTATCAGAATCATGAAGTTGGAGTTAATTTGGTGGATCTGACTTTGTGAAGCGTCACCTCTATTCTGTATGAGTTGTGTGTTTCTAATCAGGTTGCATGGATGATGTGGCCAACTAAAGAAGTATTGAAGGGACTCCTAGAGATGATGAAGATCACATCCTTTGGAGAAGATACTTATAGTAGTTCATTTGATGAAAACCAAGTGTGAATAAGAAGGAAAAAGATAGAAAAAGTGCAGGACAGAATGTCTGTTGTTTTGGAACATTAGAGACATTTCATTCATCAAGAAAAGATCTATGTGAAGAAGAAGTGGAAGTATACAGCACACTAGAATTGATCAAGACAGTAGGTCTACACAAATAGTTCATCTATCAGATATAGTGTATATATGTTCTACTGAAGGTTGCAGCCTTCATCATTTTAGCAGTGAGCTTTTGGACAGTGAGTCCTCACCCTTAACAGGGTTACTTGTAAAAGACTCCTAACAGGGTCTGACCTTTAACCAGGTCTATGTACTTATTGCACTGTAAAGAACAACTCCTAATAGGGTTGCAAGATCTCTTAACAGGGATAATTATACTCAAGTACAGTTCTTTGTGGGTCCTAATACCCACCGGGGTTTTTACCTATTTGGTTTCCCCATAACCAAAATTGTTGTGCTCTTTATTGTGTTATCTGAATGTGCAATTAATTTATGTTAATTGATATCTAAGAAAAGAAAATAATTAAAGTAGTGGATAACTAATTCACCCCCCCTTCTCAGTTATCCTTTGGGACTATTCTAACAATTGGTATCAGAGCCAAGTGCCTTGGAGAGAAAGCCTAACAACTTAAGGTAGATTAGAAGGCATACTTCAGGAAAGAGATTCCTAAGTTCGATGGAGAAAACTATCTTGACTGGAAGAACAAAATGATAACACATCTTCAGTGTATTGGATTTGAGATCTATGAGATTGCCACTCAAGAAATTGAAGTTCCCAACTTGAAAGACCTTGCAGAAGAAGACTCTACAGTAAAAAAAAATGAAGTGTTCACTCATAATGAAATCTCCAAAGAAGCCCTAATCAGTGCCCTATCTGACAGTGAATTTTTTGAGATCAAGAAGGCAGATAAAGCATACTCTATTTTGAAATACTTAGAAGATATGTTTGAAGGAGACATCCAAGAAAAAAATGAATGCTAAAAGACACGGAAGAAAAGGTACAACAACTTAGAGATGCTACCTGAAGAAAACATCAGAGCCTACAATCAAAGAATTAATGAAGTAGTTTTAGGTATCAAGAACAATGGTGGAGAAATTTTAGAGGATGATATAATGGAAAAACTAAACACCACACTAACAGCAGACTATGAGAGAAAGATCCATTGCTTAGATGATACTATGAAATTTTAAAAAGACTTCAAGAGAGAGACTTTGATCAGCAAAATATCTGCATTTGAGATATCAAGATTGAAGACAGAACCCAAAAGTGAGACAGCTTTCAAAGCCTCAATCCACAGCAAGAAATCCATAAGAAGCTCTAGTAATAATGAAGAAGTGGATACAAAACTAGAAGAAATCATTGCTATGATTTCCAAGAAAGAAAGGAAAGGTAAAGGAAAATATGAAGGACAGCTACAATTCAATTTTTTTTCATGCAACAAAGTTGGTCACTTTGCATCCAAGTGTCCTAAAAGAGTCAAGAAGTTTAGATCAGATTACAAGCCCAAGTACACTAAGGAATGTTATCATGCTGAAGATGGTATAACTGATGATGATTCAGGAGAAGATGAAATTGGTTTTGTTTCCATTAAAGACATTGAAAAGATGCTTGAAGAAATGGACAAAGAAGATGAAGAAAAAGAACAAGAGTTAGCATTAGTTTCAAAAGTTGACATCAGAACTGACTGGATCATTGATAGCGGATGTTCACACCACATGGCAGGAGACAAAGACATATTTGTACATTTGGACAAATACAAAGGTGGCATGGTTAGATTTGGAGATAACACTCCCAAACCTATCATAGGTAGAGGTTCTATCACCTTAGATGGAAAGAATAAGACAGATGATGTTGTTTATGTTGATGGTTTACATCATAACTTACTAAGTGTTGGACAATTGCTTGATCAAGGATATCAGTTGGAATTCAAAAATAACCAGTGCATCATTAACAACAAAGAAGGAGAAATGATTGCATCGTGCTCAAAGACCCAAGGTAATTTTTTTAGCTCAATTCAGAAGTAAGTTGTTTTGTTGCAAAAGTGGATGACAGTTGGCTATGGCACAAGAGACTTTGTCATATCAATTTTGACAACATAGTCAAGATAAGTAATGTAAAGGCAGTAAGAGACCTTCCAAGTATTGCAAGACCAGTTGACACCATGTGCAGGGAATGTGTGATGGGGAAGCATGTGAGGACCTCATTCAAGAGCAAACAAGACTCTGCAAAAAACAAATTAGATCTTATACATAAAAACCTATGTGGACCTACTCAAACAAGATCTTACTACAGAGAAAGGTATTTCATTTTGTTTGTTCTCAAGGATGTTGTGGGTTGCATTCTTAAAAGACAAATCTGAAGCTTTTGAGAAGTTCAAAGTGTTCAAACCTAAGGTTGAGAATAAATCTAGACTAAAGTTAAAATGTCTGAGATCTGATAGAGGATGAGAATTCACCTCTGACCAGTTTTATGATTACTGTGTAAAACATGGAATCAAGAGATAGTTAAGTGAACCTAGAACCCCTTAGCAGAATGGGATTGCAAAAATAAGGAATAGAATAATACTTAACACAGTGCACACTATCATGATTGAAGGAAAGGTTTCTCATACTTATTGGAGAGATGCAGTCAATACAACAGTCTATACTATCAATAGAATACAATTAAGGCTAGGCACAGAAAAGATACCCTATGAACTTTGGTTTGGTAATGTACCTACTGTAAAATACTTCAGAATATTTGGAAGCAAGTGCTACATCAAGAGAGATGATAGCATTGGCAAGTTTGATGCTAGAAGCGACAAAGGTATTTTTCTTGGTTACTCTACCAAAAGCAAAGCCTATAGATGTTTTAATCTAAGATTAAAGAAGATCATTGAAAGTACTCATGTGAATATTGATGAGAAGTTTATGATTCAAGAAATATATTATGACTATGATCCCATGATTGAAGATGAGCCCAGACCCATCAATAAGGACACAGTTATTGAAGAAATGTTTAACTGTATTGATGTTTCATGTAACAATCCTAAACCAAGTGAAGAAGAATCATATATTATAGATGAAAGTATCACTCCTAAGAACTCAAGATACACATCCAAATACCACTCTAAGGAAGATATCATCGGATATCAGAGTGCAAAATTCTTGACAAGATCTAGAGAAAAAGGTTCAACCGCTAATGAAGAGGTATGCTTACTTTCACAGATTGAACCCTTAAGTGTTGAAGATGCATGCAAAGATTCAGATTGGCAAAGTGCCATGCAAGAAGAATTAGATCAAATAATCAAGAATGAAACATGGGAACTGGTCCCTAGACCTCATGACAAGAATGTGATCGGAACAAAGTGGATATTCAGAAACAAAATAAATGAAGAAGGCACAGTGGTAAGGAACAAAGAAAGATTAGTATGTAAAGGATATGCACAGAGAGAAGGAATAGACTACACTGATACATTTGCCCATGTGAGTAGACTTGAAGCTATCAAGTTGTTTTTGGCCTATGCAACATTCAAGAACTTTAAGGTATACCAAATGGATGTCAAGTCAGCTTTTCTGAACGGTGACTTGAAGGAAGAAGTCTACATAGAGAATCCTGAAGGATTCAAACTTTTAGATAAACCAGACATGGTATGCAGATTAAAGAAAGCACTTTATGGACTTAAACAGGCCCCAAGAGTGTGGTATGAGAGACTTGATGGTACTTAACAAAGATCAGATTTAGAAAAGGAGCAGCAGACTGTAATTTATTCATAAGAGAGACAGATGAAGGATTACTACTCGTTGCTATTTTTTTTGATGACATTATCTTTGGAGGTAATGAAAAACTTAGTGCAGAATTCACCAAATAAATTAAAAGTGAATTTGAAATGAGCATGATTGGACCTTATCAAATATTTTCTTGGATTGAATGTAAAATAAATAGACAAAGGCATATTCATAAATTAGTCTAAGTATGTGAAGGAGATATTGAAGACTTTCAAGATGGAAGATTGCAAACCAGTAATCACCCTCATGATAACAGGAAGAAATATTTCTAAAGATGATGATTCCACAGCAGTTGACAAGACTCTATACAAGTCTATGGTTGGAAAACTCATATATCTTACCCAATCTAGACCTGATATTTCTAATGCAGTTGGCATTGTTGGAATATTCACATCTGAACCCAAGAAAAATCACCTAATGGAAATAAAAATAATATTCAGATACTTAAAAGGGACTATTGACTATGGTTTATGGTATCCTAACTCAAAGAATATACAACTTCATGTGTACACAAATGCAAATTGGGCAGGTTGTGTTGATGATAGAAAGAGTACATTAGGAGGAGCAGTATTTCTTGGAGACAGATTGGTCACTTGGACAAGTAAAAAGAAGAATTTTATCTCTCAGTCAATAGCAGAAGCTGAGTATGTAGCAGAAGCATTAAATTTTTCAACAATGGTTTGGATCAAACAGATGATTAAAGACTTTGGTATTTAGATTGATTATCTTATTGTTATTCATTGTGACAACACTAGTACTATCAATATGTCAAAGAACCATGTGATGCATGCAAAGGAAAAACACATTGAGATCAAATACCATTTTCTAAGAGAAATATTTGCAGACAGAGAAGTAAAGTTGGATTATGTGAGCACTAAAGAACAATTAGCAGATAATTTTACAAAGCCATTATCAAAAGATACTTTTGAGTATCTAAGGGAGAAGTTGGGAGTAATTCCCTTTCCTGAGTCTGATTAGAACTTGCAGCAAGAACATCAGTCCTTGGTGATTGGTGAATGGCTGACTACTCTACTTCTAGAGTAGTACATGTGCTTAATGGTGTTTAACACCCTTTGTCATTGATGTCAAAGGGGGAGTATTAGTAAGGGGGAACATATACTCTAGGGGACTATACAGAGCAGCAGTAGTAAAGAGGAACTTTTGATGAGGATATTGAGAAGATTGTAAAAAGAAGGAAGACACTTTGAGTTGATGATATCATATGTTTCCATCAATGTCAAATGGAGAGATTGTTGGAGATTTGCTTTTGTGCAAATAATTGATTGTATATTTGTCATTGATGACAACATATAATATACAGTAGTGTTCTATATGCAATTATCAGTATAGATGTTCTAGAGCTATGCATGTTCATTTCCATGGTGTATACATGTTCTAGATTCTATGTGCATTCACACCGAGTCAGATATGAAGTTTCAGTTAAGCTATGTTAATCAGTTATGACAGTTACAGAGATTGAAGACTATCTATGAAGAGCCAACGTAATTACATTATTTCTTGAGTTGTGCCTATCTTTGGGATATGTGTGTTTGTATTCATGTTTATTTATGATTTAAAGATAATTATCTAAAGGTGCCAAACATTTTCTATTAGAATCGTGAAGTTGGAGTTAATTTGGTGGAGCCAACTTTGTGAAGCATCGCGTCTATTAAGTATGAGTTATGTGTTTCTAATCAGGTTGCATGGATGTTGTGGCTGACTAAAGAAGTATTGAAAGGACTCCTAGAGCCAAAAAAGATCACATCCTTTGGAGAAGATACTTATAGTATTTCATTTGATGAACGCCAAGTGTGACTGAGAAGAAAAAAGACAGAAAAAGAGCAAGACAGAATGTCTGTTGTTTTGGAACAGTAGAGACATTTAATTCATCAAGAAAAGATCTATGTGAAGAAGAAGTGGAAGTATACAACACACTGGAATTGATCAAGATATTAGGTCTACTCAAACAGTTCATCTATAAGATATAGTGTATATATGTTCTACTGAAGGTTGCAGCCTTCATCAGTTTAGCAGTGAGCTTTTGGACAGTGAGTCCTCACCCTTAACAGGGTTACTTGTAAAAGAATCCTAATAGGGTCTGACCTTTAACCAGGTCTATGTACTTATTTCATTGTAAAGAACAACTCCTAACAGGGTTGCAAGATCTCTTAACAGGGATAATTATACTCAAGTATAGTTCTTTGTGGGTGCTAATTCCAACTAGGGTTTTTACTTATTTGGTTTCCCTGTAACCAAAATTGTTGTATTCTCTATTGTGTTATCTGAATGTGCAATTACTTTAAGTTAATTGATATCTAAGAAAAGAAAATAATTAAAGTAGCGAATAACTGATTCGCCCCCCCTCTCAATTATCCTTTCGAACTATTCTAACACAGAGTGTGTTTTCTACAGATGACTATTCCATGATGTCTCAGCAGTCAGTACAGTTTTAAAGTGGATTATTTGGGCTTAGAAATCTTATTGCATTTGAAATACATCTCTATAGGTTGAGAGGAATGATTAAATGGAGAGAAATCTAAGATGTAAGCTTGCTGGCAAAAAAGCGGGAAATGACTTCTCCACTACTCCAACAGGCAGGTTTCAACTTGCGGGGTACATTTTCTGCCAAACCATTAAAATGGAGGATTTTCAAAGGGGAAATGATCTCATGAGTGACCCAAGGCATGAAGAAAGTTGATGAAATCAATACATATCATTTTAGCATCTCAATAGGCTAAAATTTTCCATCAATGCAATTTCAAACAGAGAGAACACCAAAAGCATTCCTCCATCCAAAGGAGAAGCAGAAAATTAATTTTCCGCTACTTCAAGAAAGTTACCGTTACGGTTACTAAAGTGAAAAGATGTTTCTCAATGGCCCATGTGAGAAAAGTAATTAATTCAAAAAAATATGTTTCACTTCATAACAGACTTTTTCATTAATGCTTGGGTCTTTTCATTCGTGTGGCGCGGGAAGTCAGTCGTTAAATGGTAAGAATTCAAAAGTTATAAAATCAGTTGAAGGTTGCAAATAGGAGCTACCATTTGTTTGAAAAATTGTTTGAATTCGAAGCCTCTAATATTTATTATTCTTTTCCCCTAAATTCCTGAGAGATATTCCTAATTCCCAAATCAAATCATTCAAAGCATGGCTTCCGGATTTATGGGATTCAACAGAATGAATGCCATCACCTCTGACTGGAATAAGATCACAGACACCTCTTTGAAGTTATTCAATATGAAGAACTTTCAGAATAGATTGAAAGTTGATCAAATGCACCCTATCACTGAGAAGTTCAAGCAAAGTGGGTTAGTCGAGGCCGCTGGTTTTCCCGTAGCCATTCAAGCCCCTAAACTGATCTAAGAATGCATAGCTCGATACAACCCAGACACCAAGAAAATCCTCTTGTCTGATGAAATGGTGCTACTCTCTATTGATAGAGAATCGGTTCAGAACTTGCTTCGCATCCCAGAGCAAGGTGAGTATTCAAAAATGACATACAGTCAGGCAGTGACTGAATATATAGCAAAGAAGTCAGTTTGGAAGAAGGAGATAATGAAGGCATGGTTTCAAGAGCCTAGAAGCACCAAATGGAAGCTACCAAAAACACTATATGGCACTAACCTAAAGCTATAAATCATAGACATCCTGGTACTACTCCACAGGATCACAGGTGAGAGTGAGGCACTCAATTTCATAGATCATCATTTCTTCTTGGTACAGGTGATCTGTTCTCAACACCATTTTATTGATTGGGCATTTATGGATAGAGCTAAACATCAAAATGAATTCTATATGTCTTCATTTTTAATGTATATATTGACCATGATCCAAATTTGGCAAGGGCTTCCTAGATTAGAGGAATTTCCTGAAGATGTTAAGAGCTACAAATTTTTCCCCTCTTTGCAATTGCACAACAGTTATGTTGAGTATATCTGAGTTAATGATGTGTACAATGAGACAGTGTAGGGAGCTACAAGGTTGCCCAGAAAGGAGATTCTCTCCCAAGGCCATGGCTTTTATCAACTAGTTTGGATGTTATTTCATTCAATTTTGAGATTTCTCATACATTCATCTTACAGGATTCAACGACTTCCCTTTAAAGTTGCCCAGATATCCTATTGATATGATCGTGCTGGTGGAGGTGATGAGACAAGCCCTCTAAGTGAATTTGATCTGTGTTGATGCTAAGAAGAAGGGCTACAACTTCCCCATGAATATCGGAGCTTACAGTTGTGCATCCCAGTCTGAGGCAAAGAATGTTCTAAAGACATTCTCAAAGAGGTTTTCATTAGAAACCTATGATGTTCTAAGGCCACAATATGATCCTGTTAATTATGCTCATGACTACCTGCAAATGAGATGAGCTATCCATCATGTAGATGATATTGAAGACTATTGGGCCAATTGTAGAGATGATTTGGAGAGCAAAGAGAGATTCTACGCTAGGTTAACTATTGAACAAATCAAAAGGTTCAAAGTTAACATAGCAATGGAGGGGGTAGAAGATGATGGAAACCATATATATGATAATACATATCTAGAGAAGATAAAGCTCACTCCTATCAATTTCAAGCCCATGCTAGATCAAGCCATCAGTGACTTTCAAACTCTAATGGGTGGCATTTACAAAAGGACAGAGCAATGCAATGAATGGACTACAGGCCGAAGGAAAAGGTCAAAAAGGAAGCCTCCCACTTAGTAAACCCTGGCAAAAGATACCTCCAACACTATAGCAACTTCATCGGCAATAATTCCAACCGTTGCTAAATGATCAACCCATCCAGCGGAGGGAGGCGATGAACCTCCTGAGAAGGAGATCCTGTTGGAGAAGACTTGTGGAGAGGACTTGCTTCCAGATATTGGAGCAACTGAAGAAGCAGCCTCTATAGACCCAATCAAGTTTGTAGTTGAGCCTACTAAAGGTGCAGAGCCTGAGTGACTAGTTAAGGCTACTGCTGCAAATGCACAAGTTGACATCTTGCCCCAAGATACTCCAAGGTGAGGATCCCCTATCATAGTTGATGTGGGTGAAGATAGTTCCAGCACCTCTGCCATAGAATCAGATAAAGAGGTTGAAAAGCAATAGGAAGTTTCTCAAGTTATTAAATTAATCTTCTCTTCCCCTTCTTTAGTGAACCCATTCACTTCCAAACCTAAAGCTACTCCCTCGGTCATCAAGAAGTTGTTCATAGAAGAGTTGGTTTCTACCAACAAGGTTACCAGTGCAGAATCATGGATAGAAAATACTCTGGAGTGAAAAAGGAAGAGAGAAGAGGAAGGAAATTCTAGAAAGGATACTTTGTCATGGGATCTTCAGCCCAAGGCAACTGTAAGCAAACAGAATAAAGTAAAGACAATGTCTACTCTAGGTCGAGATCCTGAGACTGGGCATTTCACTATGGAAGTGGCCAAGCCTACAAAAGAAGGCAGATTCAAGGATATGACTGCTTCATATTTTTAGTTGCAGTCATTTGATATGGGGTTGGCTTGTCATGATACCAAGGTAGACTGATGGATGTCTACTAATGTGGTAATTGAGGAAGAGCTTAAGGAGCTCAAGATTGCCAAGGTCAAACTAAAGGAAGAAGTGGCTGAGCTAACTAACTTCATTAGACATCTCATCACTCCAATTGCAATTATTCCAAGTACCCAGACCACTTTTGACCCCATTGTTGTGGAGAACCAAGCCATCATACCTAAGTTGCAAGAAGATTGACATTTTGGGCAGATTGGAAAAAGATGGATTGACAGAATATAGTCTGAAGGACTAGAAATTGTTGAGCAACTAGGTAATGTACTTCTAAGGCTGGAAGTAGAGAGCAACAATATTGGTAAAAATTTGCAGACTCTCACGATAGAAAGAGTGAAGTGCCAGGAATGTATAGTCATGATGCATGTGGTAGTAAAGATGAAGATTAAAGAGGCCCTAAAAGCTAATATTTTACAGAAAGGAGATGATCCTTTGATTGAATGGCTTTAAATTCTAAAGTTTAAGATCAAGATGATCATCCAAGCTAAGGCAGGGTTACAACAGATAGATGTCAAGATCAAAGAGGAGCAGGACAAATATTTTAAACTCCTCCTAGGCCTTCATGCAAAATCACAAACTAGTGGTCAATGCAAAGAAATAATTGGAGTAGAAAATATATAGAAATCGCTCTCTGATTATTTGCATAATCTGGTAGAACAATCTTCTTCTCATTTAGATAAGGTGTCAGAACTTTAGCAATTGAGTGGATGCATTTTCAAAGTTATGGAAGAGCTAAAATATCAGACAGATGCAATCAAGACCCTGGCCAAAGAAAATTCCAGATGGCTCATCTGATATACCAATGTCCACGTCAACAGGCATGAAGAACTCATTTGAGTTATTACAGTTGTCACATCCTATAGGGATAAATTAGACAAGGGGAAAGAAACTAAAGCTTAGATAGATTCCCTCTTGTACTATTTTTGATAATATTTTAATGGATAAACCTTTGGTTATCATTTCTAGTTGGGGAAGTTGAACCGTTTAGGTTACCCTTTTTGTAACGGTCCAATCTAGAACTCTATATGTATTATTTCCAAAATCAATACAGAGGTCGGCTAAATTTTGGTGTGAAAGATAGAATTTTGCGGAGTCAATTGTGTGTGTCTGAATACCATTGCTTTAACTATTCCATTGCATTACATTCATCTTTCTATTGAATTTAAATGTTTCTTTAAAGTTAGATTTACAATCTGTATTCAAACCAGAGTTCTGTATTATGATTTGATATAGTTAATTAGGAGGAAAATCTGTTGTTATCCTAAATTTGAGAAATATTTCTATGATATAGATCAATTCATTGTCATTTCATCATTAATATTTAGTCTTGCATCTGCATTTTCAGTAGTTGTTCATGCATTACCAGTTTTGGGAGTTAATCTGTTTGATGAAATCTCAGAATCGGCTAGATTTAGAGTTAAATTTATCCTGCCTGAGCTATTTCCTATCTAGGTTTAGCTTGGTTTACCTCTTCTATTCTCAGGTCAAGAACATGCCCCTATTAGATTAGGAAAGATCAAAATTCACTGAAAATCATTCATATAAGAGAGTTGTACCTTTAAATTCAGAGGGAAATTAGTTTACAATTACAATTTCCCAACTGTTGTATTCAATTGCTTCTTCAATATTTGGGTATTTTAGAGTTATAACAAAGAACAATTTGTTTACCAACAATGCAGACCGAGGGATACATGAACAAGGGATTGATCTAAAGAGGTTAAAGCACAAAAACATTTCTCAAGATAAACAGGTAGAACCTCGGGACTTTCCAACAATAGTAAGAGAAAAGGTGGTTAGTAAATCTCTTCCCAATGAATATTATTTCATGTCTAATGCATTATCTCAATTTAAAAAATTTGTTCCTTTGCTTGAAATAGTTAAAATACCTGAATGTAAAAGTGAAGCTTTGAAAATATTGTCTAATGTAGGTAATAAGGAAGATCTCAACCAAGAAGTAAAGGATCCTCCAACTATTTATCTAGGAACTACTTTAAACAAAAATGGAAATCAAATTGATCCTTTCTATCTTACTCTATTGATAAAAAATAGATTGGTAAAGAATTGTATGATAGACTCTGGTGAAGCAGTAAATATTATGCCTAATGATGTAATAAAAGAATTAGGAATGAATGTTGATACCAAATTTGGTAGATGTTATGTTATGGATAATAGATATGTTCCTGTTGTAGGCATAATGAAGAATGTTTAATTTAAATTTCTTACATGTCTAGAAATGTCTTATAAAATGGATATTAATGTGGTTGAAGTCCATGCCAATTATGGAATGCTTCTATCTAGACAATGGGCTAGATTAGTAGGAGGTAGTATTCAATTAGATCTTTCTTATGCTTCTATTCCAGTGAATGCAAGGGATGTAAGAATTGATAGAGAGACTAGAAGTCCATATATTATTGAGGATGTGGATCCAAGCCTGGTTACACATTTTTGTCATTCTGATATGGATAACTTTTAGGTAAGTAATTCAAAAAATACAATGCATCATACTAAACCTATTGAGTTATATGAAAAAGTAAGTAACCACACAATTTGGAAAATGCATTTTGATGGTGCTTGTTGCAGGGATGGTAATGGATCTGGTGTCATTTTATTTGCCCCTGATAAGAAAATATTTAAATATTCCTTTTTACTAGATTTTGAATGTACTAACAATTTTGCAGAATATGAAGCTCTACTTATTGGTTTGAGGATTGCTAGTAAGCATGGAATAAATTTTTTAAGTATCTTTGGGGATTCTAAATTGATTACTTCTCAAGTTAAAAGTAAATTTGTTGCTAAGAAGCCTCATCTCAAAATATATAGAAATGAAGTATGGGATTCTATATAATGTTTTGATGCTTTTTCTATTAATTGGATAGATAGATCAGAAAATATTCTTGTAGATTTTATGGCTAGTTTGGCATTGAAGCATAATGACATCCCTTGTGAAGACATAGTTCAATTCAATGTTAAGACTGGGCCTGCTATACCTGATAACATCAACAACTAAAAAATCTTTGAAGATGACAAAGATATAATCAAATTTTTAGCATGTGAACAAGAGTATGAAGATCAATTGATAGACTTGAATGCTCATGTTGAGATAGAGAATGGGAAAGAAGTTTTGTTTGGAAAGGATGTCATTCAACTTAAAACCAATAAGGCTCTAAAGGGCCTTGTAGCAATGGAGAGACTGTTTGACAATAAAGATTCAAAAATGAACAAGAAAAATACTAATGTTAAAATGGATGAAGTAGAAAGAATAAACTTGGGAAATTTGGAAGCTCCAAAGGAAGTATTTGTGGGTAAAATTTTAACCCCCAAGATCAGTACCTCTAAAACTTTTCTTGGTTAGCCCATTAACCCTTAATCATCAGTTTGTAAATTATCTTATCTAAATGTTCATCTTTCTTTATGCATATGCAATCATATCATAAATTATTTAGTATGTAACCATAGCAGAAACATTCATGAAAATAGATAACACATAACACAAGATATGATATCGCAGAAAACTCCTGTTAGGAAGTAAAAACTGCAGTGGGGATTGTTACCCACAAGACTTCACTATCTGTAGATAAGAAGGGGCTGGTTAAGGCTTACAATTGGTCACTTATAATGACCTACCCTATTAGGAGTATTACAGTAGAGACCTGTTAAGATATACTTCGTTTGAAGCTTTAGCAACACTGTTAAGTGTGCACTCTGTTAAGAGATTTGGAAAGAACGGTTAAGTCCACCTTCTACAAAAGGATTTTAGATGTGATGCACTTGTTAGAATGCAACTACATAAGTCTTTGATCTGATGATGAATGCAAT
>MU226563.1:2485686-2502067 GCA_018584345.1 Thuja plicata
TACAACTTGACCTTGATCTTTAGTTAGATATGTTTTAGATCCATTAGGATGCATTAAAACATTTACATAAAGCTTGCTTGACCCTCAAGTTATGATTTAAAACAAATAAAAAATCTATAAATAGAATCACATTGTTTTATCTGTCGTGTAAAAATCAGATCCACAATTTGTAGGTTCTTTAACTGACTGTTGGTTTTGACGGTCTATTTTCTTGGTCGTCGGTGTTCCTTACTTGAACTTGTCGTCGGGTATGCCTTTTCTATTCATGTCGGGTTAGTTCTCAAAACTATGTTGCCGGTGATGCTTGTGGTCGCCGATGATGCTTGTCGATTCTATACTTAGCATTTTTCTTGTGACCTTTGTATTCTGTCAGGTATGCTAGTTGTTCGCCGGTGATGCTTGTAATCTACCGGTGATGCTTGTAGTCTGGCGGTAATGCTTTAGTCTGCCGGTGATCTCTGTCAATGTTTTTCACTAAGTGTACTAATGGAAAAATAATGTCATCAATATTTTTAGCTTGGTCCTATGATGACCTTAAAGCTTACCAAGAGGAACTTTTTCAACATGAGATACCTTTGAAGCCTAATCCCAACCCATTCAAACAAAGGCAAAGACCTATATACCCTACTTTAGCTCCCAAGATGAAAGATGAGTTGATCAAGATGAGGGATGTTGGTACAATAAAGCCAATTAGGCACTCAACATGGGTTTCAAATTTGGTCCCTGTCAGAAAAAAGAATGGTGATATCAGAATTGGTGTAGATTTCAGGAATCTAAACATATCATCATTAAAGGACAATTATGCATTGCCTAACATGGAAGCATTATTACAAAAGGTGACAGGGAATGAATTATTATCAATGATGGATGGGTTCTTAGGGTATAATCAGGTGAAGGTAAAAGAAGAGGAACAATACAAGACACCATTTATAACACCTTGGGGTACTTATTTATATGCTAGAATGCCTTTTGGACTCACTAATGCAGGAGCTACTTTCCAAAGAGAAATGTATGTAGCCTTTGAGGATTTCATTGATATAATTATGGTGGTATATCAGGATGACCTAACTGCTTACTCCAAAAAGGCAGAGGATCATTGTGGACACTTGGAGAAAAATTTTCAAAGAGCCCTTGAATATGGGATATCTTTGAACCCAAAAAAATGCCATTTTGCAGTAAGTGAAGGAAAATTATAGGACATATTGTATCCAAAGATGGAGTAAGAGTAGACCTAGAGAGGATTGCAACAATTCATAAAATTGAGGTTCCTAAGAGTGTTAAAAAGATCCAATCCTTCTTCAGACAAATAAACTTTGTGAGGAGATTTGTTCCAAATTTTTCAGAAATAATTAAACCAATTGTTGTGATGTTTAAAAATGGTGCAAACATGAAGTGGAAAAATGAAGCTTTGGAACCATTTGTAAAGATTAAAAAGGCAATTAAAGAAGCTCATGTCCTCAAGTCCATAGATTATACTAAGCCATTCCAATTATTCTCCTTCGCATCATGTCACACCATTGTTGTTGTCTTATTACAAAAGAAAAATGAAGGATATGAACAACCAATAGCATTCTTCAGTAAAACCCTTCAAGCCTCTGAGTTAAATTATGATATTAATGAGAATAGGCTTATGCACTTGTAAAGGTAGTAAAGTCCTTCAGACCTTATTTGGTAGGAGCAAAAGTGGTAGGCTATGTTCTTAATGCAGCAATAAAATATATATTCAGACAATCAGAAGTCACTAAGAGAAGATGTAGGTGGGTGAATCAAATTCAAGAATTTGATATAGAAATTCACATCACTAAGATTATTAGAGGACAAGGATTGGAAAGATTGATGGAAGAATCAAATATGGATGCATTACAGGTAAATCATATTGATCTAAGTGAAACTCAAACAAGTGTTGAAAGATTCCCTTGGTACCCTAACACAGTACATTTTTTAAAACATGTGAAATGTCCTGAAAGCCTTATAGATAGTCAGAAGAGGACAGTAAAATTGCAAGCATCTAGATATATCTTGATGCAAGGAGACTTGTACTGGAAAATAGGGATGGCATACTTCTTTTGTGTCTAGATACATACCAAGCTAAAAAGGGGCTTAAGGGTCTCCATGATGGAGCATGTGCGGGACAATTTTCAGAAAAAACCAATGCACACAAGATATTGAATGTAGGATACTATTGGCCTTGCATATTTAAATACTACCATGAATATGTTCAGATATGTGAAGCATGTCACAATTTTTAAGGAAAACTCAAATATAATGGTGCATTACCACTTAATCCTATGTATATTGAAGAGCCATTCCAAATGCGGGGAATAGATTTCATAGGTGAAATCATTGATACATCTAGTGGTAGACATAAATGGATTTTGGTAGCACTGATTACTTCACTAAGTGGGTGGAAGCCATACCAACTAGACAAGCTACTAGTAAGGTGGTAATCAAATTCCTGACTGAAAAGATATTGACAAGATTTGGTGTTCCTCAGAAGATTTTTTGTGATAATGCTATGTGTTTCAGATCTACAGAGTTTAGTGAATTTCATGAGAAATATGGAATGAATATTTCTTATTCATCCCCTTTCACCCTCAACGAAATGGCCAAGCAGAATCTAGAAACAAAAATGTAATGAATATTATCAAGAGGATGTTGGATAATAACAAAAGATCACGGGATTCAAAGCTACCACTTGCACTTTGGGCAAATAGAATTAAAATTAAAAAGTATAATAGATATGCCCCATACAAACTTGTCTATGGGAAGAAAGCTCATTTACCACTAAATAACTTGTTACCAGTATACAAGTTTGTAAATAAAGAGCAATGGGAAGAGGTGGATTTCATGGAAGACAGACTTCAATAGCTTGTAGAATTAGGATGAAATGAGGAATCAAGCTCATGAGAGAAATCATGAATTACAACAAAAATTGAAGGTCTTGTTTGATAAAAAGACCATAGAAAGGAAGTTTCAAGAAGGAGATCTAGTATTGAGATGGAATGTGAAAGATCAGGACAAATGCAAACATGGGAAGTTCGATGCTTTATGGGTAGGACCTTTTATCATTATTGGTAAAGGAGGTGATAATTCTTATCTCTTGCATGATTTGGAAGGTTACCACCATAATCTTCATGTACATGGTCAGTATCTACAAGATTTGGAAGGTTACCACCATGAGCTTCATGTACATGGTCAGTATCTTAAACCTTTTTTCTATTGAGGACAACAACATGCAGATTTTTTCTTCCTTATCTATGCAATATGCATTGTATTCTTGTGGTCTTCTAATGGTCTATTTTTTTAGAGATAGCATGGATCTTTCTGCATTCGAATATGCACACACATCCCTATAAAGAGCCACTGGTGGAACCCAGATCTATAGATTAATTTGTGTTCATAATCAATCAGGGAAGCATCTCCTTGTACTTATTCATTTATCTTTTATGGCCTTTTGATTTATATATTATGCTTTTACTTATGTTTTTTTATGTCTTTTATCAATACTATATTGTTTGAATCTATGTCTCTAACATTATTGTCTACTATTGATTTATTCTTATTTCCCCTTTGGTGCAGATCTAAAGCTAACAAAATCAAAGTCAAAATGCAGTTTTAGTAACCACATGTTCATAAACTTATTCTTACATATTGTGTGATGGTGCAATGAAGAAATGAGTGATCTTCCATCCATCACGCAGTGGCAAAGCACACAGGTCTCGACCCCCAGAAATAGAAACAGTCAAACAGAGTTGTCAACGTTTGAAAATTTATGCTTGACATACATGCAGAGTCTTTATTTAACATGGAACCACAAACAATCTATTGGTGCTCAAATCAATAGATTAGATTTCCTATGGAATTTCTAATCCAATGCTGGGAAATCCAACTAATTTGGAAAACTAACAAGGTTTCAACCAAGACAAGGTTGAACCTTCTGCAATTCTGGCTCTGTAGAACCAAGGTTGGTAAGCCTATACCTTAGATTTATCCTTCAAATCTCAAGGCTCTTTATAGCAGATAAAGTGTACTTCATTCTTCTTTCTCTCACAATATGGCAAGGTACATGAAAGAAATCTTTACTGAAAGTAATGTGTCACAAAATGCTAACTAAAATGTGTTAGTATGTTAAGTGAATATTTGTGAATATAAATGTGAATTGAAAAGTGCAGATGGGTATAATATCTCAAAACTATAAACAATGAATGACCATAATCCAATAAGAAAGAAAGACCAGTGCCTTAATCAACCATGGGCAATATATCCACTAGCATTCCAACCTTATGTTCAACCTCAGAGACAATTTTACAAGTAAACTTATCACTTCAAAGGTGTTATGAAATGAATATGCAACCTTAAAACAAATTCAGGGATATTTAAAAAGGATATGAATTCTCAAATGACAAACCAATTAACTGATGACTCAATCAACATAATTTTAACCATGCAAAATGAGAAAACCAATTGATAATAAAGATCATGAAGCAAATCAAGAAGATTAACTGATGACTCAATCAACATAATTTTAACCATGCAAAATGAGAAAACCAATTGATAATAAAGATCATGAAGCAGATCAAGAAGCATAAACATCAAACTATCACTTTGAAGAAGTTCTAGTGATTTATCCGAGGGACTAATTGTAAAATGATAATGAAATAATTACACGTGAGAAAGAAAAAGGACTTATCTTTATTGATTTTAGAAAAATGATACAAGTAGGTTCGTGTTATAGTTGTTGATCAAAAACTATCCAAATATGTGAAATTGTATTATATTGTATTGTCTTCTCTCTTTACATTTTACATTATGTATATGTATATGTGTTTGAGTGGCTTTCACACCTCTTTAGGGTGAAAAGACACAACCCTTATTACAAATTATTTTGAAAAACCAATAAACTAACTAAAAAATAACTACCTAACTTACGAATTTGGCTTTGGTCAAAAATCCAAAACACCTCGTGAAAAGCTAATATGTCTATTAGAGATAGGAAATTTGATTTCTTGAACTGGGTCATTTTTAGATTTTAAAAATTTGACCATCTTCATCCTCTGTCAGCATCATCTTTGTAGAAGGTTGAAATTCTAGCATTTTCTGAAGGCTTCGATTAGTTAGTTCTATTTATTTGTGTCATAAAGCTTCCTTTCTTTGATTTTTTTAGTATGGAGAAACTTGCTTCTTAATAATGGATTGGGACATCTAAATTATCAAAATTTAGGGTACCACCAGTGGCTCTTTCTGGGGACGTATGCTCCCTGTAGGCATAGCGAGATTCCAGCTATCTCTAGAGAAGCAGACCAAGTATCCACACTTAATCTGATGCAAAGTGAAATAGGGTGGCCCCAGGCCTCCAAAAAAATTGAACACTGATTCTTTCCCCTATCGAATACATAATTTTGATCATGTAATACTTTGGATCTCCTGAATACGATGCTACCATTCTCATGGACAACATTCATTGCTTTATTAGAACACTTTGACTTTTGTTTACCCTTAGAAAAGTCAGCAGGCGCATTGTATTCTTTGCTAAATAGAAGATCCCCATGCATTTGATCAACCCTACAAGTAACTAGATTAAGCTCTTTTTCTTGGATGCGTTTACATACATAATATTCCCTATACTCAAGATGTTGTTTCTCTTCACAAAAAGGATTTGGAGATAACTCACATTCAGGAACTTCCTTCTTATCAAGAATTTGATCAGATAGGATATGTTGGTTCTTGTTTATGTTGTGATTACTGAACAACAACCTTTTCAGCCTTTGATGTATTTTAAAGAGTATCCTTCAATACTTTGTTTGGCATCAATCAACAAAGATCTCACAAAGGCTTTAACATGACCAGGAGATACTAGGTGATCGAATAACCACCCATTGAACATCGACCTTGAAGTGGAGCATGAGATTAGTACAATATAGCAAACCACATAAACCCTTTAGATATCTCAGAGTTTAAATTCAATTTGTAGAACATAGCTACGACCGATCTGTCATGCATCAACAAGGAAAGTATTGATTTCTGACCAGTGCCTTGTCCATTGGGAAATACATCTAGTTTAGGAGTAGCATACAAAAATAAACTACTATCAAAGACTCAAAGCCATGAATACCAAGGATATCAGACCACACACTACTTATAATGAAATCCTTATGCAGAACATTATAAATATATGTCATATCCATAGCTTCATTTAATCTGATCCTAGATCAGAACTAAGGACTAATAACAATGCACAGATGAATCCATGCAATGAATCAAAAAATTCATAATTCAACTGAACAACACGTAGGAGAGACTTAAATCTGATAACAACTGTATTAAGTATGATGAATCTTTCTTCTGTACCATTCTGATCTACAACACTTACCATTTTAGCAATATGCAAAAGATCTCAAAACACTTCTATTTTATCTGATAACACAACTGGAACAATCAAAAAATACATCCTAATGGAACCATAAGAAAACTGGAATCTCCTGGAACCAGTACTATGCAACTCACTATGGAGGCCAGGATTTGGAACCCTGTAACAATGGAAGAAATCTGCATTAGTAGACCAAAAGAAACCATCAGATTCCCCCTCTCTTCAACACATGTCCCTTCTCCCAAATATCTTGAATTGAATCCTTTACAACTGCTCAAAAATTTGATTTTATCTGCCGATATGTCTTCTCTATTTTTTCCAAATTTTAGTTGACTCATTATTTCTTCATTCTATTCAAACTAATTTGATCCTAGACTAAAATTGACTACAAAATTAGAATCCTCGTTTTGAGACCTTTCCGACAACATATGATACTCTATACTTCTGAATAAAATTGCCCCCTAAACATTTAGACATCCTTGTGCAAACAGTTTTAAATATTTCACATTTTGGACTATAGTCTGCACATTATACATTAATTTTGATCTTTTAAATCCCTTTATGCACAGACCTGAGTGGGGCCCACGTGCCATGTGGCACCACCTGATTCACCCAGAAATCCACCTAGGTGCCTATGTGTCCTGCTTGTGCCACGTGGTGACCTCTGATTTTTCCACAGGTCTAATTAGGTGCCTGCATCATCTGCTCTATGCTTGGCCCGCCACCTGTCCCGATGCCACGTGTCATGTTGTCGTGATGCCTCTATAGTAAATAGCATGCAACTTTCTGTTCAAGGCTTCATGACAACTATCCATTTTCATCACCTCAAGATGTGTGCCAGCTCAGATGACCTCCTGCGTAGCCCCCACCTCATCGCCACCTAGACGCCACCTCAACCGTACCATTGTTGGCCCTGTGCTACCACTAGGCACAGTTTTTGAGGTGAGTCCTAGGCTCCTACGCGTGCATAGCTTTCTCTTGCTTCTTCAAACTATTGTGTGAGCATTGTTGTTTATAAACACTATGAAACTCCACTTTCCCATGCATGTGGGATATTGTTTTTTGAAGATTTTAAACTCCACTTTCCCATGCATGTGGGATATTGTTTTTTGAAGATTTTAAACTCCACTTTCCCATGCATGTGGGATATTGTTTTTTGAAGATTTTAAAGCATTATCTGCTTTGGCACCCAAAATATGGTTTGACTTCGACATTATGCATCCAAAGCATAATGTGCAGTTAACGCTAAGCCATCTTCGGGCACTCCTTCCCTTTCACTTCACATATCATTCTATCGCCTTACAATATATACACTGCAGATATCCCTTTTCTTACCAATGTGGGATATTCTTTTTTACATTTTTTTAAAAATAGGCTATGCACAGTGCACTAAAGCGTTTGTTCTTGTAAATAATTACCCTTACCGCCAAACACAACCACCAAGGAGCTACTAGCGCTTTGATTCACATCATAAGTAGAGTGTTTTAGTATAAAACCCACTAGTGAGACAATTTCCCAAAGAATGTGGGACAAAACCATATGGCATGCTTGCGAAGACAAATTTCCTGCACAAAATCTACCGTTCTTTGCTTGGACAGTCCATGCTTCCCCAGACGCTTGTTTTCAAACCTCTGTCTTGTCATGGGAGAAGATAAAACACAGGCATATGTTGCTAGGTCAAATCCTTTATTCTTGGGTAGCACCATGTCTATGAATTTCTTCTCCACGTGCTCAAAGAATTTTGACAGAAGTCAAAATCTAGGTTTCTTCAAAATCAAGTGCCTGGTGTATACATTTTCCTTGAAACTTGCACGCATGTTCTGGACTTGTACATCGCTCTTGATACATTTATCAAGTAATTCATCTGACTTATCTTACTCTCGCCACAGCTGTAGAAAATGGCATTACACCTACAATTCGTATTTGCTTGGAAAAGTCTCAGCCAACATCCATTAGTTTTGAACTCTCAAACATGTCTAAAATTTGCATGGCAGCCAGTCAAAAATAGTTCACACACCTGGTCTATGATTCCACACAACCCTATGTAGCATGCAGTGTCTCCCTAGTCTTTGCGTAGCTTTTAATTTATGGAATTTGTTAAATGTTTTAAAATTTTTACCTAAAACTATCTTCGTGAGCTCCCTTCTAAAATACAGAACACAGCTTCTTGTTTGTTCTTATACATCTCCATTTATATTGCAATGTTTTTTTTAACCTTTTGTTGCCATCTCCTTTGGAGTATTGCGCAACATCTACTTCAATTTCTATTTGTCTTTGAACTTTCCTTTTGTTTGTACAACCTGCGCATGGGATCCTTCATTGCCATGGTTTGTAAAACATTTAAAAACCCCTCCTTACTTATTTTTCACTAATCACATTCCATTTCTATAACACTTCTCATTGCTAAATCTCATTGCGGGATTACCCTCAATTGTGCCAAGTAAAGCATTGACATCTCTTCATTAAATCTCATCCATTGAAGAGCTGGATATCTTGACGGTCATTTTGTTGCTTCTCCTACCAACACTAGACGGATCTTCATTTCTTGTTGTGTGAGTTCCACTACTGATGGCAGTTTTAGAAGTTCATGCTTCAATGCCTTGTTGTGGCTTGAATTTGAGGAGAGACTATGCCAACAACTAGAAACGGTTTTGGATGAATCAACACCATTCTTAAAGTAAGCTTTAATTTGATTTGGAGGTGAAGTTGGCAATTGGGGCGCTTTGATACGGGTGTAGGAGCTCACAACCATACCAGTCATTCCATGATAGACTACTTTCGAGATATGACAACACATGTTGTAGGAATCTAAATTATACCATGTGAAAACTTATGCCTAATCGTAGATTTGAGTAACAATTCCATTAAGATATCCAACTTTTGATCGGCATTTTCTGTGGAACCCAATTGAACTTCAAGGAGATTCTGCAAAACCCAAAGAGGTATTTGGTTTTCAAATAAAATTATCTTGTCCAAGATCCTTTCCTTGGGTTGGAAAAAATTTGTCTAACACCGGTGTACATCCCAACATTAAAAACACTTTGTGCATCTCTGCAAACTAAACTCATTCACAGCATCTGGCCTTAGGAACTGGACTTAAAAACTAATGAAATCAAGTAACTAGAACATGGCGCTGGGCACACATGTTCCATGGTTAACATTCTTCCACACTGCAAAGTGATGCCTAACGAAACCAAACAGGTCAAAATATTTTAATCATCCAAGTCACCTCTTCAAGATAATTCTGCAAATTACACTGTCAAATAACAATAAACACATCTGGTTTTGACTTTGAAAACAAGTCAAACAACCTCCTAAGGACCTGAGCTTCTGGATATTGGAAGTATGTCATATGGAGAGCATTAATCCAGAAAGGCAGCTCTTGAAAATCATCTAGACATATTTGGCATACCCTTGAAGGTAGCCATTTGGAAATTACAGAACAGAACATGAGAAATAATGATTTCTGCAAATAAAAATAATCTGGATAAGCATGCATATGAAACCCTCGGGAGCTAACACCTTTCAAAATTGAAGTAAATTTTGTCTACAATACAGGAGAACCATTTTCTTGATATGACCAATCACGCTATTCAAGATATAACCTCACAAACAGGGCATCCGACCAAATTGTGCAACTAATCTACATTAAATTGTTAGAAACTACAAACGGAATCAGATTGACAAACTGGGCAAACGGATTCATCATGGCCCAAAAATATTCATGGTAGCACATTTCCATGCCTACAATATAGGGGAGCATTCAATTATTCATTCCATTCAACCGAGTTTAAACTTGTAAGACCTCAAAGTAGGTCATTCTACAAATTTGCACTTCACACTAAGAATCAACATTAATTGCAAACGGAATAGTTTGGGCCATGATGAATCAATTTGCCCAGTTTGTCAATCTAATTCCATTTGTAGTTTCTAACAATTTAATGCAGACCAATTGCACATTTCCATGCCTACAATATAGGGTAGCATTCAATTATCCATTTCATTCAACCGAGTGTAAACTTGTAAGACCTCAAAGTAGGTCATTCTACAAATCTGCACTTCACACTCTGAGAATCAGCATTAATTGCAAATGGAATAGTTTGGGAAAACTTATCATATGAACTCCTAGGAATCTAAAAATGGAAATAGAGCTTCTCTCTCATGCCTACAACACCTCATACCCATCTTTATATCATGAAACTCCATCAGGTCAAAGATGCAATCATGCAAAGTAGGTCATTTGCTATAATCAGGCAATATGCATAATGCAGATTTAAGTGAACACCTTTAAACAACTGTCTCTGAAAATCATCAAATATGAATTTTGAAAGTTGTGACTCATTTCATCTACCCCATGATAGGTTTTTAACATGTTCCCCAATCGGTGTCTCATAAGAATCATCAAATCATATTTCACTTGCATTTCAAGTAGGCTTCAAAAAGTTTTCAGGGGTACTCACCGTGCCTTAGAGAAAATTTTGAATTGGTAACTCCAAATTTGTGCCAAATTTGAGAGTACCAACAGGATACTCGAGTAATTTTCATAACTAATCTTCAACACATTCTCCTCATTATGTATGTTTCATTCCATCTCATCTTCACATGTTTGATACAACTTGTGCTCATAGGATGAAATAATGCATGTCTCACTTTCTGAATACACTTCCCCATACATATTTTGAGTTTCATCATCTTCAAAATGATCACTAGGCCCACTGTCTTTATCATGATGTTGATGGACTTGATTGCATAGAAAATATTCTTCAAATAGTGGATTCAAGGATATAGAGAACTTAGGCATATCTCTATGAGAGCTTTCATCTGAAACTTCTTCGTGTTCATATGTTGTATTTTGTTCTATTTCATCTCCGTTATTTGATTCCTAAAATTTATCATCTCCTTCATCTAGTACTCCCTGAATATATACTGATCCATCAACTTTCTTATCATGATAAAAAAAAATTGACCACTCTTCTCAACATGTTTTTGATCTTCCATGTCTAAAAAAGATGAAATTTCTTCTGTACTGAGAAGTTTTTCTTCCTCATCATCATGGTCATTGATACCTGTTTCCATACACATCTCATCATGTATAGATTCTTCTTCAACTTGATCTGAATTTTCTTCCTCTATGTCATCATTATTTTTTTTCTAAATACCTCACATATTTGTTCAAGAAAAACTATTAGTTGAAAATCATGGTAGATTCCTAACTCACGAAGTTTATCCATTAATTCCCTTGCCAGAGGCCTGATATCTGAAGATATTTCTTGATAGATCGTTATCATTCTCATGAACAAATGTACTGCAGGTTCACCTTTATATCTTTCCAAACTGAAGAATATATCCAAAGGGGACATGTAATATTCTTCCTCCATAATATAATTTGGCTCTCCTTCTTATTCATAGCACATTTTTTGTTCATAACACATGTTTTCTTCTTCACCTCTGGGATTTCCATCTTGTTCAATCTGATCATAAGCCTCTTTTCTCTATCTCCATCATCTTCTTCTAATGCATGTATAAGGAACTTCAAATCAAGGTCATCTGGCGAGATTCCCAACTCTTGAAATTTTCTTATGAATTCCTTGAGTGGAGGCCTATTGTCTGATGCTATCTTCTTATAAATGTTTTCCATTCTTATGAAGAAAAAGTGGTATAGACTCCCCCTCAAATCTCTCCAAACTAAAAAATGCATCAAGTGGAGATAGAATAGGATCCTCTTCCATGCTGTAACTTTGGTCTTCCAACCTTTCGTAGAACATGTTATCTTCTTCACTTGCATCATGAAATACATCAAGGAATCATTTCTCAAACTACCTCCACAATGAAATACTCTATGCAGGTAGTGATTCATATTCCTTTTGTGCATTATTTTTTAATGACCATGAAAAAAACTTAATGGCATCATCTTCTTTATCAACCTCATAATTATTAAGGAATATATGAAAAGCAGCCAAATAATCAAGAGCTGATTCATCATAATCTCCATAAAATTCAGGAATCCTCTGTGAAAGTTGTGAAAACAATTTATTAGAGCTGCATTGAAACTTTCTAAGATCCAAAGGCCTAGTATCAATGGGAATCAAAAATATTTTTAACAGAATTCTAAACATCATGTAATAGATATTCTATTACTAATTAAAGGATAAATTATCATCCCTTCTAGGCTATCTTCCTCAGTGGAGAAATTAAAAAATTTTGACATACAGGGTCACCACCTTCTTATCTCCTTCTGAGTTTTCTCTCTCAGTAGAGTCACTGACTAAAATGCTTTGTTCAATAGAGTTGCCACCTTATTACCAGAAGGAAAAAACTTATTGCCTATTGAGTCCTTTCTCCCAGTAGAATCTTAAGTATATCACCAGAGCTCCTAATTAATCTTCAACATTGTCTTTCATAGACAATCCCCAGCAAATTTGCCAATCTGTTGGTGCTCAAATCAACAAATTGGATTTCCTATGGACTTTCCAATCCAATGCTGGGAAACCCAACTGATTTGGCCAACTAACAAGGTTTCAACCAAGACAAGGTTGAACCTTCTGTGATTCTGGCTCTATAGAACCAAGGCTGGTAAGCCTATACCTTAGATTTATCCTTCAAATCTCAAGGCTTTTTATAGTAGATAAAGTATACTTCAATCTTCTTTCTCTCACAATATGGCAAGGTACTTGAAAGAAATCTTCACTGAAAGTAATGTGTCACAAAATGCTAATTGAAATGCTTTAGTATGTTAAGTGAATGTTTGTGAATATAAATGTGAATTGAAAAGTGCAGATGGGTATAATATCTCAAAACTATAAACAATGAACTAATGACCATAATCCAATAAGCAAGAAAGACTAGTCCCTTAATCAACCATGGGAAATAGAGTCACTATAATTCCAACCTTATGTTCAACCTCAGAGATAGTTTTACAAGAAAACTTATCACTTCAAAGGTGTTATGAAATGAATATGCAACCTTAAAACAAATTCAGAGATATTTCAAAAGGGTATGACTTCTCAAATGATAGACCAATTGACTAAGGACTCAATCAACAGAATTTAACCATGCAAAATGGAAAACCAATTGATAATAAAGATCATGAAGAAGATCAGGAAGCATATACATCAAAATATCACTTTGAAGAAGTTCTAGTGATTTAAATGAGGGACTAATTGTAAAATGATAATGAAATAATTACATGTGTGAAAGAAAAGGGACTTATCTTTATTGATTTTAGAAAAATGATACAAGTAGGTTCATGTTATAGTTGTTGATCAAAAACTATCCAAATATGTAAAATTGTATTATATTGAATTGTCTTCTCTCTTTACATTTTACATTATGTATATATATGTGTTTGAGTGGCTTTCACACCTCTTTAGGGTGAAAAGACACAACCCTTATTATAAATTATTTTGAAAAAACAATAAACTAACTAAAAAATACCTACCTAACTTTCAGATTTGGCTTTGGTCAAAAATCCAAAACACCTTGTAAAAAGCTAATATGTCTTCTGGAGATAGGAAATTTGATTTCCTGAACTGGATCATTTTTAGAGTTCTAAAATTCAACCATCTTCAGCCTCTGTTGGCATCATATTTGTAGCAGGTCAAAATTCCAGCATTTTTTGAAGGCTTCGATTAGTTAGTTCTATTTATTTGTGCCATAAAGCTTCCTTCCTTTGATTTTTTTAGTATGGAGAAACTTGCTTCTTGATAATGGATTAGGACTTATAAATTATCAAAATTTAGGGTACCACCACAATCATCATGTGTCATATGGGCCCCACTTGACTGAAGTTAAACTGAACTATATCTGCACAGAACAAGATTTGATCCAACGGTCGAGCACGATGACGCTATCGCAAGCTACATAATGTTTAACCATCACACAATGGAAAAATAGACGATAGGTGTTCTGGGCCCGCCAAAATCTACAGATGGAACAAAAGGGATACAGGTGTTGGTGTTTGGTTGACTGAGTAGAGTGACTAGACTAAATGGAGGCATATAAAGTAAAGTAAAGGATGGGTTACTTAAAGATCATCTTTTAGCCCGTGTCTTAAATCAACGGCCAAGACTTAATCGAGCAGGAAAAGGAGATTGTAAAATAACCAATGAATTTAAAGGAGATTTGCGACCATAAGATGGAAGATCTATGGCTTAGCGCGATGACGTGATGGAAAAGTGAATGAACTTTAGTTGTTGCACGGTAGCGAAAGACTCGACATGTGTCAGCGATAGGAAAAAAGACAAAAAACCATTGGCAACAATATTAAATTGATTCATCAATTGAGAGGCCCCCAAGATCTTCTATCTTGATTTACATGTGGGATGTGGAGTGGGGTATTTGCATTCCGCCTAGGGAGTACATCCCCAGCTTAAATTTGCGTCAACAATTGAGACGCCCCCAAGATCTTCTATCTTGATTTACCCGTGGGATGTGGAGTGGGGTATTTTCATTCTGCCTAGGGAGTACATTCCTAGCTTAAATTTAGGGGGGATCACCCCGCAGTGTGATGGTAAAGTCACAAGCCCTATTGAGAGGGTAGAAAAGGTTTGAATCATGCCCCCCACATTTCAAATGCAGGAACAAAGAATGATGAAGGTCAGACAGTGTACGGTAGAAGGATGGACAGCTAACAAGCTTGTTATTTGAGGATGTTTAAATGGTGTTGATTACCAATGACAATAGGAGTCCTGCACTATGTCCTACGCACATATGCGGTTACCGTGGAGGTGTCTAAGTAGATCATGCAGGTGGAATAATAGATTGGGAGTTATAAGAGTGCCGACAGTGGGAGATATAAGGAGTTTGACTGTCGAGTGAAGCTTGGAGAGATAAGGTGGTCACTACTGAAGATTGGAGAGATAAGGTGTTCCGACAAAAAAACTGATGTGGAGGGTGGATGAACAGACTAGGAGTCATAAGGGTGCTGACATCAGGAGATATAAGGAGTTTGGAATGTTGAGCTACGCATGGAGTGATAAGGTGGTCGATACAGATCTGATGTGGAGGGTCGTCGACAGAGGTGGTCATCACGCGGGGAGTTATAAGGTGGGCACGACACTACCAAATGATGGTTGAAGAGGAAGATATAAGGAGCATGGGAGAAGGATGGAAAGAAAGGCCAATTGGTGGTGGCAGATAGATGAAAATAAAAATGGAGATCCCTTCAAGGGTGTGGGTATATCGATGGATGACCAAATACCACATCGACTATTAGCTCAAGTGATGGCGATCTGGAATAATCTATAATTTCACCATGGATGGGGTCCCCCACTGTGACCCCACTAGTTCAAGCTCCAATCAAAAGCCGTTACCAAGAAAAAAAAATATTAAATTGATTCATTACGTGGCATTAAAACCTTTTATTATGATTACAGTTTATTTTATTAATAGATGATTGGACTTTACATGCAGAAAATAAAGGTGGCAAACACGATTTGATCATACGGTCCAGATTCTCGACATCATGAGAAATGATCACATGCAGACATGGTGAAGAAAGATCATAGAGGAATAATTAACTCCATGGTTGTGGTCAATAAAGGTGATGAACGTGATTCCAAAGACCATGCACCAAAGAATATAATTGTTATCATGCACATAAATATTTGTGTGATCAACATTCTCGAGAGACTATGAGAAAGACTATGGATGGATATACAACCGAAGTACCATCATGATGCAGACCCATTATTTAATTTGTCGACTCAAACATACTATGAAGAGACTATTGAGTTATTGCTATGAGATTTAATCAATTAGCATTTGTTATCAAGCAAGGATGTTTAAACATCGTATCATTGTGATCATTAGCATTTAGTTATTGATCTCAGGGTTAGGTATTTGTTAGGAACAATCATGTTGATTTGAAGCTTGTTTGCATTTGTTAATGTCTATAGCTTTAGTCATATGATCATTTAGAATATATATATAATACTTTAATATTGATTAATAATAATATATTGCATTTGTGTATATATATATACATATATATGTGTGTGTGTGTGTGATATATAT
>MU226563.1:2502223-2522440 GCA_018584345.1 Thuja plicata
CATTATATATATATAATGCAAACTTATATTATTCTAATATATAATTGATTAATAAAATATTAACAATTGTAATGAATAGACATGTCCCGTGAAGGGACATGTCTCTCCTAGTGTCTTTCTCTATATAAATACAAGAAAGATTGCTGCATTTGAAAGACACTGAAAATTAGGCAGTGCTATTACATTTGCAGTGATCTTAAAACCTCAATATGGTATCAGAGCCAACCTGCAAATGTAAGAAATCGAACAAGCATTCAAATCAATTCAGAAAGGAATATCGACTATAATGATAGTGAGAATCTTACACAACCCATGTTAGACTATAAGGATAGTCTCACATTGATATGTTTGGGTACTTCCACATCGGGTGTCTCACAACATCCTTGCGGGAAAAGCAGGAGCAGCACCATCAATGACAATAGCAGTGGGATGAGCAGAAGCAATGCCATCAATCCACAACTATGAGAAGGAATACCAATCTTCATGCCCTCAGACGACTTATAACATTAGAAGATATCTTTCACCTATCGAGGAATTCAAAGGTGTTTACTCCATACCGATAGCACTTAAGATTGCATATAGGCACCGACGACATTCCTAGGCTATGTGGTAATTATCATATATACATGCTAAAGAGTATTAATCCAGAGGATTGATTACATATAGTGGAAATCATGCACAGAGGTATACAAATATGGAAGTCTACAACAGATATATTTATAGAAGTTTATCTCCCAGAAACTCTGACTTAGACACTTGGTGATTCGACTATCCCATGACGACACCATATAGGGAGGTTATTGAGTCAATTAGATTATCAATGAAGATAAATAGGATGTTTCTATCATGATAATAAAATAAGAAATTTTGGATCATTACAGACAGGCATAGAAAAATAATGAAATATCATTGTAAGGATTAATGGTGATAATGAGATATTTATGACATCGAACCAGCATTGCATATATTAAGAATGATGAGTATTTGACGGAAATGCTAGATTCCATCATCACATATTCGATGGTGAAGTATTATATACTCTAGTATATAGAGACACAGTGAACAGGAAAGCCATGGTGGACAATAGCAAACAAATTGGAAATTGCCATCGCTGGGCAATGGAAATTACATAGTATTTAATCCTTGATTATTATCGAAAACAAGAAACATTGAAGGGCTTCATTAAAATGACGGTTTTCTTAAAGAAAGAAGAATTATCGACCATCATTCTGGAGTCATATCATGTTTGGCATATATGTTAACATCAATTACAGTCTGCGAATAATTCAATAATACCGAGCCCTTTATCGACACCATATAAAAATTGGCGCGAAAGGAATCACTCTACAGATCATATATACTATATATATGGAATCATTCTATAAAACCAGTGCATAGGAGTAACAAGACATTTTACAATAATGATTTTTATTATATAATACCAACCATGATGTTTTTCTGGGACTGGTTCAATGTATATATGGACAATTTCATGGGGTGTAGCCTAACAATCACCAGCGTGATAAAATCATCTATATTCATAATGAAGGGTGACTTGACCTGAAGAAAGTGAAGCCATTTAACATAGAGGGGTTAAGGAAGATGCGTCTATGTAGAAGACAAGGGATATTACCACTTGAAACTCAATGATTTGTGATGAGACAATCATCAATCGTATGACATCCTGTGGTCCAGTTATAGGGTGTTGCTTCACACACATACATAAATACATTGCAATCTATCAAGCATATATCTAAATTGATTCATATAGATCAGTGAATTATTTCCTACTGGCGATTACAACCAAAGATGGATATTATTTAAGATTTGAGGATGCAATATACTGATCCTTGATGTCGATGACTGGATTCAATTTAATCATTGTGAGGAATTATGGATGTTGTCGATAATAGTGGTATTTCAATGACTACGATATGCTCTGGTTGACAAAAAATTTGATTTATGAGATATCGATCAATTACCCATAAGGATGGCATGAACATAATGAAAATCATTAATGATTTATTTGGCAAGCCGACTATCTATCCAACGACCCATGTGTTAATTATTTTTTCATGTATTGCAAAAAAACTCTTGATATCTAATCACTAATCGCAAGGATATGACGATCTATAGCCTATAAGTAATATGTGATGATGATTGATATAATTTGACATCTATGATGTGGTTGCCTTTGGATCACCATTCCTAAGAGTGATGATTTTAAGATGTTACTGGTCATAATCACCAATATGAATTCTAGTGAAGAAGATGGAATTGACGATACCTTGTTAGTGAGAACATTCCAATATGTGGGAGCATGCCTCTTTGATTTTGAGCTTCTCCAAAGTCGAGTAACTGCATTGTTTGTAGCTAGATTATATAGATGTTTCTCCATGTGCTGAGGAGTGAGTTTATAACAAGTCAATCTATTATACATACCTGATTAAAATATATATATCTGTGAGGTGCATAAGGAAGATATTGGTTGTGAAGAACCAGTGTACTTGGATCGTACTTTGATACATCGGTAGGTATCGTACTTGGAGCTTAAGATGGAAGCCAGATTATTCATGAATGTTTGGTATTTTCAAGCCTGGGGATAAATCCACAGTTTACTATGGAATCAAACAAGTGCATTTGTGTATAGAAAACTACTCCTATGAATAATATTGTGATCAAAATTTTGATCATGTACCAAATGATGAATTTTTTTATTTTATTTTTAAGCAAGATATTTTCATGATTGGGGCCATGCATAGTTCCCTAACAGAGGGAGCTACTGGAGGATCTTCCAAAATTATTTTTCAAGGATCTTAATCATTCTGATTTAGAAGGGCAGGCCATATCGAGATGGTTTCCGTAGTGACCATGAAACTATAAAAGGCCAAAAGATTGAAATTTAAATGATTTTGTTCCATATATGTGGGCTAGAAGGATTTTATGTAGATATCTAGGTCATGATATTCCTAGATAGATGGATAAGTTGTTGGATCAAAGGGAATTCAAGAAAAGAGCTTAATGCAGACTAAAGAAAAAAGACACAACTTACTTGCAGAAGGTTGATATTAGATTCAGAGGGAATCAGATAGTTCATCTAAAAGAAACTTTGGACGAGGAGGTTAGGAGGTTGTTGCAAGACCTCAAAATTTAAAGGGATCATCTAGAGGATCTGATTCATTTTGATCTCCAAGTAATTTGGTCATATTGGTTTAGAGGGAGGCAACAATAAAGATGGTTTTTGCAGTCAGAGAACTATGATCATAAGATTGAGCCCCATGTGTGTTGGTTGAAATGCCTTTATGCTAACTCCAACATAACTTGGGGTTCACCAAGAGTGATGCAAACTATATAAGAGATATAGTGCATAAGTATGCTATTCAAGGTACATTATCACTACAAAATAGATGGTTGATATTCTCGCCAAGTCTCTAGCTAGAGAGAGGGTTGTATACTTTTAAGATAAATGTGGTATGTTGGAGAATGAAGCCTTAGATGAAAAGGAGTTTCAACATCTGTGATCTATTATTTTGTATGTTATTGCATTCTTCTCTTTGAGAGAGAAGTCTAAGGTGAAATCCATTGTTTCCATCCTTTGGGATGAGCCATGGTGGATCCACTCCCTGAGATGAGTCAAGGTGGATGTCATGTATGTGACTCCATGACTTAATGGGCCCACTCATCCTATGTACATTTCTGAGAGGTGAAAACTTCTTAGATAATGAACACTTGTAATAGAGATTTGTTATGGTAGACATTTTTGATATGTCAGTACACATACCATAATAGGGTTATATGTAAGGGAATGTAATGTTCCTTATTACTATATCCTCATATCATGATATGAGGTGATATAAAAATTAGGTATCACAATCTGAGTTGATTCCTCGTATCACGATCTGAGGTGATATGAAAATTAGGTATCATGATCTGAGGTGATTCCTCATGTCACAATCTGAGGTGATATGAAAATTAGGTATCATGATCTAAGGTGATTCATCATGTCACGATCTAAAGTGATATGAAAATGAGGTATCGCGATCTGAGGTGATTCCTCATGTCACGATCTGAGGTGATATGAAAATTAGGTATCACGATCTGAGGTGAATCCTCATATCATGATCTGAGGTGATATGAAAATTAGGTATCACGATCTGAGGTGATCCCTCATATCACATGTTAGGTGATATGTAAAACTGGGTATCACATGTTAGGTGATTCCTCCTATCACATGTTAGATGATATGTAAAATGGGTATCACATGTTAGGTGATTCCTCATATCACATGTTAGGTGATATGTAAAACTGGGTATCACATGTTAGGTGATTCCTCATATCACATGCTAAGTGATATGTAAAACTAGGTATCACATGTTAGTTAATTCCTCATATCACATGTTAGGTGATATTTAAAACTGGGTATCACATGTTAAGTGATTCCTCATATCACATGTTAGGTGATATGTAAAACTTAGTATCACATGTTAGGTGATCCTTCATATCACAAATTATGAAATTTCTTTGTATCCATATGGATCATATTAGTATCCTTATGAACTTAGTATTACACATTGTCTGGACCATATGAGAAATGTCACGTAGTGGTGTATCTCTACGTAAACTTAGTATCCATATGGAAAACATCATGAGACGTAATTTCATTACACTTATCATGGATATTTATGAGCTATGGTGAACATCATGTGACTTGATATTCCTGCATAAACCATATCTCCTGATATAACACTGTGGTGATATCTTCTTTCTTTCAAATTTAATGGATTTATTACCTTGATGGATTTTATCTTCTCTAGTTAAGAGGGAGTATTGATGTTTTGTGTAGCTATTGTGAAGGTCATGAGTGTTGACAAGGGAGACCACTACACATTATGTTTGATCATCCTCCCTAGCTAAGAGGGAGTGTTAATGCCTGTAGCTTCAGTCGTATGATCATTTAGAATACATATAATACTTTAATATTGATTAATAATAATATATTGCATTTGTATGTATATATATATATATGTATATATATATATGTATATATATATAATATTATTAAATATATATTAAGCAAACTTATATTATTCTAATATATAATTGATTAATGAAACATTAACAATTATAATGAATAGACATGTATCATGAAGGGACATGTCTCTCCTAGTGTCTTTCTCTATATAAATACAAGAAATATTATTGCATTTGAAAGACACAGAAAATTAGGTAGTGCTATTACATTTGCAGCGATCTTAAAACCTCAATAGCATCCTTTGGATTTAATATTTATAAGGATACCAAAATCAACACAAGAAGAAGATTCACTATTATTATAGTCAGATGGGATAGTTGGATCAATAACTGCAAATGTGAACTAAATTGTATCATTTTCCAAAATCAAATAAAGATAAGTCCTTTTTCTTTCACATGTGTGATTGTTTCATTATCATTTTACAATTAGTCTGTCTGATAAATCTATAGAACTTCTTCAAAGTGATAATTTGGTGTACATGCTTCTTGATCTGGTTCATAGCCTTTATTTTCAGTTGGTTTTCTCATTTTGCATGGTTAAATTTTGTTGATTGGGGCCTCATTCAATTGGTCTGTCATTTGAGAAGTAATATCCTTTTGAAATATCTTTGAACTTGGTTAAAGGTTGCATGTTCATTTCATAACACCTTTGAAGTGATAAGTTTTCTTATAAAACTGTTGCTGAAGTTGAAGAATGATCTTGACTCTATTGCTCATGGTTGATTAAGGCACTGGTCTTTCTTTCTTATTGGATTATGGTCATTATTTTATTGTTTATAGTTTTGAGATATTATATCCATCTTCTCTATTCAGTTTATATTTTGTATCTATCAACATTCCTTCAATATTTATAGCATTACATTTAACACTTGGTAATACATTGCTCTTAGTTTAAGGATCTCAATAGTACTTTTCCATACTTTGAGAGAAAGGAGTTTGGAACACATATTATCTTCTCTAAAAGGCCCTTAAGATTTGGAAGATAAGTCTAGGGTGTAGGCCTACCAACCTTGGTTCTGCAAAGCCAAAATTGTAGAAGGTTGAAACTTGAATTGGTTGAAACCTTTTCAGTTGGAAAATCACTTGGGTTTCCCATCATTGGATCGACAAAATTCATAGGAAATCCAATCTTTTTATTTGAGAACCAACAGAGAGAAGGACCCTAACTCAATAAATAGAGTTGAAATAGCAAAGGGGATCCTTCAAGGATTGAGGATGCTCAGCCCTATAATGTCCTGGAATATAGTCCCTTAATGTATTCATCTACTCAGAGATCTGAGGAGAGTTAATCCACCTTTCTAGAGGTTGAATCCCCCATCTCTATCTTGAAAATAAGAACCAAGTGGGGAGATGAAGTGGACAATGACATATCTACAAGTTCTTGCTAGGTTGGATAGGGTAGCTCAACCTCAACCCGGGAGGAGGAGGTGTCATTTACAATATTAGCGAAAAGAAAGAAGGGGAAGAAAAGAAAAATGAAAAATTATAATCCTCAGACAAATTCCACTCCTTAACCAACAATAAAAACTTGGAATAAAGTGAAATATGATGTGGGAATGCAGAAATATCCACTAGGTATAAAATATGCTAGCTGGAAAAGGGAGCAGTATGCTTGTAAGAACATTGTTGATGGTACCCAGAAGACCATTCACAAGATATGTTCTCCCAATAAAAAATGAAAATGATATCATGGAACATATGGGGGCTTAATGGGCCTCACAAATAGGACATTCTTTGAAACTTAGTTAGGGATCATAAACCAGACATTGTTCTAATCCAAGAAACAAAAATGCCTAAGGAGAAATTTGAAAAGATTAAAGTCTTTAAAAACTGTGGTGTTTTAGGTGGAAGCTTTGATGTAGCCTCTATAGGGTTAATGATTTTTTGGAACCTTACCCATATCAAAGGTGATTCTATGATTTTGTATGATAATGCTTCTATCATATTCCAGCATACCAAGGATTGTACCTCCTCGGTTCTATCAAACATTTATGATCCTAACACTCGAATGGGTAGAAGTAAGTTCTAGAAAAAAATGGAAGCTTGTAGAAGCCACTTTAACAGAGAAATTTGTCTTTTCATGGGGTATTTCAATATGCCTCTTCAAGATAAGGAGAAATTTGTTGGTGTCCCAATCCAGTTAGAAAGTAGACTTGATCTTATGGACTTTCTTAACAATCAAGCTCTTCATGATATGGATCTTCAAGGTGTAAGTTATACTTGTTAGGAGAAATGGTATCCTTAATAGAGCTCTCATTTCTAATGATTGGTTTAGACATTATCACTGCACTTTGACTATCCTCTCTAGAATTGGTTATGATCGCTTCCCTATCTCATTTGTGGTGGAACCAATTTCTAGGAAGCACAATTACTTTTAGATTTGAGAAAATGTGGACTGCCCATCCTAAGCTCGAGGCTTGCATCAAATACTGGTGGATTATTTTTGATGAAGGGTTCACTTTTTTTAAGGTTGCTAAAAAACTCAGGTTTGTAAAAGATAAAGTGAATAGATGGAATAAGGAGTTTTTTGGGGACATTTTTGCCTCTAAAGCTGCCATTCAACAGGAGCTTAAGGAGGTTTAGGATAGGATACATGGTGAGGGATACAATAATATTTCTATAGATTTAGAAAATGATATTTTGGTTTAGTATCATGATATCATCGCTAAGGAGGAGGAGTTATGGAAACATGGGTCTCACTCTCTATGGTTGTGTGTTGGTGATAAGAATACCATATTCTTACATATGACTGCAATGAAGCACAAAGTGGCTAACACGGTATCTCAACTTGTAATCAATGGAAAAATGTCAGAAGTTGAGGATGAAGAAAGCCACTCATTTATTCTCTTCTCTTGTCATGACGAAATAGAATTTGCATGTTGAAGCCCAAGACAAGTTCCTGGACTCTATTTTGTTGGTTGTTGGGGAGGAGAAAAATTATTTTTTCTCAGCTATCCCTTCTAATGATGAAGTGAAAGAAACCATATTCTCCTTTGAACATAATAAATCCCCTAGTCCTGATGAATTTCCTATGTTTTTCTTTCAAATTTTTTGGCATATTATGGAGCCAGATGTTATTAATGGAGTCAAAGAGTTCTTTGGTGCTAGAAATATTCTTAAGGAACTTAACACCACCTTCCTTCCCTCATTCTAAAGACTGATGGAGATGATTCTATGGATATCTTCCATGCCATCATCTTTTGTAATTCCATCTATGAGATCATATCTAAGATCATCACCTCTAGGCTCCTTGTGCTCCTCCCCAAGTTAATTTCTCCTCAGCAAAATGACTTTGTTCACGGGAGATAGATTATGGATTCTATTATTACTGTCCATGAGAATAATCATTCGCTAGAAGTTTCTAAAAAAAAGGGTTCCTTATGAAACTGGATCTTTCTAAGGCTTATGATAGGGTTGACTAGAAGTTCATGCTTAGAATTCGCAAGGATTTTGGATTCAATAACAAGGTTTTGCAGCTCATAAACCAGCTGGTTTCCACACCTTCACTCTTTGTGATTGTAAATGGTTATCCTAATCCTTTTTTCAAACCATCAAGAGGGCTCAGATAGGGGGATCATATCTCTCCAATCCTTTTTATCATTGTGGATGAATGCATTGGGAGATACATCAATAATTTGGTTCTTGAAGGGTAGATCAAAGGTGTAAATCCTTCCTCTTCTAACCTTTTTTTCTCTCATCAATGGGTTTTTGATGATACAATATTCATGGGGTCCTCCTCCATAAATGAAGCCAAAATTATAAAGAACACTTTGAGTATCTATAGCCAAGCTTCAGGTCAACTAATTAACTAGTCCAAAATCTCTCTTTTCTTTATTAACACTCTTGAAGAGAGACAACATTGCATTGCCAATATCTTGGGTTGTCAGGTAAGTCAACTTCCCTCCACCTATCTTGGACTCTCCTTGTGCTTGAAACCCCTAGACTCTTTCTGGAGCTCTTTGGTGGATAAATTTAATAAGAAATTGGCAGGTTGGAAAGTTACTTTGTTAAGCCAAGTGGGTAAAATTAAGCTCTTGAAGTTCACTCTCCAAAGCCTTCCTGTGTAAGCTTTGAGTCTCTTTAGAATCCCTACCAAGTATATGGATGCTATTGAAAGGATTCAGAAAATATATTTGTTCTCAAGGTGGAGGATAAGAAACATATGTCTCTAATAGCCTAGGAAATTTTTTACATGCCTAAATGTTTGGGAGGTAGAGGCATAAGGATTATTAGAACTCTCAATAAAGCCCTTCTTGCCAAGCAAATCTGGAGGATTTATGATCAAAATGGGGAATAGATCTCAATATGGAAAAGTAAATACCTTCATCTTATCCCCATTATGGACGGTCTCTTTCAATCTCAAGATATCCCTTTAGGATATTTGATGTGGAACCATGTGTTTAATGCTAAGAAGACTATTGCCCTTAGGATAGCCTAGAGAGTTGGAAATGGGACAAAAGTCATATTATGGGAAGATAAATGTCTTCTAGAGGCCCATCTCAATTAACTTGACTCTTTTTCCCCTTTTATGTAGGAGTGTAAAGATAGATACGATGTGCTTGTGGCTGATTATTGGCAAGATGAGCAGTGGGTTAATTTGAAATGTGTGAGTAATGTCCTCCTTCCCTTGCAAATGGCTCTCTTGTCCACTCTTCTAGTTCTTGATGCTGAATACAAACTGATAAGTAAAGGTACCCCTTCAGGATCTTTTTCTATTCTATTTTTTTTCCTCGTGTTTTATTTTCCCATGATCCTCCTCCTTGCTGGTCTAAGGCTTAGATACGCGGGCTCATTCCAAAGGTGAATATTTTATTTTGGATCCTCCTTCAAAACAAAATCTTAACCATTGACAATTTGTTTTGCAGAGGCTTTCATTTCCCTAACACGTACTACCTTTGCATGGAAGATGAAGAATTTGTCACTGATATTTCTCTTCATTGTCCCTACTCTTCCCATATTTGGAACAAAATCTTGTAGAATCTAAATATGTGTTGGATCTCTCCTTAGACTATATAAGATCTTTTCAAACAATGGTGTTGTCCCTCTTCTAACAAAAACATCAGATCTCTATGGTCTTTTATCCTACCCCACCTCCTTTGGAGAGTCTGGAAGGAGAGGAATAATCATATTTTTTAGAGATGTGGCCCTTCCCCTTCACATTGTCTATGAGAAGATTCATAGATTTTTCCGGGAGAATATCCAAATTTTGGGAGATTCCTCACCCCTAGTTGTCTATATGACTAGAGAATTATACAAAAATGTAAATTATCAACTCCCCCCTACACAAGCATGATCAGAAATGCTAGATATTGTTGCACTTGGAACTACCCTACTAGTGATTGGGTTAAAATCAACTTCAAAGGGGCAACTAAGGGTAACCCTGGGCTGGCTGGGTGTGGGCGAGTGATCAAAGATGATAAGGGAATATGTATGGAAATGGTGGAACTCCCCTTGGGAATTCAGACTAATCACCTTGCTGAGGCCATGGGAGCATATCAGACCTTGATACTAGCTAAGAGGTTAAATTATAGTAAGATTTGAATTGAGGTGGATTCAAATAATATTATTATGTGCCTAAAGGGCCTAAGTAAACCTTCTTGGACCATCAAAAATATAATTTATCCATCAAGTGATATCATAAATACCTTTGATAGATGTCATATCTCCCATGGTTTTGGGGAGATTAACACAATAACTAATTGGTTAGCCAATGTGGGGGTGAAAGTTTATTCATCGATTACTTGGCAGGGTGGGGGGGTTTTTAGCAATGATGCAAAAGCCATTTTAAATTTTTTTTGTACCCACAAAAAAGTGGGAGTTCTTTCTATTGATTCCAGTGCGAGCACAAACAAATAGTTTAATAATGGAATGTGGTGGTAGTTGCTAATCGATGGAATAGATTAAAATTATTACAAGACCTTGCACGTATTGTGGGTGCAAAAGGTCTTAATTTGGCTTTTGATTGACATTTACTGGGGCAAAAATACCTTAATTTTCTTGTAGAGAACCAACTTATGGGAGATCTTGAAGTGTACTAAGAAGAGGAAGATGGGAGGGGATAGGAATAGAATGGAACCACTCGCTTGTGATGATTGGAAGAGAAAGGCTAAGGTTTGGGGCCTCCTAAGAAAGGGAAGATTACTGATTTTATGGAGAGGCTTCATGGTCATAACCCTAATGTCACCAAGATGTTTAAGAAGGAGTGGCATGATGGTAAGCTCACCATTTGTGGTAGGACTATGAAGGTGGATGAAGGTGTCATCATTGAAGTTACTAGTCTTCCTTTGGAGGGGAATAAATTCTACTATGATAGAAAACTTACTAATTCAGCAGTCAAGCACTTTCCAAAAGAGGAAGATGAGAAGTAGAAGTTGGAGAAAATCAACAAGACCTATTACTTGCCAAAATCTATCAAGAAGGTGTGGAGATGGGTTATTTTCACCATTATGCAGTATATAACTCTTGATGCAAGGTTTAAAAGGGTCTACGACTATCACTTTGTGCTCTTGAATCATTTATGACATGATGATAATGTATCCTTTCCTTTTACCTTCTATGTCCCATAAACGCTAGCATAAAGGACACTATGGCCAACCATTGGGGAAACCCTATGCTCCATGAGGGTCTCATAGTTTTTATTTATGAAAATTTAAAAGTTTCTACTCTTGAGCACCGTGTTCTTGATAATATTGACTCGGGGGAAGAAGCTCCTAAAGAGGGGGAAGATGATGTGGAAGGTTTGAATACAAAAGTGGAGGAGGAACTAGAATCTTCCACCCTTGCTAAGAAAAATAAGAGCTTGGGAAAGGGTAAAGGGAAACCCACTTCTCCCATGCCTTCAAGGGCCACTAAGAAAGGTGGAAAACCCCATGCCTCTAGAGACAGCAAACAAAAATATGTGGAGGAAGAAGAGTGGCCTGATGATGGAGAAGAGGAAGAGGATGGTTGGGATACTGAAGTGGAAGGAGACCCTGGCTTCTCTCCCCTATTGAAGAAGAATAAGCCTTCCCCTATTCAGAGTGTGGGAAAATATTTGGGTAAGTCCCCTACCCCTTCTCCCCCTTTGGCCTCCAAAATGGCTAGTAAGCCTACCCCTAGAGACAATAAACAAAAGAATGTCACATTTGATGAGGATGTCCCTATCTCCCTTGTTGGTGAGGAGAAGTTTGATGTGAGAGGGAAAAATTCTAGGGAAGGTGTAAATTTAAATGAATTGGACAATTATAGAAGAGAGACATCCATTGGGGTTCTACAAACTACCAAAGATGGAGCTCTAGACTTATACATAATCACTAGATGGGTCTTCCATGAAGTTAAAGAAATCAAAATCAAGTAAAGGGATTTTACCAGTAAGCTAGATTTCTTTGAGGTGCTTGGTGTGGGAAAGGACAACACATTTTTTGATAATGTGAAAGACCTTACTAAAGTTGTGAGTGATGCTAAAGCTATGACTAGTGAATTTGACAATAAATAGATGACATGTAACTAACTGGATGTGTGATAATATTAAGTTGAAGATAATGCAAAGCATTAAATCAGTTAATGGTTTGTATTGTCATTGATGTCAACTTGATATCATCTATATGGTCATGTACATAATGCAAAATACTTTAGAGAACCAAAGGAACAAAGGTTATGCTTTCATCAATGCATAAAAGTCAAGTTTACTTAGTGACAAACAACACCGACAGAGTGCACACCATCGGTAAAGGCAAAGAAGAATAGTCACAGTGATACCCGATGATCAGAAGCATAGTGTTGCCCGATGAAGCAAAACCACAAGATGCCTGATGAGCTAAAAATAGGGTTTCCTGACGACTAAAAATCCAATGATGCCTGACGGACGAAGATCTTGAAGCTAACTGGAGTCTCACCAGTGGAACTATCATTTGTCACCAACAACTAACTACAGAGGTGACCGACGAAATAGAGAGTTCATAAAATGACAAAATATCTAGCTGGCAAGAGCTAAAGATAAACTTAACTGGTTGTTTTTTTTGTTTTATTCAACCAGAGTTAAGTGATTGATTTAAAGATGATTTGTACAGTTGGAAAGAAGATAATTATGAGACAAATCATGAGTTATTCTTTAAATCTAATTGGTTGGATTATTTTTCATGCCAACAATCAAGAATAAAGAAATAGTGAATATCATGTCTATATAAGAGACAAGCTTTATTCATTTATGAATGGGATTAAGGGGAATCAATAGAAAGAGGATGTTGAAGAGAAACTGGTGAAGAATAACTTCATACAATCCTGATCAATCAAGCTGAAGGAGAGCTAAGGAATTTTGCAGACACCGACGAACAGTGAGCACAACATCACAGAGCAGAAAGTGTGGAGCACAAAGAATTAAATCGATACATTGATCAGAGAGGTAATGTACTTAAATAGATCTCAAAATCTGCAATTCAAGGTTGCAATATGAAGCATCAAGTCTCTTAACCGAGAAGGACTTAATAGTCTTCTATATATTGAGGTACATCCCAAGGAGTGCCAAAAAGGTTGATTCATGAAAGTAGCATTGGACTTTCCCGATACATATTGACAGTCTAAGAAGGCTGATTCAAGGATGGTAGCAATAGATGCCCGATACTAAGTGACAACCTCTATGTATAAAATCCTCTAACAAGGTTGCACTTAACCATGTGTTTGTAACCTTTAACGGGGTTGGCTCCTAACAGGGCTCACTTCAGAAGAGTGAAAATTTGGGGTACCGGCCCCAGTGGTTTTTCCCCTAATAGGGTTTCCATGTTAAAAATTCATGTGTTATGTGTGTATGATTCATTTATTTATTGTTTTGTATCTTACATAGTTAACACTGGATTGATCGGTATACTCTTCTTATTTACTGAGTTTCGGTAAATAATTATACTGCTTATGGGTAATCAAGAAAGAATAAGGATTGACAGAGAACACCGATAGACAGTTAATCAATATTAGTATTTCATGGCATGCATCTTGTAGGGACATAATAATATGAGGTTTATAGATTAGTGGTTAAGTTTGAAGGATAAATTTTGAAGCCACTGATTCACCCCCCCCCCCCCCCCCCCCCCCCTTCTCAGTTATTACTAACAATTGGTATCAGAGCTTGTGTGCTTAGAAAGGAAGGTTTCAAGACCCAAGTCAAAGATCACAAGATGAACAGACAAGATGTGCCCAAGTTGAACAAAGACAACTTTTCTTCATGGAAAAGTTAGATAAGACTCCACTTATCAGGTATTGGTAATGATATTACTCAATTCCTAGATACTAAATATGTGTTGCCCATAGGATCATTAACAATAGATCAATTGAGAGAGAAGCATGAACACAACTGCATGGTCATAGAGCTTTCTTCCTCACTCTCTGATGTTGAATTTGAAGATGTCAAGGATTGCAAAACTGCAAAGAAGATGTGGGACAAACTGAAGCTCGTACATGGAGGTGATACAAATGTTCTAAGAGCCAAGGCAGAAAGCCTTAGAGGAAAATTTGATGATTTCAGAATGAAAGAAGGAGAAAACATCACACAGTACATCACAAGAATAAAAGAAGTATTCAATGCTATACGAGGAGTTGGAGGTACACTTGAAGAGGAAACAGTGGTAAGTAAAATCTTAAGAACCTTACTACCTATATATGATATTAGAGTTTCTGTCATTCAATAAATGAGAGTAGTAGCAAACAATACAATTACTCTTGAAAGTTTAATTGGTAGACTGATTTCATTTGAGATGAATAACTTTGATAATAGTGTCTTACCAAACTTAGAGTCTACATTTAAGTCTTCTATGAGAATAAGAAAATCAAGTCATAGACAAACATCTAGAAGAGATAGTGAAAGTGTAAGTGAAGAAGAAGATCTAGATGAAATAGAAGCACTTATGGCTAGAAGAGTGCAGAGAGACAAAGGTAGATACAAAGGCAAGTTACCACTTGTATGCTTTAATTGTAAAGAGACTGGACACTTTGTTGCAAGATGTCCTAATAGAAGAAAAGATGACAAAAGTAATGATAGATCTTTTGAGAAGAAATCTGACAGAGGTGATAACAAAGATTACAAAGGTTACCGATAATCAGAAAGAAGAGATACCTGAGACTACAAGGACAAAGGCAAGAAAGCCAGCTACATAGCTTCTTGCAAAGATGAAGATACTGACACTGAACCTGATGAAGACATCGAGATGGTATTTTTGGTTGTGAAGGATGATTCAGATGAAGATGAAAGGTATGTAGAAAATGCACTCATATCTAAGGTTAGCAAGAATGATATCTAGATTATAGATAGTGGCTACACTCACCACATGATCGGTGACAAAGAAAAGTTTAACACTTTTGAGTATTATAATGGTGGTACAGTAAGAATGGGTAATGATACACCTTGTCCAGTTGAAGGTAAAGGAACTATAATATTGAATAACCAGATTAAATGTGAAAATGCTTATTGGGTAAAAAGATTGAATTATAATCTGTTGAGTGTTTCTCAGATGAACAATTCAGGTCACAAAGTAGCATTTGAGGACAAGAAGGAAAAGATCTTCAATGAATCAAGAAGATTGATTGGTACCAATGAATAGACAAAAGGTAACTTATTCTATCTGAATGATACTAACACCACTTTCTTAATGACTAGAAACAAAGACATATGGTTGTGGCACAAAAAATTGTGTCATGTAAATTTTGACAATATTATGAAAATAAGCAGAAGGAGAAATGTAAGAGTCTTACCGACGATGACAAAGCCCGACAACATCATGTGCAAGAATTGTCAAAAAGGTAAAATGAAAAAGTATAGTTTCAAAAGTAAAACCCATACATCTGATGATATTCTAGAATTAGTCCATATTGATCTATGTGGACCAATGAGGACAAAGATTTATTATGGAGATAGATATTTTAATCTCTTTGTTGATGATTACTCTAGAATGAGGACAGTTATGTTTCTAAAAGATAAATCTGAAGCATTCAAGATGTTTAAATGGTATAAGGCTATGGTAGAGAAACAAAAGTGGTAAGGATCTGAAATGCTTGAGATCAAATAGAGGAGGAGAATTTATATCAGATGAATTCACTAATTTCTGCAATGAGCATGGTATAAAAAGACAAGTTTCTGCACCAAGAACACCACAACAAAATGGGATTGATGAGAGATGGAATAGATCAATAGTTGATTATGCTAGAACACTGATGATAGAGAAAGGCATCACCCAAATCTTCTGGAGGGAAGTTTTCAGTACTATTGTCTACACACTGAATAGAGTACAATTGAAGAAGCACACAAAAAAGACACCTTATGAGCTATGGTATGATAAAACACACAATGTAAGTTACTTCAAAATCTTTGGTAGTCAATGCTATATCTTAAAGGATGATAGAAATGGAAATCTTGATGCCAAGAGTGATGAAGGTATCTTTCTAGGGTATTCCACCAAGAGCAAAGCTTATAAATGTCTTATCAAGGCTTCTAACAAAATTGATGAAAGTGCAAATGTAAAGATAGATAAATTTGCAGAAAAGAATGAGTTGGAAAACACAAAAGAACTAGAGGACTACAACAAGTTTGTATACTTGAAGAACTTAACACTCTGTCCGAGCAACAGTGCTTAATTCTAGAACAATAGAATGTTGCAACCGACAGTCAGGCTGCAATTACCGACAGTCGGGATGATGATCAAAATAATGTGCAAGGTGATGAAGAATAGAATGAAGATCAAAATGATGATCAAGCTGATACACAAAGAGTTGTACCTATACTTGCAAGATATGTAAGAAGGAACCGTCTAGAGATACAGATCATAGGAGATAAGAAAGTTGGTACAAGAACAAGAACTAAGTCTTTAAACTCAAATTGTTTAATTTGTGAGCTTGAGCCAAAATTTGTCAATGATGCACTTGATAATGAAGAATGGATAAGTGCTATGAATGATGAGATTGAGTATATTGAGAAGAATAAGACATGGTCACTTGTGCCAAGACCATATGACAAGAATGTCATTGATACGAAATGGATATTCAGGAATAAGCTGAATGAGAATGGAGAAGTCACAAGAAACAAAGCAAGACTAGTATGCAAGGGGTATGCACAAGAGGAAGATATAGACTATGAAGAGACCTTTGCACCTGTTTCAAGGCTAGAAGGTGTAAGAATACTACTTGCTTATGCTGGATTCAAAGGATTCAAGGTATACTAGATGGATGTCAAGTCAGCATTCCTAAATGGAATATTTGAAGAAGAGGTATATATTGAGCAACTGGAAGGGTTTGTCGATCCAGAAAAGAGAAACATGGTATGTAGACTTCACAAAGCCTTGTATGGATTGAAACACGCTCCTAGAGCCTGGTATGAAAGACTTCATTCCTATCTTATAAGTATTGGATTTGTAAGGACTAGTGAAATTCGTAATCTTTATTTGAAGGAAGATACTGATGCTAAGACTTTGATTGTTGAAATTTTTGTTGATGATGTCATATTTGGAGGCAATGATATGCTATGTAACTCATTTTATAATGAGATGAGCAAAGAGTTTGAGATGTCTATGTTTGGAGAGATCGAGTTCTTTCTTGGTCTACAGATCATTCAACAAAGTGAAGGTATTTTCATTACACAGTCTAAATACATCAAAGAGGTCCTGAAAATATTCAAGATGGAAGATTCCAAACCAGTTGGAACACCGATGGCTACTGGATGTAAGTTGACAAAGGAGGACAAGACAACAGAGGTAAATTTGATTTTGTACATATCAATGATTGGAAAACTCATATGTTTTGTACACACTAGACCAGATATTTCACATGCAGTAGGAATTGTTGTTAGATTTTTTGCTAACCCCAGAGAATCACATATGATTGCTGTGAAAAGAATTCTAAGATATCTGAAGAATACCGAGGAGTATGGCTTATGGTATAGAAGAGAAGGCAAATTTGAACTTAAGGTGTTTGTCAACGCTGATTGGGCTGGAAATCTTGATGACCGGAAGAGAACAACTGGAGGAACATTCTTTATGGGTGACAGACTTGTCACATGGATTAGCAAGAAGCAAGGATGCATCTCTCAGTCTACTATAGAAGTAGAGTATGTTGTTGCTGCAGTAAATTGCTCAAATATTGCATGGATCAAACAATTACTGGAAGGTATGCATATGAAGATCTTAGAACCAGTTATTATATATTGTGATAACACCAGTGCAATAAATATTTCCAAGAATCAAGTCATGCATTCCAAGACTAAACACATTGTCATCAAGTATCATTATTTGAGAGAAAAAGTTCAAGCAAAGGAAGTGATACTTGAGTGTGTGCAATCAAAAGAACAATTGGCTGATATCTACACCAAGCCACTGCCCAAGGATACATTTGAGTACTTGAGAAAGAGACTAGGGGTCAAACCCTTGTCTACCAGTTAGTAAAATGACTGAAGGCTGCATCAACCTGCATATTATTAGAATATTATTAATGTTGATGCAAGCAAAAAGATGAACTTCAAAGCTACATCTATATACAGACATGTATATATCAGAACCGAGCACCAGAGCATATTATTGTATTGCTGATGGATAAGGAAAATTCAAAGAATATATTATGGATAGAAAGAAATGATTGTTTGACATGAATGTCCGATATTTATCAAATATTTGTTTGGCATTGTTATCAAAGGGAGAGAAATTATCCATATTATCAGATCTTTCTAGGGAAAGATATTATCCACTATCACATTACTCCAATAGGGAGAGATTATATCCTAAGGGAGAGAAATTGTATGAAAGTTTATACAAAGGGAGAGTTGCTGACAAGAGAAAAAGACATCAAAAGAGATAAAACAGTCAAAGGAGAGAAATTGACAAGAGAAGAGGACACAACACATCAGAAGATAGAGAACTACAAGAATCAAATCTAAGCTAAAATAGAGCTTACCGAAGGTCAGACATTTATCGGTAGACAGAACAAAAAGATTGGTAGTTTGATGAATCTCAACTATTGTATTTCATATTGTATTAGAAATAATATAGTGTGATAATATAGTATGTTTCCATCAATGCCAAAGGAAGAGATTGATGATATCTAACTGATTGGATGTTTGATAATGTTAAGTTGAAGATAATGCAAGGTATTAAATTAGTTAATGGTTTGTATTTTCATTGATGTCAACTTGATATCATCTGTACGGTCATGTACATAATGCCAAAGACTTCACAGAACCAAAGGAACAAAGGTTATGCTTTCAAAAATGCATAAAGGTCAAGTATTCACTTAGTGACAAATAACACCGACGGAGTGCACACCATCGGTAAAGGAAAAGAAGAACAGTCATAGTGATACCTAACGATCAAAAGCATAGTGTTGCCCAAAGAAGCAAAACCATAGGATGCCCGACGAGATAAAAATAGAGTTGCCTGATGAGTAAAAATCCAATGATGCCCAACGGACAGAGATCCCGAAGCTAACTGGAATCTCAATGACAAAACTGTTAGTTGTCACCGACAACTAACTACAGAGGTGACCGACAAAACATAGAGTTCAGAAAATGACAAAATATCTAGCTGGCAAGAGCTAAAGATAGACTTAACTGGTTGCTTTCTTTGTTTTATTCGACCAAAGTTATGTGATTGATTTAAAGATGATTTGTACAGTTGGAAAAAAGATAATTATGAGACAAATTAGGAGTTATGGTTTAAATTTAATTCCTTGGATTGTTTTTCACGCCAAGAATCAAGAATCAAGAAACAATGAATATCATGTCTATATAAGAGACAAGCTTAATTCATTTACGAATGAGATTAAGGGGAGTGAATAGAAAGAGGATGCTGAAGAGAAACTGATGAAGAATAACTTCATACAGTCCTGATCAATCAAGCTGAAGGAGAACTAAGGAATTTTGTAGACATCGATGAACAGTGAGCATAGCATCACAGAGCAGAAAGTGTGGAACAAAAATAATTGAATTGATACATTGATCAGAGAGGTAATGTACTTAAATAGATCTGAAAATCTACAATTCAAAGTTGCAATATGAACAGGTCATAGTGTTTCCATTTAACCATTCAAGCATCAAGTCTCTTAGCTGAGGACTTAACAGTCTTCTATATATTGAGGTACATCCCAAGGAGTGCCAAAAAGGTTGATTCATGAAAGCAGCATTGGACTTGCCCGATACCTATTGACAGTCTAAGAAGGAGGCTGATTCAAGGATGGTAGCAATAG
>MU226563.1:2579075-2622743 GCA_018584345.1 Thuja plicata
CAGGTAAGAATCGAAGGAGGCCAATGAAGGTAATATAATTGATAAGTTTTTTTTAAAAATTCATACAAAAGTTAGGAGTTGAATGTACTTCATTAGGGGTTACGATTTATATGTTTTTTTTTTCTTTTAAGTATTACAAAAATTGTGGTACTAACAAAAGCGCAAAGTACTGGTATGCTCTATGTATGCAGGGTCCATAGACAAAAAATAAGAGTTCGGGCATGAAAGAGCGTCAAAGACTCATCAGACTATATATATTTTAACACTGCATTATGCAAATGAGGAATGCCTCATTAATTTGGTTGTAATTTCAAATCTGCATTATGTAATGAGGAATGCTTCATCCATTTATTTGTAATCTTATCAAGTTTTCTTTTTGGGGCTAGACCGGAGGTTTTCTCCACCCGGCTCTTTCCTACCGATGCCTCTAGTGAGCTGGGTTGTAGGCAACATTTTGAAAAAAATAATTAATAAAAGAGATGACTTGTGTATTTTCAAGTTTTTTTATTTTACAAAATAAAAAAATATAAAAACAAATTATACAAAATGTTAAAATTTAAAAATACTTGTAAACACAATTTTATATGAAAATATTATAAAATGAACCAAATTAAAAAATATGTTTGTTTTTAGTGGCCATAGAAAAAATAAATTAATAATTAAAAAACTCCTACAAAATATCAAAAACATAATTACATTTTTCCAAAATTTATAAATTAACTATATATATACAAAGAAATTAAATAATAAAATAAATCGTTATTCAAAGTATATTCCAATTTCAGGGCGTATTTCAATTCTAGATTGTGGCACCCAAACACAAAAAATGCATCTTCCCAGTCATCTTCCGGGTGAACCAAACAGGGCCAACCCATATTCTGAATATCATTTTGAGGATATGTATCTTCCAGAATTGACCATATCCAGGATATGATATTCCTGCTGCCAAACATTTTGCAAGTTTTGCATGTTTTCGGTAAGATCATAGCGGGTGCTTTTCCTCTGCGACTATTATCATATTGTGATAGTCGTAAGTTCATTTTCATTATTATTGTTATTATAATGTTTAATAATGCTAACGTGTGACCCACTTATTCTAACGTATTTATTGATTCTTGTTGTTGCTTAAATGTTGCTTTTACTTTCCCAAGACTAAAAGCCAAGCTGTAGGAGAAAGCTATAGGTGTTAGTGGGAATGCGGGGATCCCGAGAGAGCGTAATATGCTTTTTCCCGGCCAAAATCAGCAGGAAATGAAAGCGGTGGACGATGGAGCGACTGGGGTCTCAAAAATGTAAAGCCAGCGGAATAGAGCGAGCGAATTCAGTGAGGGAAAGGGCGAAAGGCAGTTGTTGCTGCAATGCACCTGTCTTCGCCTTCTTCTGCGGAGTCTGCCTCTCTTACCCTTTATTTGCTTTCACCTCTTCTACCTTTTCGTTATACTCACACAAAGACAAACACAATGGTACTCAATTGCTGTTTTCTTTTTCAATTACTCTGCACACTGCAGTCCACCTCAATTTCTGCTTTATTTCCTCACCCAAATCATTCTTGCAGAGTCAAATTTGTGGAAGAGGAGTGAATCTCCAATTACTAGGCCACAATATGAGCAAGGCAGACAGGAGGAGAAGAAGATAGAGTTATTACAGTCTCTGTGGGAAGCACATTATGTGAATCTAAAGAATGTGAGTTCTTTCCTTCCTAAGGCGGTTGGAGAAGTCCCTAAGGCACCTCACATTCAGGATTGCGAAGCCTATGTAAACACCGGCAAACAATTGGACAGTGGTGGGGCGCATTGGAGCATTTGGAAAGGGTATCTGGGAGTAGCTCTTTGGAAAGGCCAAAAAGAAGAGCCATTGCCGGGCGAGATTAAAACCATATCTCAAGCTCCCTATCCTCCATGGGTAAGTATACAATCTTCACATACTTTATTTTATCTTCACTTGAGATATGGATAAAAGCTAAAAATATTGGCGCTTTGGACATTGGAAACATTTACCTTGGTAATTGAGAGTACCTTGATTTTTAAGGGGTTAATTTATAATAGTCTCAAGTTCGGTAGGGTTGTCTAAACTAACAACATGTAGGAGATATTTTCCACAGCAAGTCAAATTGTGATATTGCTATCAGGATTCCACACAGTTGAATCCTGATACCAATATCACAATAACAACATGTATCCAACTACAAACTAAGTAGTAGTTAGATATTCTAAGGCGGGGTCCAATGGAGGGGGCTTGAACTCTATTTTTGAGGAACAAGAGCTCCCATGAGCATTTTATTTTTTGGCTACATGATTATTTATAATCTTTTGCTAAAAAATAGGAGCTCCTACTTTTTAGATTTCTGAATCTGAATTTAAACCAGTAAAAAAGAGGTGGGGCTAGAAATTGCCGCACCAGCTTAGGAGTTTTTTTTGCCACATGTCAATTATTTCTCTCTAGTCTCCATAAAAAATAAATGATTCCTTCCAAAAATTTTAGAGGGAGATTGAAGTCAAAAAAATTTTAGAAAGAAAATATATTTTTTGACTCATTTCTAATCACTATGAAATCCAGCTTCCTTAAATTTAGGGGCTTAAATTTTAAGCTGAAATGCATTATAAAATTCATGGGAGGGTTAAGCTTTAAATATTCCTAGAAAATCTCAGCTCTATTTTTAAGGAAGTCCCCCTCCATGGGACCCCAGAAGTCCGGAATCTTAATTCAATAGAAGGCAACGACTTTGAAAATCTACCCACAATTTGATCTTGAGTGGGGACGAACTACATCTACACTTTTTTGAACCTGTCGGTTCCCAAAACCACAAATTGGAAATCCAAGAGCCTGCCAATTGTCCAATAGGATTCCAAATCAATTCTGGCCAACAAACGGGAATAATCCAAATTCCCCTGCACTTAAGGCTTCGCTACACCTAGGCGGATAAACCTTTACCTCAAACCTAATCACTTTATTCAAGGTTTTTCTATAGCGAATTTAAGCCTGTGAGTTCTCCGGCTGGCAAAATCCTCAAACTCGATCAATATAAAGTAATATGATTGCCTGAAATGATTTAAATGTTTATGTAGTGTTTATCAATCGACGGGCAACATTATCTTGGTAACTTCAAAAGATCGATCTTGCCTGAGAACCTGATCTCTTGAAAATAAACAAAAGGAGTCTTCTATTTATTATTTAAATATAATATTTGAATTTATATTAAATCCATGCTTTAATATTTTACATTTCTCCTTACAAGTAAATATATCTTCTTTTTTTCCTTTTTCTTTATCTACATCTTATATTTATATGTTTACGAAAGGATGTCGGTTGCTTTTCCAAGCACCACACCTTTTCATAACAAATAACTAATATATTTTACATGTTTAACAATTCAACTTAGTTGATGGGTTTGTGATTGTCATTTTTTATTTATATATTTTTTAATAATGTCGTGGATTAGGAAATCAATCGCTCCTTTAGGAAGAATGACAATTGTTGGGAACCATGAGATAACTCTTATTCCATAAATGACAATGGTTTTGATGAATATCGCTAATTCCCTGCAATCACGTATGGAGAGCTCTGCAGTCTTCGATTGAAATCCTCAATCAACCGAGAATGTTTAAACAATGCTCCTCTTCTCCAACCAGCTGCATACTTCTGTGTTCTATATAGAAATCTTCACTGTATACGAATGATTCTTATAAGATATCCGTCCATACTATGAGAAGCCTGATATGTTTGCTTCTGGTTCATAATGCTTCCAGGAATATAGTCGTCATAGTTCAGGCGGCAGTTTGGCGCTCAACACTTAGCCACTTTGGACAACGATTTAAACATACTCCTTCTCTGTTGGCGGCAATATAAGTGAAATGGTTCCAGACGTATTTGTTTGCTGGGTTGGAAATTTTCGCTTAGGTCCATTGTTATTCTTCAATTTACTTTGAAGTCTTTTCTCTTTTTAATGCAATAAAAATTGAGCCTCAGCCCCAACTTTCATCTTCTACAGAAAAACACAAGGCTGTGTTATATGCAGCGTTGGCAACCGTGTCTGTAATAATGGATGTCCAGGCTTGAGAAAATTAGGGCTCCATCAGTGGCTCTTGTTGGGGACAAATGCCCCTTGCGGGCATAATGAGAGTTCCAACTATCTCTGGAGGAGCAAACCATATCTAATATGATGCAAAGTGAAATTGGGTGGCCCCTGGCCCCCTAAAGTAAACATTGATTTTTTCCTCTATCAAACACCTGATTCTGACCATGTAACATTTTGAATCTCATGAATATGATATCACATCGTTCCTTTTCCTTGTCAACAAGAGCATTTGAAAATAAACAAAATTCATAATCATTTATCCCCAACATTTGGTCCCTTGCTGTATTAGATACTACATCCCTATGGACAATACATATGGGTTTCGCTTCATCAATGCACTCTTTAGTTTCTGTCTTAGCCTTTTGGAAATTAGTAGGTGCATTGTGGTCACTGCTGAATAGAGGATTCCTAGAATTACTCACCTGACTAGTTACAAGAGCATTAGAACAAATTTTAATTGCTTGATTGTCCTCTTGTACACAATTTGTTCCATACTCATGATGTTTCTCCTCACAAGAAGATTCTAAAAATAACTCATATTTAGGAAATACTTCTTTTCGTTTACTTGAAAAAATTTCAGAAGTATTCCTCAACATATTCTCTTCATCATGCCTGGTTGTTTCCATCTCATCTTCACAAGTTTGACGTACCTCCGGTGCAAAGGATGAAGTGAAAAATGTCTCACCTTCTGAATGCATATTATGAATTTTATCAACTTCAAAATCTTCATTAGGCCTGCTACCTTCATCATGATGCTGATAGATTTGATTGCACAAAAAAATTTCTTCAAATAATGGATTCAAGAACATAGAAAACTCAAGTGTATCTTCTTTTGCTTTATCTTTAAACAATGGATTCAAGAACATCGAAAATTCAAACATGCTTTCATGAGAGCTTTCATTTGGATCATCAAGTGTTTCATATATCGCATATTGTTCTACTTCATCTCCACTATTTGATTCCTGAAATTTATCATCTCCTTCATCTAGTACCCCCTGAGTATGTGCTGATCCGTCAACTTGTTTATCATGGTGGGCTGAGTAAAAATTTGGACCATTTCTCTCAACGTGTCTTTGGTATTCTATGTCTAATAAGACTGAAATCTCTTCTTCCACGCTGAGAAGATCCTCTTCCTCATTTTTACATTCACTGATGTTTGATATCATACAAGTATCGTCATGGAAAAATCTTTCCTCAGACTGTCCAAAAAAGTCTTCTCCATTCAAATCTGAAATCTCACTTGACTCACATGTTATTTCAGTTCTGCACTTACTCTCCTTTGCAACCAATTCATTATTCATAAGTTTGAGAAAAGTAAGAATTTGGTGATCATATAAGAGACCTAGTTCTCGCATTCTGTTGAAAAGATCAGAGGATGGAGGTCTGCACTCTAAAGGTATTTCTTGACAGATATTAAACATCCTCATGAAGAATTGTACTGCAGATTCTTCTTCTTGTTTCTCTAAGTTCAAAAATGCATCCAAAGGGGATATGTAATTTGGATCTTCTTCATCATTACTGAGATTGCCATCAAGCACAAGGCCTTGTTCAATTTGATTATAAGCCTCCTCTTCTCGGTCGTCATCATCTTCTAATATTTGAAAAAGAAGCTTCAAATCAGGGTCATCCAGCGAGATTCCCAATTTTTTGACCTTTCTCATTAATTCTTTTCGTGAAGGCATAATTGTTACAGGTATTTTCTGATACATATTTACCATTCTTATGAATAAGTGTGCAGAAGACTCCCCTTCAGATCTCTCCAAACTGAAAAATGCATCAAATAGAGACATACTATGATCCTGTTCCATGCTGCAGCTTTGTTCTTCATACCGTTCATAATACAAGTCATCCTCCTCAATTACATCATGAAATTCATATAAGAACCATTGTTCAAATTCCTTCCAAGATGAGATACTTTGTGTAAGTAGTAATTCATAAGCTTGTCTCGCATTGTCTCCTAGTGTCCTAACAAATAGCTTCATTACCTGACCCTCTGCACAAATTTCATAATCTTCTAAAAATATGTAAAATGCATCCAAATGTTGAAGTGCTGGTTCATCCCATTCTCCATGGAACTTTGGAACAAGTTTTGAAAGTTGTGGGGATAACTTGCTAGGTTCATAATCAAAATTGCTGAAATCCAATGGCTTGATGCCATCTGGAATAAAAGGCTTTCTTTGAAATGATTGATACATTTGAAAAAAAACTATCTACCATCTCCTTCTAAGTCTTCTCCCAAATCTTATTGAATAGAGTCACCACCTCTTTTGAGGAATGTATTGATTTGTTGATCTTCTAGGTTCTTTCTTCCAGCTGAGTACGCTTCCAAACAAAATGGATTTAATTGCTTTCTGATTCTAATCTGCGAAATCTGAAATTTTGGGTAACTTCACAATATATATTGTGAGCAACTCTCCCCAGCAGAGTCGCCAATCTGTTGGTTCCCAAAACCACAGATTGGAAATCCAAGAGCCTGCCAATTCTCCAATAGGATTCCAAATCAGTTCTGGCCAACAAATGGGAATAATCCAAATTCCCCTGCACTTAAGGCTTCGCTACACCTAGGCGGGTAAACCTTTACCTCGAACTTGATCACTTTATTCAAGGTTTTTCTATAGCGAATTTAAGCCTGTGAGTTCTCCGGCTGGCAAAATCCTCAAACTCGATCAATATAAAGTTATATGATTGCCTGAAATGATTTAAATGTTTATCAATAATCGATTAGATACTTGCAAGAAGGAATTATATAGATTTCTGACTTCAACAATAAATCCAAATAATTGAACTTCAGTGATTTAAAAGACCAGTGCCTTTGCTTATTCGGGTAATAGCTAAGTCACAAGGTTCGAGTTCGGCAACTATGAAATTCGGATAAAGTTCGGCAAAGGAAAAAATTCGAAAAACAATTCGATATTAAATTCGCCTTATATAATTTTTTAAAAATATAAATATATCCAATAAATTATCAAAATAGTTTAACATTGCAAAATAGACTTGAAATCATCATAAAAAGATATCACATTTATAAAATATAAACCATAAAAAACATTTATAATATCTACTAAATATATATAATATAAACTAATAATAAATAAAAATATATTAAATATTAATATTTTAATAAAAATTAATTATAATATACATAAAATTTATAAAAAATAAATAAACTTTATAAATAATAAATTAATGTAAATCTTTTTAATATTAATAAGGAAATAAAAATAATATAAATTTAAATGAAATCTTAAAACATTAAAAACAAAACACAAAACCTAAGAAACAAAACTAAAATTTTTAATCTTAATATTTAAACTTAAAATATTAAATGAAACAAAACCTAAGAAACAAAACTAAATATTAAATCGAAAATGTCCTCGGCCCATATTAGTTCCTCGCTTAACGACGGGAGGGCTTGGGCTCGGGCAACACGCAATGGCGATCAGTTGAATTTGGTGAATGAGAGAACTTGAAAAACGTGAGGATCCCCATAGATAGATGGATGGAGAGTTCAAGCTAGTATCTGAGAGGAGGTGAAGCAATAAGTTTGACGTGAAGTAGAGGAGGTGAAGCAATAAGTTTGATGCGAAGCGGTGAATATTTTTTGACGTATTTAAGGCATTCATTGCGCTACGGAGTCTAGTATTTTTGCCGTACGAACTATAGGTGAATTTATACGAATTTTTAAAAAAAATTATATGTTCGCCGAATTTCGAACCTGAAGCTGAAAATTCGGCGAACCTTGTGACTAAGGGTAATAGAGTCTGTCACGACAATATTTGAGATATAACCTTCAAAGGACAATTTAAATATCATCAACCACTCTAATATACAGATTACGAACTATCTAGTATATATAGGTAACTTAGAATTAGTTTGAATGGATTTTAACTTCTTGAAGACCAATAAAAACATAAATAAGGAATTTACATATAGTTCACTTTATATCTGATGTTCAAATTCTAAGTACTAAAAGATAACGTTTAATCTTGCAATATTATAAGAGTAATCTACCAATTATCTTGGTAACTTCAAAAGATCGATCTTGCTTGAGAATCTGATATCTTGAAAATTTTAAATAAACAAAAGGAGTCTTCTATTTATTATTTAAATATAATAATTGAATTTACATTAAAGCCATGCTTTAATATTTTATATTTCTCCTTACAAGTAAATATATCTTCTTTTTTTCCTTTTTCTTTATTTACATCTTATATTTATATGTTTACGAAAGGATGCCGGTTGCTTTTCCAAGCACCACACCTTTTCATAACAAATTGAAATAACTAATACCCCCCTATAACATATATTTTACATGTTTAACAATTCAACTTAGTCGATGGGTTTGTGATTGTCATTTTTTATTTATATATTTTTTAATAATTTTGTGGATTAGGAAATCAATCGCTCCTTTAGGAAGAATGACAATTGTCGGGAACCATGAGATAACTCTTATTCCATATATGGTAATGGTTTTGATGAATATTGCTAATTCCCTGCGATCACGTATGGAGAGCTCTGCAGTCTTCGATTGAAATCCTCAATCAACCGAGAATGTTTAAACAATGCTCCTCTTCTCCAACGAGCTGCATACTTCTGTGTTCTATATAGAAATCTTCACCGTATACGAATGATCCTTATAAGATATCCATCCATACTATGAGAAGTCCGATATGATTCCAGATCTTCGACAATGCTCATATGTTTGCTTCTGGTTCGTAATGCTTCCAGGAATATAGCCGTCATAGTTCAGGCGGCAGTTTGGCGCTCAACACTTAGCCACTTTGGACAACAATTTAAACGTACTGCTTCTCTGTTGGCGGCAATATAAGTGAAATGGTTCCAGACATATTTGTTTGCTGGGTTGGAAATTTTCGCTCAGGTCTGTTGTTATTCTTCAATTTCTTCAATTTACTTTGAAGTGTTTTGTCTTTGTAATGCAATAAAAATTGAGCCTCAGCCCCAGCTTTCATCTTCTACAGAAAAAACACAAGGCTGTGTTATATGCAGCGCTGGCAACCGTGTCTGTAATAATGGATGTCCAGGCTTGAGAAAATTTGGGCTCCATCAGAACCTCCTTTATGATTTAGTGGCAATGAACCTCGATGTATTTGGACCACTCATTCATGATGAGATTCTTCACTGTCCGTAAGACATTTCGATTGTTGCAGTACATTGTTGTTAGTTACTTAGAAGGGGAACCCATATCACCCAAGAATCTACAAAGCCGACTTGCTATATACATGGCTTTTTGTGGTTCCCAGGACCCCGTTTCAGTGAAAGTACTTCGTTATTGAAACCTTTCTTGAGTCCACGTCATAAAAATAACCAGTAGTTGTCTTTCTTCAATCTGATTGTGAGTAACTAGTTAAGCAGAAGTTGTCATTCTAATCCAAAGCACAAAGTATCAAGCACATATCTCAAAACTCCTTTTGCAGCCTTGCCTTCCAGTGCGTTTTGTTTAGGCTCTGTCAAGAGCCTAAAGAGATAAATTCACATAATAGCTTAGATCTGGTTAAGTATTTGCAAAGTTACAAGCTCACAAGTTGTTATCTATAAAGGGGTTTATTTACCTTTTCTGATGTATCACATTTGGAAAGTTGTAACTGAAGTTCCACCAGTCTTGTAATTGTTTTGCTATTGGTCATTCTGAAATTTTCAATCAATTTCTTGGCATTTTTTGTATGGAAAACAAAATACGATTCTTTGTTTGCCATAACTCCAACCAAAGACAATGGTGCAGTAATCTGATGTCTTGTCATCTTGAAAGACTGCAAATCCTTTATCATAGTTCAATCCAATGCTTCATTAGTGGGGTGATGACAAGGTAATTAACATATACAATCAAGATGACAATCTCTCAATGTTATCTTTGTATGCACAAGTTATAATCCAAAAGGTTAGCAAAATTTTTGCCAATGGAAGCGTTCATACATTCTTGTTTATGAGGTAATTGCTTCAACCTGTACAATGACTTTATAAATGTGCGCACTCTCTGTCCATTCCTTGACATTTGGATCCTTGGGTTGTTTTATGTACACTTTATTATACAGAACCCCATTTAGAAATGCACTTTTCACATTTATTTGATGAATGCACCATACTAATTGTGTTGCAAATGAGAATATAAGTCTAATGGCTTTTTAGCTTAGTTGTTGGCACTGAAGTCTCTTTATAGTCAATTCCCTCTTGTTGATGTACTTTTTGCAACCAATCGAGTTTTGTGTTTATTAATGGTGCCATCTTCCTTTTATTTTGTGTGAAATGTCTGTTTGCATTTAGGGGGTTTCTTCCTACATGGCAGAATGACAAGATCCTAAATTTGATCATGCATCGCTTAGTCCATTATTTTGAATGAAAAGCCTTCTCGATAGAATTGGATTATGAGGAATGAACCACATAACTCATCAATGCTAGAGTTACCTTTTATCAGGATGCCTTTTTTATTGCTTCAGATTCTCTTGCACCTTCCAAGTTGGTCTTTATGCTGTTGTTGAGTGATGAGTTGGCAAAGTTTTCCTTCCTTTAGATTGAGGAAGAAAAAAGTTTATATAGTCTAATCCAAAAATATTCAAGCTAGAATTATCCATGGCTTTGTATTCGGACCTTCAGCAAAGACCACATTTTGGCACATACATATTTTCTAGGCTGTAGAATTAACTAGCAACATATTTTAGATTCACTACTCTACCCATGGTAGATGCAGTTCACATATCTTTCATCAAGCTTCTTTCGCTTCCTTAGAATGAAGACGTAGGATGTGCTCCCAAATATTTTGAGGTGATTAACTAGGCTTTAATTTTGACCATGCTTCTTTAGGAGTGACACTGCTCAAATATTTTGTTGGTGCTCTGTTGAATAAATACATTATTGTGCTCATGATTTAGGCCCAATAGCATTTGTGCATGTTCATGCCTTCCAACATGCATCTCATCATTGATTTAATTCTTTCTTCTGCAACTCCATTTTGTTGTTGAGTGTGAGCAATACTTAGTTATTGTTGATGTATACCCTTTTGAGAGCTAATATTGCCAAACTCCTTTAATATGAAGCACTCTCCCTTTTCCTTCCGAGCTGCACTCTTCTCTAGAAATCTTAATTCCAATTAGGATTAGCAGAATGAAATGGGACTGATATTCATGTTGCAATATCAACTTCTATTTCTTTTTTGTCTAAAATCTACTCACCAATGTGCGGGGTTATTTTTGAAATAAAAATTGAATGGCTTAAGCTGTCCAAAATATCCTCTTGATTTTGTTCAATCCAATTTAGGTTAGGATGAAGCATATGAGCATTTCTATCACAGATAATCATATGCTACAATAGATGAATAACTGATTTTACTTGTTCCCCATATTGGGTATTGTTGTGCCTTGCCCACACACTCTGTCGCAGACATGGATCCTCTCTCGCTCTTAGCGCTCATAGGTTAGTTTAGTTTGGTGTTGCGTTGTCTCTCTCCTTAGATTGTTTTTGTCAAGTTTTTGCATTTCATCTTTGCGTTTAAGAAAAGTGGAATGCATCATGATAGGTTAGCTGCAATTCAAAACCCGCTCAGGTTTGACCTAGAGAGAAGTGATGAAGATGGAAGGTGGTTGAAATGTCCAAATTCCATTTTGAAAGCAATTAAATGACGGGAGATGTAAGGTTTGAATGGTTTTTGGATGTGATGTTGATATTTGGATCATGTTTAGGAGTGGATCAAGAGATATCATTCAAGAATTTAAAAGTATTCGTGGAATGAGCAAATCATTTGATTATGTTTCAAGTGAATTGGCATGACTTTGCAAGTTTTAGGAAGCCATCAAATTCACTAAGTCATTGAAGAACTAGGCAAAATAAAGGAAAAGTGCAGCTAATAAGTGCGTGCGGGCATTTGAAGAAGTCTTGGATAATCACCACCCGTTAACACTTTACATTGCTAAAGAAATGAACGTTAAAGAAAGGAGGGTCGACTTTTTGCTTAGCGTGGAGATCCTTGTCTCCTTTGGAGAGACTTTCACCCGATATTCCTATTAGAATAATAATGTAATGTTTCTAATGGTCATCTTTAGTAGGTTTAGTTTTATTAGTTAGTTTCCTTTTTTGTGTTCAGTTAACGATTGTTTCGTTTAGATACATCGTCTTGTACTTTTGTATTTAAGGAGTCTTCGTCTCCATTGTTTAATATCAAATTATAAAGTTTTATAACATGGTATCAGAGTGGGTTTGGGTCTAACTCCCTCACGGGAGGCCCAGGGCTATGTGGGCTGCATGTACTTGCATGTGCTTTTTGTGAGTTGCATGTGCTGTTTTCTGCACAAAGTGTTTTCTTGTTTTACCGTGTGATGAAGTTTGACCATTTTTTGGGGTATTTTACCACGCGAAGTCTGATGTTTCTGTGTGGGTTGTTTTGTTTGTTACTGTTGTGACTTGTTTTCTGGAGTGCGAGGGTTTTGCATGATTTTGTCCTAAAAATCATGGTCTCTTGGGTTTTCTAGTTTTTGTCCTTCAAAAATAGTGGGCAGGTTTTAATAATCTTTTCCCTTTAAAAAATTTTGTTGGGTTTTAAAAATTGTCCTCAAAAATTATATTGTGGGTTTTCATATTTTTTTCCTTAAAAAATTATAGGTGGGTTTTCATAATTTTTTCCCTTAAAAGATTCTGGAAATCGTTTTGTTAAAGGGTTTTAGCGTTTTTCCTCAAAAACGAAGTTTTTTATTCTGATCCGTGTCTTGGATTTTGTGTTGGGTTTGGATTGATTTTAATACTCAAAAATTGTGTCCGGTTTTGATTGATTTTCTCATCAAAAATTGTGTTTGCTTTTTTCAATTTTATCCTCAAAAAATATTTCTAGGTTTTTTGATTTTTTCCAATAAATATCATTGGAGGGTTTTTGATGCAAGAGCATCTAGGGTGTAGGGGCAATCTTGCATCACCCAAAAATATTGTCTAGTTTTTCATTAGGGGCTATCTTTGGGCAGGGTTACTATTTTTGGCAAGTTTACAATTTTTAGTAGGTTGTTCCTTTGAGCACAGATTGTTCCAATTGCTTCCCTGGAGGTTCGTTTTGAATATATAAACCATCCAAATAAACCTGCCGGCAAAGTTTCATAGAAAGATCAAGTCTGGTATTGAAAATATTGAATTTTCTGTTTTGGGGTAGTGGTACAAAAACTTTGAACTTAGTTTTGAAGCCCTTAGATGCTCTGAAAGGGAGTCAAACTTTGATTGGCTGGTGCTTTGCAAATCAAAGGCTATAGAGAGCTTCGAGAGGTTTCCGAAATAGGGTCATAATAGTCTATCGACTCAACGGTTCACAAGTTATGGCTTTTGGAAGTTGACTCATTTGGACTCAAGTTTCAATACAAAAGGAAGAGAGAAAAATCACTTAAGGTGGGAAATTGAACTGCTGGGCACCAAAATGGGAACTTCCACTTTCTAGAATATTCTATGGCGGTTAATTGTACTACTTATATAGGGATGAAGAGGGATTTTAGGGTTAGTTCTCGAAGTGTAGATTGTAGCTCTGGCTTGTAGATTATCATAATGAAAATGCCCATGTGGCTATAGCATGTTACTTTTCTGAATATTGTCATGTTATTTCATTGAAGATATTAGAAAGCAAGTGTTTCTGTTCTTGCCATTGTTCTGTTCTTGAAATTTTTCTCTTTATTTCCCTGTTGTGTTGTGTGTGTTTGGTTGAATAATCCCGGGGAGTACCCTTCATCAGTTTTGGCAATTTTTCCACAAAAATTGTGGTTTTTGCAACTATTCCGGATTGCACCTAGAGTTGCTAGGGCAATGATCTGCACAAGGGTTTGCCAAATTTTCCTCAAAATCGTGGTTTCAGTTTCATCTTGGTGTCTCTGGCTACAAGGAGTGATACCTTTGTTTCCCAACATTTGGTTGGATGGTTTGTGGTTATCTTGGTCATTTCTAGAAGTTTTGCAGATTCAGGGAGGTTCTCAATAGTAGGCTCATGTCGCAGTCTTTTGAAGAGAAGGGGGCAGCCTTCTATGCTTTTCTATAGTTAGTACGATGACCATTAAGGGAGGGTATTAGAATAATAATGTAATATTTCTAATGGTCATCTTTTTTTTTTTTGATCTGTATTTCTAATGGTCATCTTTAGTAGGTTTAGTTTTATTAGTTTGTTTCCTTTTTTGTATTCACCCAATGATTGTTTCATTTAGAAACCTCATCCTATACTTTTCTATTTAAGGAGACTTTGTCTCCATTGTTTAATATCAAACTATCAAGTTTTATAACAATTCTAGAGACACCTTAAAGAGCCGCCCTTAATACTTTTGTTATTGATAAATAAAAAAGAGGAACTTAAATGAAAAGGTTGGTTGACAATTTTGTTAGTTTGGGGATTCTTCTATCCTTTAGAGAGCCTCTGACTAACGTTCCAAGACCGTCCAAAATTGTGGATCCCTTGACTTGCCTTCGACTCGACCTTCCCTTTATAAGGCACACACGGTTCCTATTTTAAACACTATTTCTCATTCTTGCCATCGATAAGGAGTTGAGCGTTGATCCAAGACTGCTTAGGAAGGTCGATTGAAGGGTATAGCCAAAGGAAGCTACTGATTTCAAGAGCAAAATAGGTGTGTGCACGATCCCCTCTTGGTTCTTTGTGGAGTCAACATGATATATCAAGTTTTTTTTCGATTAGAAAACTCAGGGATAACAAAAACAGACAAAGAGGATTGAAAACAACAAATCGAACAACAAATGATGAGATAATATTGATTTCAGAATCAAGATTAAGTTAGTAAAATCCTAGGTCGGCATTTTGTTCATGGAGGGCATAACAAAAGTAAATGGATAAATCCACGAAGTATGAAAATGCCCGATGGTCCCCAATTATTGCAACAAGAGCTTACAAATGTTAAGGGTGGTAATTTTGCAAGTGCGGGGATAAAAGCAGAAAAAGGAAAAATGCATCCAACAATAAAATCCCTGACCTCCTGTTAAACCCAACCCTCCTTGTCAAGATGAAAATTCAGATCCACCGTCAAGCCGTGAAAATGCCCATCCTTGTCAAGGTCAAATTGTTGATCCTTTTGGAGGTGAAAGCACTGACATTCCTTTGCAAGCACCCGAATTCGATCCTCCCCATCCCCATCTCGTCAATCCATGATGGATGAACAATGTCGATCCATGACATAAGGAAATATATGACCCACTCGATCTATCCTTGTTAGATCCAATCTTCCATAGCAGTGAGTTAGAGTTGATCCAAAGTCTAAAATGATGTTAATCTTCCTATGCGATGCCAAATCATATATAGGCAAGCAAGTGAGGTGAGAAGGTAGGAGATAATGACTAATTGTCCCTTCATATGTGGTGTTGGAGCTCTAAATTTTTGGCAAAATTTGGAGTCCTATATAGTGATAAAACTCTAAAAAATGGCATCCTAAACTCCATGCCCAATAATTGATGATATGATGGAGTACATGAAATGGGATACACAAATATATTACTTTTTAATTAAAAGTGGAGGGATTAAGGAAGGAAGCTCTGTGACAGGAACAATCAAAATTCTGTAAGCGAAGGTTCTAGAGATGCTAGAATTTTGACCTGCTGTAGAGATGATGTTGACAGAGAATGAAAACAATCAAACATTGCAAATCTAAAACAGACCTAGTTCGGAAAATCAAATTTCTTATCTCCAGTAAAAATCTTATGTTCGTACAATCTGTTTTAGATTTTCGACCAAAGCCAAATCCGAAAGATAGGTAGTTATTGGTTAGTTTGTTGATTAGTTTTTTCAAAAGAAGTTTTTAGGGTGTCTCTTCACCCTAAAGGGGTGTGAAAACCATTCATCCACATATATATGTGGTGTAAAATGTAAATACAAAGATATACAATAACACAATTTTCACAGATTGGATAGATTTGATCAACAACTGTAACATGACCTTGGATGTATCATTTTTTCAAAATCAATAAAGATAAGTGCTTTTTCTTTCATCTGTGGGAATTGATTCAACTTCATTTTCGATTAGTCCCTTCGATAAAATCTTTTGATTTTCTTCAAAGTGATAGTTAGATGTTGCATACTTTTGATTAAATTTACAGCTTTATCTTCAATTGGTCTTTTCATCTTGCATGGTTAATTCAATTGATTTGTGGCCATAATCAATCGGTCTGTCATTTGAAAAGTTAAATTCAATTGAAATAGTTGTGGATTTATCTTAAGATATATGCTCATTTGAACACCTTTGAAGTGATATGTTTCTTGCAAACTATCTTTGAGGTTGTACATAGGGTTGGGATGATTTTGACTCTATTGACCGTGATAGAACAAGACACTGATCTATTCATTAATTGGATTATGGTTATTCAATTCATTCTTTAAGTTTTGTGACATCCTATCCATCTATTCATTTCAATTTACATATATATATTTACTGAATATTCTTTCAATTACTCAAAGTATTTCAGTTTAGCAGTTTATGAAATATTGCTTTCAGTTAGATTTCTTTCAAGTGCCTTTTCCATACTTGAAAGAGAGGATTCGAGGTGTGTTCTGCTATAAAAAGCCTTAAGACTTGAAGGATAAGTTTAAGGTATAGGCCTACCAGGCTTGGTTCTGCAGAGCCAGAATTGCAGAAGGTTCAACCTTGCCTTGGTTGAATCTTGTTAGTTGGCCAAATCATTTGGGTTTCCTAGCATTGGATTGGCATGTCCATAGGAAATCCAATCTGTTGATTTGAGCACCAACATGTGGGACACTTGTGAGCACACTTGATAAGTGTGTAAGCAAGTGGCAAATGTACATGAAATAGATGTCTCACTAAGTGTGTATATATGTGTCAACTGCACGAGGCAAGACAAATGTGTAAAAGTCCTTAACTAGAGACTTAAACAATGTGAATAGGACTCTACCTAAGTAAGCTAAAAGAAAACTAGATACATAAAGTCACTATTTGCACCAACATCCCCTTTTAAGCACAACTTAGGGAGTAATGTAAACAATGATGATGATGAGTCCCAACTACAAGCCATGTTCGGTAACCATGTAAAAATTTCACATAAAACAGAGTAGAGGAAACATAGCGGGCTCAAAACTTTTCTTTAAAAGATAAATTGATACAATGTGAACGTACAAATGAAGAAGATTGGTCATAGAAGGACTGATTAGGACCCCCCAAGGACTACTACTAACATTGTGTACAATGAATGTCCCCCCCCCATAGGAGAGAAATGAGAGACTATGGAGGCCCTCATAATGTGTCCCTACAGTGTTGGTAGATGCTCGACATTGGATGCTGAAGATGAACCACTCACTAAACATCACAAATGTGTGCAAGATGACTTCCCATTTTGTATAGGAAGATTATGAAGGTCTTTGAATTCCGCACATGATCCAAAGACTGAATGCCATCATATTGCTTTCCAAACTTGCAGTGCTGAAAACTAGTATGCATGTTTGTAGTGACAAAAATAGCAACATAATAAGATTGCAATGGATGTCAAAGGCCTACATTGTTCATCTCCATATAATGTAGTGGTGATGAGATCACAATGCATGTCATAGGGCTACATTGTTCATCACCATAGTGCTCAAGAAGGTGTTGAAGTTCCCAAAGGCACGACTTCACGAAAGTGCTCAAAGGTACGACTCAAGACAACCTTTCAAGAGGAATAATATTAAAGGAGGTGTGGAAGTGTTCATGAGATGACTCATGGAAGTGCTCAGAGGCACGACTCAAGGTACCCCCATTGATTCAATATTAGGTGACTCCCTAATTTTTGGCACTCTATAACTTAGAGCTTTTTATAGTGTAACAAGGTTCCATTGGTATGGGAAATGTCAAAATAGTAACTTTTGCAAAAAATGGTGCTTACTTTTGAGCTACCGATCAAAAGTAATTAAACAAATAATAATTGTAAAATTACCCAATTTTAATACATTTGTACTAGAAATCGGAAAAAATGCCTAAGATGAGATCAAACCCAGGCTTCCAACTACTTATGGGAATTGGCTCAAAAAATGCTTTCCAATGACTATTCACACTTCAAATTTTGACTCTCTTTGGAAGTTACAGCAAAAACAGAAAACTACCCCCTTAATTTGCATAAATCTTTAAAAAACTATTACAATAAAATATAAGAATAAAAAGTTAACTATTAGAAAGTGACCTGAACTAATATTTGGAGGAGTTGGAGGTTTGTTATCATTAACAAACTAAATGCTAAAATAGAGGACATAGCTGACCACTTGGATGGGCAAGTAACTGTTGTCCAGGTCAATTAACAAATAATACGCCTTGTATAGAGGAGATGAGTTCATGTTGAGATACGCTCTTTGCTTTGTTGACCAGGTCTCATCTGCAACAAAATAACCAATCTTGCTGTCTCTCCCACGCCTTTTGCACAATCATGCTATCTTCCATTCATTCTGCCTCCTGCGTGGTAAGGTTGTGTTGGAGATTAATGGGACATGTGAATTAAGGAAGGCTAAAGAAGATTGTGAGTCATTTGGAACAATTGGCCACCACCTTAATTACTATTCAGCGAGTATCATAATAAATATATAAGAGTCTAAAAAGGTCAAAATTAGCGATCCATCTTATGCCAAGTTCTTATGTCATTTGGATCCATTGAAAATTTCCGAAAATAATACCCTTCCAATAATATCTTGTGAATATTTTTTTTCACTGTTGTTAGCATTTATTTATTTAAATTTTTCAATTGAAAAGAAACTGAAAAAAAATGTTCCATTATAAATTTTTTGAATTTTTTGAAAAGGGATAATTTAGTGGTATTAGAGCAATCTTGCCAATTCTGGGGAAAACATTTAAAAGATTGAATATTGACTTCATGCATAGAAGTGACAGAGAACTGAGATATTACCGAGGGAAAAGGAGGAAAGATTTGGATCAAACAAATATTATTACAGAGCAGCAGGGCATAGAACTTCCCAGAAAAGGAGAAGAAGCAATGGGTCATAATAATAGGGACACTGATGGTGCTCAGTTGGAGAGATTTGTTCAAGGACATGAATGGTTAGTTTACATGTTCACCATTGTTATATGTGGCCTCACTATATTGTTATTCTACATAATGGTGAAGGTAATTTAGTAGGGGCAAATATCCACCAAAACACTCGAAGGATAGTTGTTGGTTCTGTTGTAAGACTTTCCCAGCCCAATTTCATCTGTAGATAAGAAGCAATTGTTGAGCCAAAATCCAAACATCCATAGCAGATGACAAGACAATCGTTATGAAGGGTGTAGGCTATTACCAACTAAAATTAGGGCGACAATATCACTCACTAATTTTGTGGGTTTGAAGAAAAATAGGGGTAGTGAAAGAGCTGAAATAAGGCAACAAACAAATTGAAGGGATCTACAAAAGGCATTGAGAAAATTGACACCCTCTTCATATGATGGATCCAATAAGTGTACACCACGTTCTTGGGTACAAAAACTGGACACTTTCCAGTCTTTGACACCTATGATGGAGGATGAAGCCATATACACCGCCCTTCATTTGGAAGGTGTAGCACATGAGTGGTGGTATCAATGGGCTGATCTCACTAGGACAAAATCACACACACACCTATAATGAGTTTAGTATGACGTTAATGGACATATTTGACAAAGTTTATTTAGAAATTCATTTTTGTGAATAAGCTCAACTTAGACAAACCTATACAATTGATGCACATGTTGATTTTTAGAAGCTTTGAGTTATGGTGCTTGATGTATTAGGATGAAGGCTTGTGGTATTGTTTATTGAAGGCTTATCTGAACCCCTTAGAATCTTGTGAAAGCTTTCAACCCCACTCCTTAATGGAAAGCTATTGAGAAGGCCTTGGATTTGAAACTTGAGCCTCAGAGGTAGATACCTGCGTAAAGGACAGCAGAGATCAGCACCCTATGGGCAATCTAGATCAGTTCCTTATCGACAGCAAAAGAAACCATTTCAGCAGTGTAACAAATAATGATGGAGGGCCAACAACCACTACTTTTGGGCATCAAAAGAAACCATTTCAGCAAGGTTATCAAAATAAAGAATTACCAAAAACTACTAAGGAAATGGAATCAAGGAATGAACTCCAAAGGAAGAAACTTTGCTTCTTATGCAAAGAGCCTTTGGTAACTCGGTCATAGGTGTCTTTCAAAAGGAGAGGTGCATTACATTGAGGTAATTGCCAAGAAAGAGGAAGAAGTAGAAGAACCAAAAGTAGGTATAGAGGAGGAAGAAGCAGAAGCAAAAGTGATTGAAGGAGAGAAGACTACTTGTAGTACTTTAGTTGCACTCTCAGATGCACTCGGGTATCTTACATTTAGAGTTCATGTAGTGTTCAAAGGGCAAAGGTGAGAGCATTGATCGGTAGTGGGGTAACCCTCAATTTTATTGATGAGAGCCTGACAAAACAAGAGACTACTGATATAGGACTTTCAGAGATTCAATGTTACCTTGGAAGATGGACACACTATACCATGCATTAGGAGGGTCAAAGAATTAGATGTTACATTTGGTACACTTAAATTTACTGGTGATTTCTATGTAGTTAGCATAGGAGAAACAAATTTGGTTTTAGGGATATAATGGCTCCATTCTTTTGTAGAAATCTCACAAATTACAAAACCATGGAGCTGAAATTCCAACATGAAGTTAAAGAGGTTGTTCTTTGTGGTATGCCATTATGCTCCTACATCAATTTCAATTAGTAAAATGGAGAGAGCTTTTTGTGAGGGAACAATAGAGTGGGTAGCTCAATGCTTTTTTCGGGATGCATCAACATTCGATGGCAAGAGGTCTTACCCTGTTGATATGCGAGCTATTTTAGACAAGCATGGTACACTATTAAATGTTTACCTCTAGGATTGCTTCTAGATAGAGGGTTTCAACTATCATAGAGCTTGAGTAGGTGCTAAACTTATTATGACTACCCATATTGCTATTTGAGAGCATTCTAAGAGGAAATAGAAAAAAAACAATTGAGTTGTTGGAGCCGGACACATGCGTTCTAGTTCTAGGCCTTTTGCCTCTTTAGTAGTGATGGTTAAACAAAAAAATGGTACTATGAGAATGCGTATAAACTGCCATGCATTGAATAAGGAAACCATAAAATAGATACCTAGTATCCGAGATTGGTGAATTGATCAATGGATTACATGGAGCAGCTTATTTTTCAAAAACGTTTAGATCCGGTTATCACCAAATCAGGGTAAGATGTACACAAAACAGCTCTTAAATGTCATTTTAGACATTGAGGTTAACCAATGCTCTAATCACCTTTCAATCATGCATGATTCATATTTTCCTGGAGCAATTGAGGAAGTTTGTTTGTCTTCTTTGATGATAGTTTTGGTGTATAGCAAAACATGGGAAGAACATTTGAAACATTTGCATACAGTATTCGGAATTCTTGAGCAGCAAACTCTTTTTTCGAACACTTAAAGTGTAAATTTGGTATAACCAAAACTTCATTTTTGGGACATATATTTGTGCAAAGAGAGTACAAATAGATCGAGAGAAGATTTAGGGAATAAGAGATTGGCCACCACCCACTTTTTTTCACACAATTGAGAGGTTTTCAGGGACTTAGCAGTTAATATAGTTGATTTGCAAATTGATTTTCACAACATTCTATATTGTTGATTGAACTAACAAAGGAGCTTTGAAATGGTTTGAAACAACCCAAGCCACATTTGAAAACTTCAAGGAAGTAATAAGTTCTTGCCTGGTACTTACTGTTTTGGGTTTCTCTATTCCATTTGCCCTTGAATGTGATGCATTAGGGGAAGGAATAGGTGCTGTATGCAAGAAAGGCACCCCATTGCCTTTGAAAGTTGGAAATTAAAAGATGTAGAATGTAGCTTCTCTATATACAATAAAAATTGTTGTCTATCATTCATGCCTTAGCCTAATTTTGACAATTTTTGGTTTGACAAATTTGTAGTCAAGAATCAAGATTGATCACAACAATTTGAGGTTTTTTCTCAATGAAAAGGACTTGAATGAAAGACAAGAAAAGTGGATGAGTGAGCTTCAAGCTTATGATTTTGATATAGAATATATAAAAGGAAAAAGTAATGTGGTAGTTGATGCTTTATCTATAAAGCCTTATATGTGTTTTATGTTTGAGATTACCATTGACTGAAAAATGTTGATAATATCAGAGTATACAAAAAATTGTATCATGAGTGAGATCCTTGAAGGCAAAATGCAGGATGATTAGTATAAGGTGGTTGATGATTTCATCCACTACAAGGATAGGATCTCTTTGGTCCTAGAATAAAAAATTAAAAGCAAACTTCTGAGGGATGTCCATGATGCACGTAATGTCCCCTTTTTGGCTATGCAGGGACAATCACTGTGATCTTCCTTTCTTGCCATGTTAACAGAATATGAATTGATGTAGATGATGGAGACAATGAAATAACAATGTGATTGCAATATATATTTGATGCAAAATGACAATATCTTATAATTGCAGTAGCTGATATATAATTGTGAAGCTGATGATGACAATTGAAATATCTGATATGCAGCTGTGATACATACAATGACAAATATCTCTTATCACTTAAAGTGATAGAACGATTGTGCAGACAATCGTTATCAATGCTTGCTGTTTCTGATAAAATCACTTAATACATGCAATGTCTGAGAATGATATCGCTACAGCGATATGGTTGCCGTCTCTGATCTGTAACTGTGTCATTGCAACAACAATGATGGCTGTGTCTGATATAATAAAAAATTTTATGCACTGTGGAGATGTCGTCTCTGAATAAGGCTTTATGAACTTGCCCCAGATATGCTGTAAGGCAATGAGCTCTAAGCAGAGTGAATCCGTAGAGGATAAGAATATAAAATAAAGTATTCCTTAATGATTGATGGAATGAGTTTGAACTCCATCTTATATCTTGCAATACCGAAGGGATTGCACCTCTTGATTATTGAAGAGATATATCTCTTCCAAATCATAGCTCTTCAAGCATAAACAAATCTGTTAGTTATGCAAAGTGCATCTCTTCATGTCATTGATTAGTTTATTATACCAAATTACCAATCGCTTTTCACTTAGTCTTTGTAAGTTGCATATCGACTTAACTTAGTCGATTAAAGATATTCAAGCCATCGACTTAACTTAGTCGATCAAGATATTAAGCCATTGACTCAATTTGATTTAATAATCTCTATAGCTGATCGGCTAAAGATGAAAATGCAAATATGAAGGTGGTTATGAATTACGTCTGAGATATGCATGAGATAGGGCTGTGCATTGTGAAGTATGAAAATCGATACCAATCAATGGTATCACTGGTTATCTCTGTTTCTCTTTATGAGGGGACCATCTTATTAATAAGACTTCACAGTTTCTTGGTAATTATCATGGCCGAGAATAAATAATGCAAATTGGAATATGATTGTGCAATGATGGTGGAGTATGGAAGTGTATGGCTAGCATGAAACATGTGGAATGAATGGAATATGAATGCAATTTATGACTTCTTATGCAATCATGAATGCTGGTTACATGATGATAGGTGGGCCTAGTGGACCATCATGTCAGTGCTTCTTCATGAAGTCAGCATGGTTGTGGTACAATTTAAGAGTGATCTAATTATCAACCACTTTTAGATAGTATCATAACAATACCGGCTGCATGGAGTATTGATATCCTGATGGACTAAGTGCATCGACCATCGTATAATCAGGAACCTTACTGTGGTTCACTTATTTCTAAATATATCATATAACTTATGTACAAGAGACAAGGTCCGCCACCCCTTATCACAATCTTTACTTGTTCATGAAGAATGCAAATAGTTTGAAATTAGGGACATCACAATGCACCTTTGCCTGGTCAACCAAGGTATTTCAAGACTTATAAGTAGGTTAGGGAAAAATTCTTTTGGAGGGGGCTCAAGGGAGAAGTCCAAAAATACATCAATGAATGGATTACTTGTTAGCTGAATAAAGCAGCTTGCATGTTTTTCCAACAGTCTATTGCAGTCTTCGCCTGTATCAGATAAAAAATTGTAGATTATCAACATGAATCTCATCACAGTTCATCCTCAGGTTTAGGGTAAGAGTTGAATTTATGTTGTGATGGACAAAGTCATTAAATACAGTCATTTCTTTGCCATTCCTATTGAGTTTAATACTCCTTAGGTTTTTGATTTGTTTTGGATAAGTTTTCAGGCTACATGGGTTGCCTAAAAATGTTGTGAGCATAGTTGGGAAACACGGGCTTGGCATATCAAAATTTTTTGATTCTACAAAAACTTGACAACAAAAAAAATTGCTTAAACTATTTTAGAAACACATTATTTTTGCAAAATTCAATGGCAAGAAGCATCTAATGAGTACAATATCACTTCATCATGCGAAATCTAATGGCTGATCTCCTAACACAATAGATAGCTGACAAAATGCAAATTGTAAAAGTAAATACAAGATTTTACATTTTCCTCCTATTTAATCTACTGAAAACTAGGGTTGACGTAGAGGTTCTAGACTCTAGTCCTTGGACTCTATTGTGGCTTGATCTCGAATGTGGTAGGATTTGGCAATGACTCCTCATTCTCATTAATGTCATCCAATCTTAGATCTATTGCATCCACATCCTCCAATGCCTGCCCCTCAAAATCAAGAATCTCATCTTTAGTTGCTGATCCTACCATGTCCAATCACTATAAGGATCTATCTCATCCAAATTTATGAGATCATTGACCCTTCTTGTGTGCAATTGAAGGTTGTATTGCACAAAGACAAGGTCATTTGTTGATGTTTGTAGCTTTGATCAGATAAAATAGATATCATATTAATATTATGAGAATAGATTAAATTATGCATACGCATATACATACCAATATATATAATAATAATTGATATCATTATTATATATATATATATTCATAATTAAAGAGAATTGAAATTAATCTCTTCTCACATTATTAATAGATCAAATTATATTGATTTATTTTCAAATATCGAATGGCATGAAATACAAATTCATTATATAAATTTGATGATCGAAATGTTTCTAGATCAAATATATTAATCGATCTCTATGTTCTTCGATTCAAAAGGAAATCGATATTGATTATCATATCACTGATTAGAATCGGTATATTATCTTTATTGATTTGGCATCGATATAAACACCGATTAATATCGATTTGATTAAACATAGGTTATACACCGATTTGATTAATCTATGTACTCACACCAATTAGTAATTTAGTATCGGTTATGAATTGATGCGTGTTTGTTTACTATTTCTAAGAGATATTGTGGGGAGACATGCCGATAGAGAGACATGTCTCCACATGTGGAGACGTGTCTATCTATCAGCATGGCTCCCCACATATATATACCATTCTCATGAATCGAATGAAGACAAGCATATACACCAAGCAATGCAAGTCTAATACATTCAATCTGCAATTTGCAAGAATTAAAATCTGTTAGCATACACAGATCAAAAGTAATAAAAGAAAATTAGAAGTGCATCTATTATTCATCTATTAACAATCTAATCAAAATTTTAACATGGTATCAGAGCCAGTCTAAGGAAGATCCGATTAGATTGAAGACAAAGATAAAGGCTATATGTTCTCACACAATGGCTAATCCCATGATACGACACCAATATAGTTGTAATGGAAAAATTGTGCATGCAACTTTTGTCGGGCCCATTGATTTCTCCAAATCAGATATAAACATTAAATACCTGCAAATTTATTCTCTGATTCCCAGGCAATTTTTTTTTTTTGAATAAACTCCACAGGCTGGCAGGAAACCAGCTCTGATACCACTGAAATGTCCCAAACGTATATTTTCCCCAAATTCCACAAATATATCTCAGAAGATTTAAACATATAATTTCATGCAAAAAACATATTGATTCTATAGAAATAAACCAACAATATGCTCCAATAAAACCCCTAGCAAATGTTATTGCATTATACAACAACAATACAACAACAATGGAATTACAAGATAATCCAATCTAAAATATAGTATGCAACAGAGAGATCAGATGACATGAACCTAGAAGTGCAATGGTGAACTCCGTCGCGAATCCACCTCAAAGATGAACTGGGTTTCCGTCCAATCCACCAAGAAAGCCTAAAGGTTTTCGTCCTCAGGTTTCAGAATCGAAAGCTGAAACCTTCTTGGATTCTCCAAGAAAAAATGAATTCATAAGCTAAGCATATTTCAAGTGAATCTCCATTCCTTCTTTTAAAGCAACAGCTGTGACTTCAGTTTCCCATCTCTGTCTTTTCATATTCCCACTTTATGTTACTTTAAACTAATGTATCCATTTAATAATAAAGTGGTACAGTAATAAAATATGAAATCTTCTGGCATTAAAATGGATGACCAAACGAACTCGGAAGATGACGTGTGATAGCTTGTCGGAAAGGTCTTGGCGATACGCTCCAAGTCCAATACTGAAATGCCAAGAAAACTGAACTCTGTCGACTTACTATAAATAGTAAGTATTTGGAAACCCTGCGGAAACTACTCTGATTGACCTGAAACTGGGATTCCCTAGGCCAAAAATCATACTGATCCAAGTAAAGCCCTGGTTAGCCCATCGGACCAAGATAAAATGGGTAATGACACGACAGAAATAATGTGCCCGAAAAAGGGGACATTACATCCTCTTTGGTAAATTTTGCATTAAGCATTTTATTCTGCCCTATTGAAATAATGAGGAATATTAGATAGTAAATCAGCTTGAGCAACTCTATCAGATCCATCTTGGTTGTTCAGAATACATTCAAAATGGTTACCTACTTCTAAAGCTATACTCTCAGGGTCTTCAGTTAATGTCCCATCATATTTCTTAATGCTTATAATCCTATTAAAACTTTGTTTTGCCTTAGAGCTATTGTGAATTTTTTTTGTGTTTCTATCCCCCTCTTCTAACCAAACTTCTCTTGATCTTTGCGTCTAGAAGGTTTCTTCCTTTGCTAGTATATCTTCATAATTGTTTAAGAGATCTTTCTCTTTTGTATGTGTTTAAATCCATACCTTTCATAATAGTTTCTTCATTTAAGTTTGCTAATTCCTGTTCTATTACTTTTTTAGAGTCAAAGATATTCCCAAAGTATTCTTTATTCCACTCAATAAGGTGTCATTTTACATGTTTAAGTTTAGCCATTAGTATAAAAGTTTTCGATCCTTTAAAGGTTTTTTCATTCCACCACTCCTCTATTCTAGAAAGACAATTTTCGTCTTTCAGCTACATTTTTTCAAACTTAAAAGGGTTCTTTTTAGGTATATAATTTTCTTCTAAACTTAGGCTGATTGGAAAATGGTCTGGTCTTGAAGTTGCCATTATGCTCGATTTGAGATTGAAATTGAGATTGAAGTTTGTCAGGTCCCCTAAGAAGAAGAATCTCTCTAATTTTTCCGCTATATATATTGGTTCTGATCTCTTATTGGACCAAGTAAAGGTTCTGTTGTCTAAGGGTATTTCCATACCCTTGATTTGTTGTATCCAATTTTTAAATTCAACCATAGTCTGGGTTATCTTTTTTGAACCTTCCGTTTTGTCCTTTAAGTCTAGGATGGCATTAAAGTCTCCTAGGAAAATAACCTCATTTGGGTTATTATTAATGAAAGCAACAATTTCTGCCCAAACAATCCTTTTTTCATGTAGAAATTTCGGACCATATATATTAATGATTATAAATTCTGAATTACTCCTTAAGTTTTTAACCCTAACTGCCATCCAATGAGACTTTCTGTCAATAGAATCCACAAAAAGAAATCTTGGATTCCATATAACAGCTAGTCCTCCAAAGGCTCCATCCGAGTCTACTCGCTTCACTTCCCATAGCCCTAGTTTTTTACTGAGGATCTCTTATCCTTCCTGTCCTAATTTGGTTTCTTGGATTAGAAAAAGGTTTGCCTCAAGTGTAGATAAGCACCTTTTAAAGATGCGTTGTTTGTTAGGGGCATTTAGTCCCCTAACATTCCATGATATTATCTTCATGGCTCATTGGGAAGGAACTTCCCCTTCCCTACATTCAGGACTGACATAATTTTAACTTGACTTGAAGCCTGTATATCTTTTTGTTTCAACTCTTTATGAGACTTTCTTCCTCTTTTGAGAGATTGTTTAGCAAAATCCGGAGAGGAATTGCCTGCAGAGGTTGTACTCAGTCCTAACTTTTCCTGTGATTGGGGCTCGTTCTTGGTTTCTTTTTCAGGTTCTGTCTCATCTATATCTTGTTCCATTGATTCCAAAACTTTCAAAATCAATACATCATCTGTATCATGATTTAGTCCAAAAAATCACTAATTTCATCTATCTCCCCTGTCTCATTAATCCCATAGTTCTTATTCATTCCTCCTAACATTCTATTTCCTATATTCCTTTCCGATTCTATTTGACAGTTAATATTGCTATTGTCAAGGTTAGTTTCTGTTATGTTTGTAAAGGCTCATTCTACAATTCTTTTGGTACCCCGATGATCATTCCTTCAGTATTTTCCTTCTCCAGAAAATCCGAAGTAATTAAAGGATCCTTTGCATCCTTAATCCATCCCATGACTATTTGTCTATTACACTCTATAGTATTATCTAATTCTAAGGGCATTTATGAGTTAAAAGGAATTTTCTTCTCTATATTTTCTGGAATTTTATCATGTCTGTTATTATTTACTTCAAATGTTCTCTTATTGAGACTATTTGCTTGTTCATATAAATCTCCATCATTGTCCTGATCTTCAAGATTTCTATTTTCCTTTTTACTCAGGTTTAGTTTTCCTTCTTTGATGTCTAAAAGGATTCATTATTTATAAAATCCTTCCTCAAGGTTATTGCGTTTCCCGCATCTGTCTTATTTGTTTTTGGACTCTGAAATTCCATTTCATCCGGGTTGTCCTCAAGTTGTATCAACTCTGAAAGCATAATATTATTATCTGCCTCCAATGTTCCTTTTATTAGAAGCTTTTTCTGCCATTCGAGTTCTTCCTTATCACAAATTTCGTTTATAAACAATTCCATTAGTTCATCCACCAATGATTCCCCTATATAGTTGGTGATAGCCTTAACTTCCTTCTCTACTTGGGAATCACTAATAAGAGGGCTAGTTACTTGATTTGTATTCGGTTGAATATCCATTATGGATTTGATTTCAGGGATGTAACTAATATCTTCCACAACTCCTTTAGTGTTCCCCATCTTCACAGCCATTATTTTGCTGTTCACTTTCCATTATCCTATTGTTTTTGATTGGGATTTCTCTTTCATATTTAACATATGCTGTGTTTAAGGAATCATCCATTATATGTTCTAAACTATAATCAATACTCTGGTCAGTCCGTTGATCAGTCCTATCTTTCTTGGTGGAATTTGTAATTTCAATATAGACCTTATCCAGAGATGGACGGGAATAATCAGGGGTTCCAGTTGCTAGTTTGGGTATACTATAATTAATTTGTATACTAGGGATATTAATATTATCCATGCCTACTTCTAGATTGTTCTCATTTTTTGGCAATTTATGTTGTGATTCTCTAGTGGAGATAAGGAAGCCCCCTGTTTGCACATTAAAAGAAATAACATGGATGTGCTGTTGCTTCATTGGATTAGTGAAATGATCTAATATTTCACCTTCCTCATAGTCTAAGAGTAATGGGTGGGGGATTTCAAAATTGTTGCTAGAAGAAAACTCCTCTATTGTTAGAATGTCGCTAAGGTCAGTCGTACTTTTAGTAAATTTGGAGATCTCTACCTCCCTTCCAGGGGATTGTGGGGATAGTAGTGTTATATTGCTATCTATGTCTCCTGTATAGAATTTAGGATTAAAATGATAAATAGATCTGTTAGTAATAAATTTAATCGGTTTTAAAAAATTCGCATTCGCCTTAGATTGAATTAGGATTTTGATGTTAGAAAATTTAAGGTAAACTTCTTCTAACCCTAATGTTCCTCCCATACTATCCCCCAATTGTAAGATAATTTTGCTATGAATTAACTCTACTAGAAGGTTCTGAATGCTAATCCATTTTAGTTCAGATATAAAGTCAAACATTCCTGGATTAAAATTAGGTTTCCATTCAATGAATTTGATAATGTATCCCTTGTAAAAAAATTGTTTACCATTTAATAGTCTACTTCTAATTGATGAATTCTTGCATTCTAGGTAAAAGCAATTATCATTGAGCAAGGTTATACTTACCTGGGATCCGAGAGCCTCCCTAAACTGGTTGGCGATATTGGTCATAGAAGACCCTGATCCAAACCATTTAGCGAAGAGTCCATTTGTATTGCAATGATTCCAAAGGTCTTATGTGTATACATCATTCCTTATGATAGAAGCCAAATTATTATTGATATCCAATTTTGATAATTGCTCAGAAACCCTAGGAAACTGCTTACGCATAGCTCTTCTAGGGATGGTCTTGTTCCTTTGTCGTGGCGAAATTAGGGTTTAGCTTGATAGATAGGATGCAGATATTGATGATTTCTATGATCTGAACGACATCGCTTCTGAGATTTTCGAGATTTGACAGTAATCCATTTCCATCCCTGTTAACAGAGGGTCGTTCGGAGGGATGACATGTATCATTCCATCGCCCATCAACATTCATCTCTGTGAGATGAAGATTCGACATAGACTCAAATCCTTGAGCATGGCTATCAAGAACTGAGAAACTATTCTGGTTTTGTCGCTGCACATTTATCTACCTTCTGCATTGAATCAATAGATAGAAAACGTATTTAGTTTTGCTGAAAAGAGCAGTCTGCTTTTTTAATCAATTGCTCGGGAGCAAAGGCATTTAATATTTATTATTTGGCATCTGATATAATCTCTTCTCATATTATTAATAGATCAAATTATATTGATTTATATTCAAAGATCGAATGAATGACATCAAATACAAATTCATTATATAAATCTGATAATCGAAATGTTTCTAGATCGAATATATTAATTGATCTCTAAGTTCTTCGATTCAAAAGGAAATTGATATTTATTATCATATCACCGATTAGAATCGGTATATTATCCTTATTGATTTGGCATCGATATAAACACCGATTAATATTGGTTTGATTAAACTTAGTTTATACACCGATTTGTATCGGTTTGATTAAACATAGGTTATACACCGATTTGTATCGGTTTGATTAATCTCTATACTCACACCAATTAGTATCAGTTATGAATCGGTGCGTGTTTGTTTACTATGTCTAAGAGATATTGTGGGGAGACATGTCGATAGAGAGACATGTCTCCATGTGTCTATCTATCAACATGGATCCTCACATATATAAACCATTCTCATGAATCAAATTAAGACAAGCATATACACCAAGCAATACAAGTCTAATACATTCGATCTGCAATCTGCAAGAATTAAAATCTGTTAGCATACACAGATCAAAAGTAATAAAATAAAATTAAAAGTGCATCTATTATTTATCTATTAACAATCTAATCAAAATTTTAACATCATTGAGACTTTTTTGAACTAATTTGTTCCTGTTCGTTGTGTAGATGGCCTCAAACAAGCTCCAATTGTGCTTATAGTTGGATGCACTACAAGGTTTGGCATAAAATGTAGAGGACAATTCTTTGAAGATTTGAGGTATTTGCATCCCAAATTTGTCCACCAAGACTTCACAAAATAAAATATTGAAGAGTTAGAAAGTAAAGACAAAATGTATTTTATCGAATTATCAATAGTTGTATATTTGAAATTTGTTACTTGCAAGATGCATGTTAAATAAAGACTCCAAATTTTATGCTCGGTGTTTCAGTGGTTCTTCCTTAGATAGCTAGCTCTGAAGAAAAGAGCCTACCCCTTCCATTCTTGTAATCGTCTAGTTCTTGGACAGTGAGGTCTCTCACCTCAATTGGGGATGTCATCCTCTAAATGCGTGTCACGAGGCTCTCCATAGCCTTTTTCATAAGGTTTTGAGGAGGTATTTGAATAGAAAAAATGGGTCATGAGGAAGTACCCTTCTGCGTCGATGGGTTGGTGGACTCTTTGGCTCAATCTATGGCCTCCCAAATATACCTCATTGGGTTTTGATCCCCATCTACCAAACATAGAACTCTAACCAAGGAATTCAACACCTACAATGTACAAATACAAAAGTATTTAAGTTACAAATTTATAATAAAAGGTTAAAATTAAAAAAAATGAACATTCAATTTGAATTTAAATTCAAACTTTTGAGGGTATACCTTCGTGATCTCTTTAGCTCTTTGTGCACAAAGATTGTCAAAGACTGTGCTTGCAACCCTCTCTCCTTCACGCTTCTTTGAACAAGATGAGTTTGGCCATGCTTGAATCACAAACATTGTTTCAAAGCAATCGATGGATAATGCCTTGCAATGTTAGGAAAATCTCTGCAAACTTGTGACACCCAATTTTACCAACTCTTTCCCTTGGGTGTGATCTCTCATCAAATTGAGAAACTAAGGGTGATTGTAGATAAATTTTGTGATGCTTCTTGCATCATCTACAACCGTTGTCACCCAATCAAGTTTTCCTATGTAATCCAGAAGGAGGTCAAGGCAATGTGCTGCACAAGGTGTCCGAAAAGGTGTCTTATGTTTGTTTTAGAGTAATCTCCCAACCACCACATATGTTGCTGCATTATCAGTTATGATTTGCACCAAATTTTCTATGCCCATGTCCATGACAACTTCCTTCAACATTAGACACAACGTATCTGCATTTTTGACTTTAGAGGAATCCACCAATTTCAAAAGACAAACCTTAACATTTGAGGCTATCAAAAATTGATCATGGTGCAATTTTTCCCATCCATCCACCCATCTGAAAGAATAGTGCAGTCATATTTTTTCCATTTCTTTTTTTGTCTTCCATAATTAGCTTTGCCCTCTCAGTTGCATTCATGAATAACCTACAAGTACAAAGTGAAAGTACACATTTTTTAATTTTTAAACACAAAAAAATCACCTAAATTCAACATAAATTACTACAAATTAATGAACATAAATTTAGCCTAAAATACAACATACATTACTATAGTATAAGTTGGCGTAACATTTAAATTTTCTTACCTTCCACTCATATCTCTGCAAGAAGGTGCCCCATTGCATTTTCCCGCAATGGTCAATGCAGTTACCAAATTCTTCCAACAAGGACTATTGGCCACATTTAAAGGAATGTTGGTGAAGTACCCAAAATCAACACGTCATATTTGCATGTTTATGCATCTTGTTCGACCCTGTCTAATGATTGTTGTGATCTAGGTGTGATTTTGGGCACAAAAAACTGTGTCATTTGTGTAGGTGTTGCCGCTGGCACTTTGCTTGAAGTAGATGAAGTGGTAGCAGATTTGCTTTGGACACATCTACCACAAAGAGAGTTAACTATGCCTTGACTTGCTGTATCTTCATCGAATTCTGGTTGGACTTGAGCACCTTGAACACTAGCTATGGATGTTGCTATGGCTTCCCTTGTCCTCTCCTTTTGCAATTTTTTGTCTTTTGAAAATGCAAGGAGGGCATTCATCTCTTTTTATCTCTTTAGTGGTGTTGGTACAAGGCTTGGCATCAGTCGTCACAATGAATAATGCCTGTAAGATGGTATTTGAAGCAATTTATGCATCCATGATATAAGTTTGTACATCTAAGGCAAATAGTTGACCCAGTTACTAGTCCTTGATAGGCATATTTCTAAGTAGGGTCTCTGGCTCCAGTAGGACAAATGCCTGTAATCAGCGGTGGCACTGATGGCATGGAGCTTGAGGCTGAAACTCATTAAAAAGCTTCTATATTTGCCATTATATGATGTGTTTAACTTCCATATACAAAGTGAAAGCATAGCATATTGATTTTTAATACAAAAAATAGTGAAATTATACACAAATCACTAAAATCAGGTAAAATTAGTTTAAATCAGTTGAAGTTCGATATAATCTAAAGGTTTTAAACTTTTTTTTCCCCAAAAAAGGTTAAAAAAAAAGTTGTGTATGCAAAAGACTGAAAATATTTTTTTTATAAAAAATCATCAACAATAGTGATGAATCCAATTTTTTGAAATTTGAATGCAAAAATACTACTTAGTTTTAGCATGTGATGAGTTTTTTAACTTAGATGTTGGTTTTGCAGCTAGCCAAAATGAAAAAAAATAAAAAAAACAAAAAAACAAAAAATTGACCTGTGCTTCAAATCTTCTTTCCAAATTCGCCAAAAAATCCCTTTTCAATCTTTTCTCCTCGATGCAAATGTTCTGGAAGTGGCTTGTTTCAGGTGGCATCAGCATTGGATGGTTCTTTTTTTTCTTGGTCAGGAATAGAACCCACAAATTTGCTTTTTGGGGTGTTTTTTATCTGACGTCTTTTTATGTTGAAGTGGCCGGGTTTTTGTGCTGGACTTACTGATTTTCTGATGAGTACTTGCCAAAAATTTGGTGAGTAAATGCTGCTATAACTCGCTATGCATTTAGCTCGGCAATTATGGTTTTACCTGTGTTATGTTTGTGGGCACCACAAAATCCTTGTGATTTGGTTAGGTCAAGGGCCTAGTGTTCTAATACTGTAATCTTCAATTGGAATTGAGTGATTCAGTGAGTGCTAGCTGACAGTTTGTTGGAGCTTTCTTGAATCTCACATATGTAGGTTTCTCCAGCGTAATTCCTCTGGTTTCTTATTTGTGTTTGGTGTTTTCTGTGATTTACATTTTCCTAATTTTTAGTTCTTGCAGTTGATTAGTTAGTAGTTATTTATTTCGTAAAGTCTACGAGTGATAAATTATTTCAATGGATTATCCAATGCTGTAAATGAATCAGTACTATTTGAAAGCAAATGGGATAACAGAAGATCCTGACTATAGAGTATTTAGCAGAAGCTCTTTGAGACTATACTATTAAGTGGTATGATTAAGGGTAAAGAGAAGACATATGGCCTAAGATAAAAACTGCCTTCAAGGAATAAATTAAGTAGTATGCCACACAGAAAAGTCAAATATGAGTCAACGAAAGATTATATAGAAAAATATCTGGTACAGATGCTGGAAAATCCAGATTTAAAGCAGCAACATTTCAATAAAACTCATTAATTGTAGTATTTAAATAAGCTTGAGGAATATACCAGCCAGAAAATATAAAGATACATAAGGAAAGACTGTTGAATGAGGAAAACAACAATATCTACAAAACCTGAATATTGATGACAATGAGAGTAAATCTAAATCAGGAGAAATTCTGAAATGAGATTGAGGAGATTGAGAGCCAAAAGAGATGTGAAAATAGAAAGTAAGGAAGAAAATCCTTTACAATAGCTGTCGTGCATAATTAATGGGACAAGATGACATTTTTGGTAAAATTATTATATATTGTATGCCACAACTAGCCTCCTCTTAAACAGGAGCCGTCACAGTTGGCACTTAAACAGACAAAAGAACTAAATGTATTAATCTTGGGCGAAGAAGGTATACTAAAAAGATATCATTGAAATTGGGGTATAGTGTTGCCTAATGCTTTAGAATTCCTATGTAAAAATAATTAGAGAAATCAATGAAGAAGTTAGGTAGATCGCCTTTAATTGAAGCAGGTTTCAGACTGAAACTGGACAACTGAGAGATTATGACTCATACGGGTATCCTAGTGGTTCAATAATGAATTTCTACGGATTTCCTTGATTAGACACTAGGATCATAGGTGTAGAATGAGCAAATGGTAATTTTTTTTAAATATTCCCAAAAATTCATTAATTTCTTTGTTTACCCAATTATGTTTTAAAATCAGATGCTTTTGTTTTTCGGTTTGTGTTTTCTGATTCATTTAACATTTTTCGGAAAAGATTCTATGGCTTGACACCATTGCTGTTATTTAGAATTAAATCCTCACTCAAATTCCTACTATTGGGCATAGTGATAGTGCCAAAGTAAAAAGTTTACACAATTTATGATTAAGAGAAGGTTACCATAGACCTTTAATTGTATACATCAACTTATTTAATCCTCAAAAATATGATACTGTAGATGAAGCATTTTATTCATCTTAAACATGACTGACTCTTGGTAACATGTAATAACCTCAATAGGTTGAAGGGGGAGATGAGGATAATCTACCAATGACCAGGCATGTGCAGCGGGATTTATGGCTGCAACAGCATCCAAGTAACTGCTACGATCCTCATTTAAGGTTTCTTTTCACTGACTGGGAAAGTAACCCAGGATTTGGGATTGGTGCACAGATAGCTGGTATGGCAGGAATGCTTGCCCTTGCTGTTAACCAGAAGAGGATTTTGGTTACAAATTACTTCAATCGGGCTGACCATGAGGGCTGTGCAGGTACTCTTTTTGTTCTGATGTGTAGTTAGACATGACAGACACACTCTTCTCATCCTACTGATCACTTGAAATAGGCCGGTCTATAAATAAGGTCTGATCTCAGAAATTCAATGCCATGATTAAAGTTTGAAGTCCAGATGTATAGCCTGTTCATGCATGACATGTACTGGTGTCTATAGTTATAAATGCATGGTTGATTTTATATTTATTTTTTCTTTTTAATGTTTTGGAGGAAAACTTGGAACTTTTGTTGTTGGGTTGTTCAAGATTTGTCTGTTATTTTGCTTCTACATCCAAGCCCTAAAATGGTTGCCATACATTATACAATCATGTAGGTGTAACAAGTATTTTGTATCTCTCTGTTGCTTCATAATCAATTATCTATCCTGCCTCTCTATTGTCAGGTTCTGTCCATTCACGGTGGTCCTGCTACTTTTTACCTGAAACATCAGCTGAATGTAGGAAACGTGCATTAGAGTTGGCCTCACAAGCAGAGGCATGGGAGCAAGGCCTCATAACGACCAAGCAGAATTATACTACAAAGGAAATTTGGGTTGGGAAGATACCTAGGTGAATATGGAATTTTGTATTGTAATCTTGTGATCAAGAGTTGAGTTTATGTTGTATAGTATTTGCTTTTGCATTCTAAAGCTATGAGGATGCTGTGAAGACTGTTCTTAGACATAATTACAAGAGAAAGGACTTTTGCTGCTAATCTTTGTCTAATAAAAATATACAGAAACTGGGGTAAACCTTGGGAGAGAATGCAACCAACAACTGAGATACAAAGCAGATTGCTTAAGCATCATCGAACTAGAGATAGGAGATGGTGGCGAGCTCAGGTATGTGAGTAATAGGAATTGATATGAAAAAGAAAAATAACAAATCTAATTTGTTCAAATCACAATTTTCATAAATTTGGAAACTATGTTGAGGATAAGCTCTGAACTGCATGGTTCTTCTGTGTAACATTCATTCCTGGAAATTTCATTTGCCTTCAGATTTTCATGCTTTTTCATTTTGTTTCAACTTTTTTCCTGTCAAACCAGATTGTTTTTAATGTTTTAACCATATAGAGGATTCTCATTATAAACTGTAACATTATTTCAGCCATTGATTTCTCCTATATACTATTGCTTGTTTACTAGTCCTAGAATCTCAGATTAAAATGTATGCAGGAGTAATATTTATTAGTTATTTTCTTTTCAAAGCTGAAACAAGATAAGACTTGTATGTAAATTAGCCCGCATACAGGGGACATCTATGGTAATGTTCTTTTTTCTTTTATTTTCAGTGAAATCCAATTCAAACAAATATTAGGCAGATTTATTTGGAAAGTGTTGAAAATATGTTGTATAGGTGTTTGACAACCTTACTTTTATTTAAAGGAAACCATTGATGTCATTTTTGCGAATGACAAACATTTTTACTCCAGAATCCTTTGTGATAAATAACTATTACATTGGCAGGTTCTTGAATATTAAGTTTTAACTTGAGAAACATTCATGTGTGTCCATCAATATAAGGTAATTCATAAAATTTATTTCAACATGTTTTTCTGTGACTTGTAATGACTTGATGTCATGCCAAAAACTCTATTCAGATGGAAGTTTCTCCTGTATCTAGTTATTAACTAATTTCAATTGAAAAAATGCTATATTCTTGACAATGATTAAATAGTTGTATAATTTTTCTCTATTGTCTGTTCTGTTATTTTGTATAATCTAAATTTAAGTTGGGAATGTAATGAGTAATATTAGCATTGAGAGAGTGAAATATATACAATGAGCAATTTTGGTTAGAAAAAGGAATAGACTAAACACCTGTTTAATCTGTATAAAGAAAAATAAGAAAGTGTATTATTATTGCTAATTATTACAATTCTGTAGTATGCAATACTCATTTATCCGAACAATACTCTTATTACATTATTTTCTCAAGAGTACAAAGCAAGCAGCTCCTGAAAGGTTCAAATTTGATGGTAGCAAAAGGTTTGTAAAAATGTTTGCATGCTACTCTTGAGTTGAACAATGTTGGAGCTGAATATTTGATTGTTGTGCATGTTCGTGGATAAAGTGGCATTAAACTTCAATGTGTTTAGTGCTTTGATGAAAAACTACATCATGAACAAGCTTCAACACTCCTTTACTGTCTCAAAATAAAAGTGTAGGTTGTGTGTTAGGGTACATTGATTCATGTCAAGCTATGATGTCCCCTACTATTCGCAAGGGCCCTAGTATTTGCCCCTTATAATAGTAGGGCCCTGGCGAATAGTAGGGCCCACACAACCTAGGATGGTTCATCAGGCCCCTAAATTGCGGCAACTATATCCTCCCAAAAGTGATCTACCTTTGCATGCACTAGCAATATAGTCCCTTCACAGACGACTTCATCTATGGTGCAATATTCTACTTTTATAGAAGAGTGGACAATGATGATTTTCTTTTTCCTCTCCCATGATATCAGACTAGATTCCATAAAGAAAACAAAGCTTGATAGATGTACTATCATCCAAGGAACTTGCACAATCTTACTTTTATAGAAGAGTGGACAATGATGATTTTCTTTTTACTCGTCCACGGTATTAGACTAGATTCCAAACAGAAAACAAAGCTTGATAGATGTACTATCATCCAAGGAACTTGCATAGTCTGCATCCACTACATCCTTGCAAGGGGAAAAATCATTTTATTTATATTCTAGGCCATACTGCCCTATACCATAGATTTATCTCAAAACTTGCTTTGCTGTTTTCTAGTGTGAAAGTTTGGATTCTTGCATAAATTTTACAAGATAATTGATAGCACAATTGATATTTGGCTTGGTGCAGGCCAAGTGAATGAGACACCTGATTAATTGGAATGAGTAGCATTCTCTTGTGGTGATGGATCATGTCTGGAAAATCGCAATCTTGTCTCCATTTGTGTCAACATGGGCTGTAATGTCCCCTTTTTGGGACATTAATAGTCAATTAAATTATTTAGTTGTCAAATTATATTAAATTTAATGGCAGCTTTATTTAATTATTAAAATGACTTTAATGGAGCTTAGTGAAAAACTAATAAAGTCATTTTATTATAATTTCTCTAATTTCAATTTTAAAGAAGGGGGTAATAAAGAGACAAAGAAAGGAATACCAAGAGACGGGAAAAGGGAAACGAAGAGTCACATGGAGTTGCTATTAAAGAACATTGAGAGGGTCATTCTAAACATGCTTGGTTTATTATTTTCTCTTGGAGATTTTGGGAGCTTCTAGCTTTTAGTTTTGAAACCTAAGGACGGAAACCTTCAGGATTTCTTGGTGGATTGGATGGAAACCCAATTCATTACTTTGGTGGATTTGTGACAAAGTTGATAGTTGAGCTAATTTGTGAAGTATTCATCTGAAGACAAACTTGTAGTAATAGTGGTATTTCATATTTGTTGGAAAAATAAGGTTGTAATGATTTATCTATTTGATGACAATATTCATATTTAATTTCAGATCTCTATTTCAGTCTGATATTATATAATTTTCAAAGTAATAATGAGGCATGAATAGAAAGCAGTTTGCATGCAAATTGTTTGTTTAAATTCTTGTGGTACATTTGGAAAAAAATTGGAGCAAAAATCCATAGGGGGATATTTCAATGGTATCAAAACTGGTTTTCCTGCCAACCTGTGAGGTTTCATGAGTGACAAAAGTGCAGCTTGATTGCCTGGATGGGCTCATTTTATTGTTGTGGAGATTTATTGAAGTATTAGCTCATCTAATTACTTTAAATCAGACACTGAGAATAAAGATTATTTATTCTGAATCTTTATTGGCATGAACTTTATTGAGGGTTAAAATATGTTATTTGCAACATAAGAAAAAGGAGTTCGGTATTATATCATTGCGCAATTTCTATGCATATTTTATATTTGTGATGAATATTTTAGTTTGGTTCATATTTGCGATCAAATATTTTAATCAAGATTGTTAGTAGACTATTCCAAAGTTTGCGTCTGGGTCTATTAAGTCTGCCATGAGAAGTATTTCATAAAATACAATATTGCTGATTCATTCTATATGGCGATTATTATTTGAGGCTTCCACTATAGTTTGGAAGATAATATTTGACTTCAGAAATCATCGAGTTCAGTAAATATTTGTAGGTCTTGTTCATTATTTGGCATCTTGAGCTGAGTGCAGCTGCTGGATATAAGAAAAGCACATTGTTTTTATGTGCCTTTGAAATATTATCACATGATAAAGTTTGAAGATATTAACAATATTTCATTTGCCGTGGAATATATTTCTTTGTATTAAGTCTGCGAACGAAATATATAGTATGTTGCTACAAATATTAGAAGGCATACACAAAGGGTTTTAGACACACATGATATGGAAGCCACGAGTGAATGACAGAGAATAGTTGCGTCCCTATACATGCTATTGAACTCCTTGGAACACCACACAACGCACAGGGGTCGCATTATTTACACAACCATCATAACAGGGAATTGGCGGGTGCTAGAATAGTCGGGCCTGGCCGTGTCTATTCACACCATGGTTGACGTGAATGCATCATCTCTGTCATGTTAGCCTCAAACTACTACTGGTAGAGGGAATAAATCACCGGGAACTCGTCTACGATTTTAGGAGTGGTTTATTTGGCTCGAGGTCTTGCGTGAACTTTTCTAGCACATGAACAGAGGTTAGAGAAGTCATATCATGACCAGCAAATGCATTAAGCTTTGTGCTGTAGCACCATTCTCCTGCGCTGGGACTTCAATGAGACAATTTTTTTATCTGTGCATGAAAGTCAAAGACCTTAGTGGTATTGTGGGAGCTAGCCCACCTGATTGAATACAATTGCTGAGAATGTTGAAGGTTTTAATGCTGACCGTAGGACTTATTAACATCACTTGTTAAATAAAGTATTGGGAAGGTGTGAGATTAACTTCATTACCTTGGCAAGAGCACTGACTTCCTTGGAGTGAATATCCCCGTGTCTCCCTTTTGGGTGTTTTGTGTCTGGATTTGGGTGCAGCAATCATAGTATAAGGCATGGGTTTAGCTTCAACATGTGTTTCCACAGTGGAAATAGAGTCCCCTCACTGATTAGAGAAGTCTTTGGTACTAGTTGGCATTGTTATCAACACATGTATTGACAAACTTCTTGGGTATGTTGTTGTGTGGCATTTCTGAATAATGATCATTCTTGGCATATGTTCACCTAAGCCAGTTACTTGGATGTTGTCACATCTGAACTATATTATCACCGATCTTGGGACTGTTGTGTCTGTTAAAAGAGCTGTAACATCATTTCTTGGATGACTCTAAATAAGTGTTTAAGGACATAACTGATTTGCAATCATTTACTTTCATTGTGTTCATTATTTATGAAGTTGTGAGGTATGAACTGTCTCTGTTGATTAGATGCATAATACTTCACTGAGATATCTATGTTTGAATTCTCTGAGCTAAGAATCATCAACAAACATGTAAACCTGCAAACAAAAAATCAATAAATTCTTATGCAAACTGTTTGACAGAATGCTTTTGTAGTGGTGGTCTGCAAAAATTGGGTTAGAATAGGGGTAGCATCTTACAACGGAAGTTTGCATTAGATTTGGGGAAATTCAGTTTGGAAAAAACAAAATGAAGTCAATGGCAAATCAAAAAAGTTATCTTTTCTCAAAAGAATTCAATGATACATTCAATAGTGATTAGCTAAGAGACTTGCAAAAAGAAAAGGAAGTAGGGAATTGGTTCTATGTAATTGGCTTACAACTAGAGTCCATAATTTTTTTTGATGGTGGTCTCTTTAAGCTGGAGGGATTAGACTCATATTTGTCCAAAGTAGACCAGTCAGATTAGAGGCTTTTGAATTGGGCTTTGCAGCCCTCATTGCTCGCTTTGGTCTAACACAGGTTATTGGAACATCCATGTGAAGAGGCGAGACTTGCAGTTGCTTCTTGTCACAGTGAGACCATAAGAATAACAACTTCTGTAGCACCCTATAATGATGACATATTGAAGAAGGTTCTATAGCTGATTATGGAGAGCCTACATGGGTTACATGGTGTCAAAGCCCCTACTTTTGGTAAAAAGGCTAAGATTTTAGAATTAATGGCAAGAACTAGATCATTTGTCATTATGTTAGATTTCCAATGTGATAAATTGATTCTTCAAATGTTTCAATGCTTCTTAACCGAAATTAGGAAACATCATCCAGACAATGTGAGGGCTTGTATGCAAACCATTATGTCATTAATCTTAGATGAGGATGATGATATCTGCAAGCAGTTGCAATAAGATTTGTTGGCCACTTGGAGGAAGGAGCAAACTATATCACATATTGCTTATGAGTTCCCCAAAAGGTTGTTTGAGCATAAAATTGAAAAGTTAAGAAACAGATGACCGAAAATGAACTAATTGCAATGGGCTTACAGGTTGCAAGGTCTCCCTAAAAAAGTAAGAACCAAATGAGAAGGGAGCATATTTGTTTCACATGTCGGGAAACGTGGAAACTTGATCACAATTGTGGGGTAAGGAAGATAAGTCAGCCAAAGAATTTTGGACTAGGGATGAAAAAATATATGAATTCCACAGCTTTGTTCCAACAAAATAACACAAATGCTTGTGAGGAGATGTATTCAGTTGTTGTTATAGGTAAGAGATATATGAATTTCTATATTGGTGACTTGGAAGTTGTGATTGGCAAACATTTTGATGAGGATGGTCTTATTCAAGGAGAGAACATGTCGGAGTCTCAAGATGTTTCCAATGAGGAGTATGAATCTTCATATGGTGAGAAATTGCTTGAGAATGATGACATAGCAGGAACCTTGACTTTGTATGCAGATCAATCAAACAAGGAGTTTGAAGCCTATCATGACATTCACGACAACCTTGAAAGGTGTGATGAATCATTTGCTCTTTATAGTAGTAGTTCACTAATGCATGAGAGTGTTTTGGAGGACCAATCGAAGAAGGCATCTCAAGATGATAGTGGTGAGACACATACTTTGAAGAATCAATTGAAGATCACTGATGATATGATTGTTGCAGCCTTCGTATATTATGATAACACTCACCAGATCATTGAAGACCTCTACTAGAAGGCTCAGATTGAAAGGAGACAAAAGGTTATGGAAGGTGATTCTTATTTTGCAAACTCGTAGGTAGTCAAAATTGTTAATGTTTGTAGCTTCAGTTGTATGATCATTAGAATATATATAATACATGTTGATTAATAATAATATATTATATATGTTATATTATTATTAATCATATGAAATTTAATATTTAATATTAAATTATTAAATTATTCTTAATTAATAATTGATTGATGAAACATTA
>MU226563.1:2624935-2642912 GCA_018584345.1 Thuja plicata
TCCCATGAAGGGACATGTCTCTCCTAGCCTCATTCCTAATATAAATGAAAGAGAGATTGTTGCATTTGGAAAACACATAAAAAATAGAGTGCTATTACATTTGCAGCTATCCTAAAACTTAACAAAAATAGCTTTTGGATCCATGAAATCAGAGTATTTGTATTTACTTTCAGACAAGGATCATATCTTACAGGTTGCTGAAGTGTATGCTGATAAATTAAAGGGAAAGGAGGATGAGGTCAATAATCTCATCATGGATTTTAAATATACTCAGGAGATATTGGAGAATATGCAAAGGGCTCTTCAAGAAGCAAAAAAATAGATTGTTTTCACTGATCATTTCGGGGAATAGGAGAACAAAGGAAGGACTGAATTTATCAAAGAATTGATTAAGGAACTTGACAACATACAACATACTTATGGTTTGGACAACTATCCCAAAAGATCAAGTAATAAAACTTTGGACCAGCCAAAACCCTGGTATGAGTTGGAGTAAAGGATAATCTTCAGTTGGTTAACAATTCTTTGTTTGAGGTAGATACTGATTGGACATTTGATAATCCACTCTTTGAGTTGGATGAGGAAGTCCTTTTTGACTCCAATGATGAGAATGAACTTGATTTGCAGGATTTGGGACCCAGGTGTAGTTTTTATTGATGAGTTTTGGTCACAGGATTGGAATAGTTGATCAATTTCTAGAGTTAGTACTGCTGCCCACTTTTCGACCAACTTACATGAGTTTAAATTTTGATCTACAGATGAGTTAGATGGATTCTTTGGTTCAACAAATGAGTTCTTGGTTGAGGGTGGGTGGTAGATATGATTTGATCATAGGAGATGGATTTTCAGCTACTTCCATACTCATGACTCCTATGTATTCAATGGTATTTCAGATTGTTTATTGTTGTACTAGCTCCTTCAAAGCGTTGGTGTTGACCTCAAACATGGAGCAATTTGATTTTGTGCACTTGTAGACTTCAATGCAATTAGTTGGGGGACATCCCGTGGGCACAACTCAATTATTCTTCACTTCCATTTGGGAGAATTTGAGTTAGTGTGGTCACTTTATAGCATTATTATGTGAGCTTTCGAATGATGATGGGTTGATTGTAGTGAGTTGGGATTGTTGGGATACTCACAGTTGGAGGTTAATTATCAGTGTCATGTTTTCAGTGGTTGCCCACAAAGGTAATACTTGGTTAATTGATGTCAGGGTTTGTTATGTTGACTTCTATTCCGGTTCCTCGACAGTGATGGATCAGATTTTTGTTTGGGATTTCATGAGAGGAAATACTGAGTTTCTTACTTTTTGGATGAATGGATTATGTTGGTTGCTCCAACTGATGTTTTAAATATCCCTAAGAAGATGCCTTCTTCTATCCATGGAAATTTTAAGATCAGTGGCCAATTGACAAGACTCACTCTCAAAGGGCTGAGGGCTTCTACACTTTAGGCTCTGTAAGACTTAGGGGGGATGGCCCTTTGTAATATTTAAAGATATTCGCTGCAAATATTACAACCCAAACAAATCCTCAACTAAATGGACGAGGATTTATATAGGTTTCTTCGGAATTGGCATTATTCTGATTTCAATACTTTGGTAATGTAGTTGAGGGTAAATAATTACTTAGACCTACATCTAATAACATGAAATATAAAATGATTGGGGGTTTTAGAATTTTGTTGCTGAAGATTCAAATAGTAAAGCATGGATAAATGCCTTACTTCGGGTTACAGAGTCAAATGTCAAGTTATATCAAATTCCCACAAATATTTAGAGCATGAATCATCAAGAATACAATATGTTAATTGTTGAAATTAATAGATTCCTCTCGTATTGGCTTAAAATCATTGCTTATATATCCATGTCTTGTACATTATTGCTATTGTTCATTCGCAGTTAGTTTAACTCCATTCTTAAAGGAGAGCATATGAATAAACAATACAAATCACAAAATATGCAAAACGAAATCAAACAAACTCTCAGTTTATTTAACTCAAACAATTGATGTACATTCGTGGAGACAATTTCTCACCAGTTACAACATTTATATTACAATGAAACACCTATATTTATCAAAATTGACATACAACTGTATATGATCCCCTTTTTCCCTTAATCTGAGACTTTTCTATTCCTTGCGTAATTCTATCAGATTTCTCCAGCCCTTCTTTTTTTTGCTTGGCCTTCAAATCCCTTTTATAAGGAAACAAGGGATGCTACAAGCTACAGGCCAACACACCCTATTAGCATATGGTAACCACAACCGGTTATTTGAAAAGGAGAGCTGTCCATCAGAGCTGATCTTCCACTATTTTGTCTTCTTGTGTAGTTGTTGTGCTGACTTGCTGGTAGTTCTGAAGTAAAAACAACTCGGTGAACTTGCAAAGTCTGTGAGCCATGCCACCATCGCACTTGGATGACAAGTGTTATAGAGGAGCCGCAAATACAAGATTTGCGCCCACCTGCACCTAAGGGAAGACCATGGGTCATTTATTCTCATCTTCTGCCTTCACTGAATGACACGTTTTTGATGAGTTTTAGAGGGTGCTGAATATCCATGGATCCTCATTTCTTGGCCAATCCGCCAAGCCTTTTGGTGCAATCTGCCATGAAAGGCAGCAAACATAGATAGTTGTCATTTGTGAGAGGCAGACAAAGCCTACCCTTGCACTTAAAGCTTTTGAAATCTCTATAACCGTCTCTGATCCTTTTGATATCTCTGTAACATTATCAACAACAACCATATCCCCTTCCTTGTGAATAACCTCATGTTTATCATCCAACAAAGCAAAAGGTTTTGAATGGGAAATCTAACAACCCCATAAGGTATTTATCTTTTTCCTCTAAAGCTTTTTCCTCCAGATTTTTTGAACTTTCCAATATAGGGAACACCATGCAATTATCTTTGATGTAACATGCATTGGGCAATTTCTGTTGAAAACATTTGAAAACTGCTAGAATCTCTACTAGAATGCTGTCAGTTTGATATCCTAAATCCCTTTGCTAGCTGAACACATTTATTAATGCCCTTACTGATAAGAAAGCTCTCTGCAATGTGGCACGCAGATGTCATTTCACAGCAGGGATTCCCCATCCTTTGCCATGCCTTTGGGATGCATTGTCAAATCCTCCTAACTTTGCTCATCCAACAATGTTGTGCTTGTGTGGCGCCACATGTCATTAAATTACAAGACTGATCATTGGTGTACATCGTCAGGGATATACACATGAAATACCCCGCACTTCCTCTAACCATACTGTTACCAATCCTCGCTTTAGCAGAATGCCGAGGTGCATACCCTTTGTGCATATTGCATGAAAATCCTCGGGCTTCCGCTCTTCTTTTACGAATCTTCTTAAAACCCGAGCGGAATTGCGGGGTACATTCTGTTTCATAATCTTCTTCCGCGTTTCCTTGCTAATCTTTGCATACTCAAATGAGACCCTGCGGAACTGCGGGGTTTGCATACTCAGAAGTGTTTAGCATCTCATCCCTCCATTCTGCTTAGCTTCTCTCAATATCGTTCTACACGTAGCGGAATGTCGGGGTGCATCATCATTCTGCTTCGTGCCATTAGTATATACGAGTCCTGTGTTCTTGCTGCCTCCTTTTCATATTAGCATATACCCTGAGGAAACACCGGGTACCATCATCCTGTCTTGCTAAGCACTTTCTCATGACCCCGTCCTTCCGCGACCATTCACAATCTTTTAAACAACCACAACATAAAGTCGGGGTGCACCATTTTGTTCCTTCCCTTCATGGATACTTCCTATGTTCCACAATTCAGCGATCCCTTTTCATCTTGCACCAATTCCTCAACAGAAACACCTCGCGCTTCCGTAGTATTCTTTGCAGTTACATGGAAAATCCAGCGGAAGCACGGGATAGGTTATGCCTATTAAGGGGTTTTGAACAAATTGCCAATAAGGTAGATGATAACATGCAATTCTGTATGAATATTTTCAATGGCCCTTTTCAGGTAATTTTAGAGGAATCATCACTCAAAATTTAAACTTGGTCACTCTAAATTTATCCAAATTTGAGAGTACCAACAGTGGCTCTAGTTGGGGATGTATGCCACCTGCGGGCATAGCAAAAAATTAGATCTTTGGGGAGCAGACCATATGCCTTATTATTCTGCTTGGTTCTATATTTACATTATTTTGAACATCAAACTTATCCTCCTGTTGGTGGCCCCGAGCCACCAAAAAGATAAAACCAATACTTACCTCTGTCTAAAACTGATTTTCATCACACAACAGCATGGTCAAACTAAAGAGCTCATTGAATTGCATTTTCTCATGCTTACTATACCTGCCATCACTCCACATGCTCTTATAATTAGCCATGAAATCATGTTCTTTATCATTCTGGAGTCCACCATCCGGGATTAACTCAAAAGTTTGATATTTACATGGGAGACCCATGCCACATTCATTATGCAAAGCACAACATTCTTCAAAATCCAACCCATTACCATGCCTTTGGAAAACTTTATCCAACTGGACTGAAAATAAAAACACTCATTCAAACATATAGTTGATCTCATAAGATTTTACCTCAGCATCTGTTTGTATAACCAAAGTACACATATCATTGACTTGCTGATGTAGACTAGGGAGAAAGATATCAGGCTTTTGAAAAAGAAATTTTTCATATTCTGGTTCAAGGTATGACTGTATCTTATCATACTGATAATCACACTGACTGTGATATTCAACCTTCCTTTTACATTCATTATTTTGAGCAATCTCTGAATATAAAATATCAACATCTCTAATATCCCATTTTTTGAAAAATGGACACATCTCTAGCTCAAGTATAAATTCTGAGATGGATTCCAAACCTTCATCCATATCAACAAAGAAAACTTCAACATAGGAATCAGATAAATCAGGGAGCAACCTATTGCAAATGTCTTCATAGCACATATCTTCCTGATATGCATTGTTAGTATATGGAAACATTACTAGCATTGCTGACTTCATCTTGACAAGATATTAACTCACTACAATCAATTGCACTTGTGTCCTTTGTACCATTACTATGACTCATGTCAATATCTTCAATGCTCACATCAAACACACTTTCAGCTCTGGTTCAAGTATGTAATCAGATTTTATTTCCATGTCATTCAAGATATCTTCATAAAAAATCTCAAAGGTGGTCTTATACAAATTAGAACCAATGTTTTCATACAAACCTTTATCCTCAGAAATATCTATATATTCTGACTTATGACTAAGATCTCTTTTAGTAGCATCAAAATCAATCATAGAACACCCATGCTCTGAAACGCTCTTCCTTTGATCCATTGATTTATCCAAATTGGAATCTGGAACCTTATGATCAACAAACCTTTCAAAATGACCAAAGCCTTCTATTGATACTGTTATAAAATCCTGATGAATGTTATCAACGTAGTGCTCATCTGAAGTGTTCACTAATGAACAAATATTGCCACACACTTTAACATCAATATCATCCTTGTGTAAAATAAATGATTCGATCTCCGTTCTATTCAAATCATTTTAAAAAAGAAAATGACACTCATCATGGTCATTCTCATAATTTGGGACAGTATAAAGGACCTCTCTACTTTCCTCAATATCAACAATGGTATCATCAATATGTGAGTCATTTTCATGCTTATGAGCACTAAATATTTCCAAATCAGATTCAGAAAGGTTTTCATGAATATTATGACAGCAAGCATTGTTGGGCACTTAAGATATAAAAGCATGCTCCACAACCTTAATTTCATCACATGTTTGTTCCTTTGTTAATGGAAGCATCATTTTACTATAATCAACAAATGTGATCTTCTCACTTGGATTGATGTCACTGTATGGCTGCCTTTCAACTTCTCCTGATGACGTATCTTTACTGTTTGTAAACCTCATTGCTTCGAGGTTAATTAAAGCTTGCATACGTATGATGGAATTACTTATATCAGCATATTGTTGGTGCAAAACTTGAAGCTCAATCTGATTTTCATTATTGGATGACAAATTATTAAGACCAGAATTTATTTTCATTTGAGCTAATCCTATTTGGAACACAGATTTCAGAAGGCTGCTCATATGTATGGTCTTGGGTAGATACATGAGTTGAATTCATGCTTTGATATAGCTACAATGGATTCATTTGAATATTACTATCCTCTGATTTAGCTAATACATTTGCAACCATATCTGGGACAACAAACTGGTTTCTGCTCTAAAAATTATTTACATTCTTTGAGGTGCACTCTTTATTTGGAGACAAAGCCTTTTTGATAGGTTTAAGCTTTTTCATCATTCCATATTTAGAAACCATCTCAACGTTCTTTGAAATTTGGAATGCCTCATGGAAACTAGATGGATCTTCATTCCTCAATCTGTAACTCATCTTTTTGTCAAATGCTCCCAAATATACAATTAATGCTATTTCATCTTGAGGCCTACACTTCTCAGGAACCCTTTTCAATGCCCTCACAAATCTGAAGTTAAACTTAGGAACCAACTCATCTTGTTTGACATGAATATCCATGAATTCATTAAGAAACGAGAACTCACAAATTTTCTCCCCAAATTGCTCTATAAAGATTAATTTGAAATCATCCCATGAATTGATTGAACATATCAACAAATTGAAGAACCACTCTTTTGCATCTTCCTTTAATGATTGTACAAAGAATTTCATGACCACATCTTCATGTTCTATTTCATAATCCTCAAGGAAATCTGCAAATAATTTCAAGTGTTTTAAAGTAGATTCATATCTTTGTCCAGTGAATTTAGGTAGTTTGTCCCTAATCTCTGGTGATACAACATTAGGATAACCAGGAATATGACTGAAGTCTATAGGCTGATACTTCTGAATATTGAAACTCCTTTTCTAACATCCTTGTAGCTTTTCACTTGGTATGGTTACATTTGGAATCATATAGGGCTGAAATGTTTCACAATACATTTCTATTTGCTTTGACAAGCATATGATATTCAGCCTTGATCTATAACTGTGCTTGATAAAACACTTTAATAATTTTGCATACTACAACATAACATATGAGCTGAAGTTTATAACAAATAAGTTTGCAAACACATTCTAACACTTCCCTCTCACTTAGTGCTGAATCCACTTAATAGGGAAAATACTTTGCTCAAAAGTAACTTTCAGATTTGACAATATTTATTTGAAACCTTTTCAAAATACCTGGAACTTCATAGCAGCAACTGAACTTTATAGATCTTGAGACTTTCTTCATATCTTCAATAGGTTCTTTTCATTCAGAATCGCCACCTCGGTAGAGGAAAATTTCAAACAGCGGGAAGCCATTTGAAGCACATATTTATTCTGGGTATCTCCCAACAACAGACTCACACCCTTTTTTCAAACTTGCTGCAATGAAAACTTCTCCAGGCTGAGATTATACAGATCTGAAATAAATTTCAGATTCTTCCACTTTTCTTGACTCTAGTTCAACTGTGTAACTTATGAAATCAGGGACTGTAGGATATACTTAACAAGACTTTCATGCCTTGTCCCCAGCAGAGTCACGATTTTGTTGGTTGCTCCAACTGATGTCTTAAATATCCCTAAGAAGATGCCTTCTTCTATCCATGGAAATTTTATCCCTAAGACTCACTCTCAAAGGGCTGAGGTCTTCTACACTTCAGGCTCTGTAAGACCTAGGGGGGATGGCCCTTGTAATATTTAAAGATATTTGCTGCAAATATTACAACCCAAACAGATGATGCTCAACTAAATGGACTAGGATTTATATAGGTTTCTTCGGAATTGACATTATTCTTGATTTCAATACTTTGGTAATGTAGTTGAGGGTAAATAAACTTAGACCTACATCTAATAACATGAAATATAAAACGATTGGGGGTTTTAGAAATTTGTTTCTGAAGATTCAAATAGTAAAGCATGGATCAGTGCCATAGTTCAGGTTACAAAGTCAAATACTAAGTTACATCAAATTCCCACAAATATTTAGAGCATGAATCATCAAGAGTACAATATGTTAATTGTTGAAATTAACAGATTCCTCTCGTATTGGCTCAAAATCATTGCTTCTATATCCATGTTTTGTACATTATTGCTATTGTTCATTCGCAGTAATTTTAACTCCATGCTTAAAGGAGAGCATATGAATAAACAATACAGATCAAGGAATATGCAAAACGAAATCAAACAAACTCTCAGTTTATTTAACTCAAACAATTGATGTACATTCGTGGAGACAATTTCTCACCAGTTACAACATTTATATTACAATGAAACACCTATATTTATCAAAATTGACATACAACTGTATATGATCCCCTCTTTCCCTTAATCTGAGACTTTTCTATTCCCTGCCTAATTCTATCAGATTTCTCCCGCCCTTCTTTTTTTTGCTTGGCGTTGAGATCCCTTTTATAAGGAAACAAGGGATGCTACATGCTACAGGCCAGCACACCCTTTTGGCATATGGTAACCGCAATCAGTTATTTGAAAAGGAGAGTTGTCCATCAGAGCTGATCTTCCATCATTTTGTCTTCTTGTGTAGTTCCTGCGCTGGCTTGCTAGTAGTTCCCAAGTGAAAACAACTTTGTGAACCCGCGAAGTCTATGAGCCATGCCACCATCGCACTTGGACGGTCAGTGTTACAGAGGAGCCGCAAATACAAGATTTGCGCCCTCTTGCACCTAAGGGAAGACCATGAGTTATTTATTCTCATCTTCTGCCTTCACTGAATGACATGCTTTTGATGAGTTTTAGAGGGTGTTGAATATCCATGGATCCTCATTTCTTGGCCAGTCAGCCAAGCCTTTCGGTACAATCTGCCATGAAAGGCAGAGTTAGAGGCAGCGAACAAACATAGTTGTCATTTGCGAGAGGCAGACAGAGCCTACTCTTGCACTTGAAGCTTTTGATATCTGTATAACCCTCTATGATCCTTTTGATATCTCTATAACCGCAAACACTTTTCTTGCAGCCATAGTCTTTGTATACCTCTTGTAACATTATCAACAACAACCATATCCCCTTCCTTGTGAATAACCTCATGTTTATCATCCTACAAAGCAAAAAGTTTTGAATGGAAAATCTAACAACCCCATAAGGTATTTATCTTTTTCCTCTGAAGCTTTTCCACCAAATTTTTCGAACTTACCAATTTAGGGAACACCATGCAATTATCTTTGATGTAACATGCATTGGGCAAATTTTGCGAAAAAAGTTTGAAAACTGCCAGAATCTTTGCTAGAACGCCGTCAGTCTGATATCCTAAATCCATCTGATAGTTGAACACATTTATTAATGCCCTTACTGATAAGAAAGCTCTCTGCAATGTGGCACGCGAATGTCATTTCACAGCAGGGATTCCCCATCCTTTGCCATGCCTTTGGGATGCATTGTCAAATCCTCTTGACTTTGCTCATCCAACAATATTGTGCTTTTGTGGCGCCACATGTCATTAAATGACAAGACTGATCACCATTGTGTACATCGGTAGGGATATACACATGAAATACCCCGCACTTCCTCTAACCAAACTGTTACCAATCCTTCCTTTAGCGGAATGCCAGAGTGCATACCCTTTGTGCATATTGCATGAGAATCCCTGGGCTTCTGCCCTTCTTTTACGAATCTTCTTAAAATCCGAGTGGAATTGCGGTGTACATTCTGTATATCTGAATTTCATAATCTTCTTCTGTGTTTCCTTGTTCATCTTTGCATACTCAAATGAAACCCTGCAAAATTGTGGGGTTTGCATACCCACAAGTGTTTAGCATCTCATTCCTCCATTCCGCTCAGCTTCTCTCAATATCGCTCTACACGTAGCGGAATGTCGGGGTGCATCATCATTCTGCTTCGTGCCGTTAGATATACGAGCCCCGTGTTCCTGTTGGCTCCTTTTCATATTAGCATATACCCCGAGGAAACGCGAGGTACCATTATCCTTTCTTGCTAAGCACTTTCTCATGACCCCGTCCTTCCGCAGCCATTTGCAATCTTTTAAACAACTGCAGCATAAAGCTGGGCTGCACCGCTTGGTTCCTTCCCTTCATTGATACTTCCTATGTCCTACAATTCCGTGATCCCTTTTCATCTCACATCAATTCCTCAGCAAAAACCCGGGGACAAACAATATCCCTCTTTTCATGTATCCTCGCGTTTCCGTAGCCTTCTTTGTAGTTACATGGAAAATCCAGCGGAACCACGGGATATGTTATGCATCTTAAGGGGTTTTGAACAAATTGCCAATAAGGAAGATGATAACATGCAATTTTGTAGGACTATTTTCAATGGCGCTTTTTAGGTATTTTTAGAGGAATCATCACTCAAAATGTAGACATGGTCACTCTAAATTTATCCAAAATTGAGAGTACCAATAGATTATTCGTTCTGTTACCTACGATCATGATTGGCAGGGAGTTTGCTAGAGTGGTCTTTCTTGAGTTACCTTGGTAGTATAAATTACATTACATTGCATTGATTTCCAGTTTCTTAGAGTTTTTAGACCTATGGGAGTTGTTATAGTTTACACTAGCAACTTAGGATGGGTTGATATGATTTTTTCGTGTTGGATAGTTGTTCAGTGTTGATAGACCCTTGACATGCTACTATCTCTTCATATTTGATAGTTGTGATAGTGTGATGATTTGGGATCCTAGCACTGGTATGTTTGGTACATTACTTCAGTGGGATTTTGATGGGTGGCTTCACAATTCCGGACATGGTGATATTTATATCAAAGTAGCGCAACAGATTGGTGGAGCAACATTCTTGAGGTTGATATGGGATTCAGGGATTAGGTTTCAGCATGCAGGTGCAGATTGCTTGAGGGCAAGCAATCTCCGAGAAGGGACGACTGTAATGTCCCCTAATGTCCCCTTTTTGGGACATTAATACTCAATTAAATAATTAAGTTTTAAGATATCAACTTTAATGACAACTTAATTTAATTATTAAAATGACTATAGTGGAGCATAGTGAAAAGATAATAAAGTCATTTTATTATATTCGCTAATTTCAATTTTAAAGAGGGGGATAATAATGGGACAAAGAAAGGAAATACCAAAAGACAGACAAAGGGAAAAGGAAGAGTCACATGGATTTGCTATTAAAGAACATTGAGAGGCTCATTCTTAGCATGCTTGGTTTATTATTTTCTCTTGGAGATTTTGGGAGCTTCTAGCTTTCAGTTTTGAAACCTAAGGATGGAAACCTTCAGGATTTCTTGGTGGATAGGACGAAAACCAAATTCATTACTTTGGTGGATTTGCGACAGAGTTCACAACTGAGCTAATTTGTGAAGCATTGATTTGAAGACAAACTTGCAGTAATAGAGGTATTTCACATCTGTTGGGAAAATAAGGTTGTAATGATTTATCTATTTGATGACAATATTCATATTTAATTTCAGTCTGATATATGTTTTTCAAAATATTCTGTGGCATGAATAGAAATCAGTTTGCATGCAAATTGTTTGTTTAAATTCCTGTGGTACATTTGGAAAATATTGGAGCAAATATCCATAGGGGATATTTCATGGGGTTGCAAGCTTCCATCTTGAATTCTTGAGCAATGTCTTGGCTTATTTCATTTGAGATACAAAAAAGTCAAACATTAGAATAATGTAAGATTTGGAATTTGCCTCATCAAACAATTGTTGACAACAAACAAATATCTTTTTCTTTGTTGCTTCATACATTTATTAAGAACTCTTAGTGATGACTAAATTGTTCACATTATCACTCACCCTTGTTTGTTGTGGTAAAGATTGGTATTATAAGGATCCTAACGAATTTATGTTTGAGCAAATAATTTCGACTTTGATTTCCAGGCTCTAGGATATTGTTTTAAATTGTAGAGGGATTTCTCAAGTTTGCGTACTTTTTGCATTTGCCCATGTGCACTATATCCCTTAGGTGGAGTCATATAGACACCTTTGAGATCTCCATTGAGGATGGCACTTTTGAGATCCATCTGGTGAAGTTGTCAACCAAAGTGTGTTGCCATTACCAAAACCATTCTTAATTGATCTTTTGGGGCAAAATTTTTTCATAAGCAATGCTTTTTTCTTGCTACACTTAGCCCTTAGCCTCAAGTTGGGTGTGCTCTGGTCAACAGTTTCTAGATTCCATGTTGAAGGTAGTTTGAAAACTCCTTGCTGGTGAGTTCCCTCACTTGGTTTGAGTGGATGGCCTCGAGGGAGTGACAATATGACATTTTGCCAAGGGCTCAAAATTATTTCAGTTTCCTAAATGCATGATCTTTGCTTGTCAAGCAATATACCTTGATTATTTATGTATAATAATCAACAAAATCAGAAAATATTGGGCATGAACATGACTAAGTGTCATGGGTTTGCATAGATTAGTGAGCATCAATTGTAGGGGACTACAGGCTCATGTTTTTGTAGTGGGGATCCTGATATTGTTTCTTTACAAGACTATTGGAGAAAAAAAATGATTTTTTTCCTTCAAGGAGGGAAGTCCGTGCAACATATCTAGTTTACTCAAGGCAAGAAGATAGACCAAACAAAGATGACCAAACCATTTCCACCAAAGACTGGCAGGTGAGTTTGTTTTTACTACAAGGGCATTGTCTTTCGGGCGACATAAACCAATTGAAACATTTTTTCGATCCTTGAGACAACCTACAATTTCTTCATTGCAAGTCTTGCCTCAAATGATTGGGTTGCCATTCATGTCGAGCTTCATCTACACTAGATTCCTTTATTTCTTTGAAGTGTGTGCGTCTTAATATATGAACTCTTTGACAAATTCTTCCACTATAAGCATATGGTAAAGCATCAACAATGGCTACATTAGCCACTTTTGGTTTGTCCTTGATCTTTCCCTTAAGAACATCATTGGCTCAAACTTTTAAGTTTGAGCTTGTGTGACCTTATTTTGTTTTGATAATAAGTGATCTCACCTTTGCCTTTAGTTGATCTTCTATGTAATGCCCCGCCAAGTAACACTCGACACGAGGGCAAAATACTCATTTAAAACATGCAGAATATTTTTTATAAAACATGAAGAACATCTACAACTATGTTCATTTTAAACACAACCAAATGTTCTTATGATAACCTTTCAACATAAGATAACATAAGACATACAATCATTGTAATGCCAAAATTTATCGCTGCATATGAGTTTCACTTTCTTGTTTCATAACCTTGTTCCATTACCTGTAATTGCACCCATATCTACACAACTAGATGCATGCCACAAGATTCATTAAAAGTTAGGTACATGATCATAAATATAATCTCATCAATAGCTTATCTAGATGAATCACAAATATTATCGAGTGAAATAATATCATATAAACATTAAAAGACAGACCCTAAGGGCCAGACCTAAGTCTCGGGGGCTCATTACTGATGGCCTTGCCTACGTTTACGCTCAGAGACTTCATAGTTTGACTCTTTAGATCCATATTGTATTGGTTAACCATAGTAAGAGTACAAAATGCAAGATACACGTTTCATAAAATCCATAAGTGGGTACGTAACCCTTTCTAGGGTAGAGTCTGTAGACAGTTTCACCATTGGCTACCACCCACTTGGTGAAACATGGACAAAAACCTAAATTTAATTAATAGCTTGACATGGATTTCAAAAAAACCTCAAGACAAAGTAATAGACCATAGTATAATAAGATCACTACTGTCTATAATTAAGGTTTTCACTAAACACACGCGTATGATTGCTTCAAGTAGGTGTACTCTTTTCAACACTCAACTTGGTGTAGGAGCATGAGATAAGTATAATTAGCAAACAAGAATATATATGTAGGATAATTAGGTAAATAAATCACAATACAAGCACAAGGGTAATCAAGTTTATCAAAAGATAATAATTTAAGAACATCATGATTGACTATTACACCATATCCTAAAAAACTCAAATCATAGACTTGTACATTCACTCATACCTCTCAAATATATATATATATATATATATATCTTCAAATGAGATTTTCTTATCAAACAACACATCCTTTCAAGGGAGGCATCTCCAAATAATACACTAGAAAATAAAGAAATTTATGCATAACATAAGAGAGATAATTTATATAAAAAATTTAATATCATCGAAAGGATTTAGATCTGGTGCTTAAAGAATTTTAATATTCAAGTTCACATCTATAAATTGATGTTCGAAATGATTTTAAGTGACGAGTCTTCATCTTCCATTATTTGATCTTGAAATAGATCTTGTTTTATTTTTAATGTGTAGAGTATTACTGATTTGTAGATTGTCAAATAAATAATAGCCACATACATGTCAAAAAAAAAGACTCGTGAAAGAAATCCACGCAAGAAAGATCAAGAGAAATTGAAGACCGGAATAACCTAGTCGGAGTTATGGAAGACATGAAGTAATATATAATTTTTTTTTTCGATGTCAAAATAATCGATAAGATTTTAATGATGGTAAAGAAAAGCTAGCAGATAAGCCAAGTTTTCAATAAAGACTATCTAATAGAAAATCACCATTCTTGTTGAGGCAAATCCCCCAAAAAAATGTGAGATGACAATAATCAACAAGATAATAAGAGGATGCATCTTATTGGAATTTTTAGTTTCTTCAACCTTCCCAATACCCAAAAACACAATCCTATGAATTTATATTGATAGATTTGCATAGAATGGATATTTTCAATTTTATAAATCTTCTACGCTCTATACTCTAAACAACTTAATTGCAAGCTAAAATCCATGTCAAGGAAAGTATCAAATGTATAATTCTTAGTTGTATGGAAATTAGTGTTGTACAATCTTAATTGATTTTTAATGGTTGGTATTACGTTCTGTTGTGACCTTTTCACACATCACCTCATTGCAAATGGGGACCTCCTACGTTTTGGTCCACTTGGCCCATTTTTGTTTTGGTTCTTGGTAGTTTTGGCGCCAGTCCCTTGAAGTTCCTTGTGTTCCAATTGAGAAGAGATAAATTTGGCTAAATCTGGAGTGGAGGGTTGTTTCCGACCCTTTAGGGTTTCAATTTTGAGGGCTTTTCTGATTGAGAATTGAGAATTTAGATGAAGAATTGAGTTGAAAGCCCTTCCAAAAATGAAACAATGAGATTTTAAGTCTTTTGGTGAAGTTCCTATATTTTTAGGGTTTTCTATTTTTTAGGGACATCTTTTTTTAGTAAGGCTCAGATTGCCCTAATTTTGCAAAAGACAAACTTAGTATTTTTAGTTAGTCTACTTTTGGCAGGCCAAGTAAGCACTGGCCAAGGAAGGAGAAAATGGGTATCCAGACGTGTTATCAAAAGACAGTTTGAAAAAGCACTTCCAGAAAAAACAGTTTGAAAAAAGTCTTGAAAAAGAATCCCTAGAAAAAGTAGTTTGAAAAAGCATCAAAAAGTGAAAAAAACAGCTTAAAAGGCGAAAAGGCACTGAAAAAGCATACACCTCTGCATAGATTTCGAAATGGGGTTGGTGTGCAATGCATTGCTCATTTCTACGGAAGTGTGAGAACGGGGCAAATAACTTTTATAGGGGGACATGTTCAATCATTGCGTGAGCTCCAACGCCGAAAAGCAATGCAAACGAGCTGAGTTGGGAAAGCAACGCAAGTGAGTCAAGTTGGGAAAGTAGTGCAAGCGAGTTGAGTTGGGAAAGCATGAAGGGTGAGCTAATATGGCTAAGTGTTGGTCAAGCCCAACACCAATAAGCATGGAAAAACGTAAAAGTGACTAAGTATGGGTACAATGGACATGGAGGAATGCAAAAGACGACCAAGTGTAATGAAAATCCTTGACCAAGCTCAAGTAGCACCCAAGAATGCTAATACTACAAGTTCAAGGAATTTCCTTGAAAGGCGAAATCCTTCACATGGTCAAATCTGCGTCGAGGAATGCGAAACGATGAGGCAAGGAATTTGTTTAAAGTTGAAAAATCCCTCATGTGTAAGACGTGGTCATTAGCACTATTTTTGGGAGGTCATGTAATTTCCAAAAGTGCAAAAGGATCCTTCATCAAGCTAAATGTGCGCTCAAGAGCGCTAACCCCCACATGGCTAAGGAAATTTCAAAGGGGAATGAAATCCGTGACAAAGCCTCTTTTGCGCCCAGCAGTATGAATTTTACTAAGGCAAGGAATTTGTTAGAAATGAGAAAATCCTTCTCAAAGTCTAATTTGCGCCTAAGCTTGGAAAAGGTTACATTTATTATCAAATCGTATTTCACAAAGGAGACATTTTAATCCGCCCTTCCCAAAATTGCTTGTCCTTAAGCAATGCCAATTTTTATACAAATCTTTCAATGTGAGTAGCTTTTGTTGCACAACTTTGATATTAACCAATGCATTGAAAATTTGCAAGGTACTCAATTTTAAGACAAGTCTTATCTTCCAGAGAGAAGGATCAAGGCTATCTTTGTAATTGCATCAAATTAATTTGGATTGACCGATGTTTCCCAATAATTTCATATCTTTTGTGTTCATCTAATTATTCTCTTATTCAAGATCAATTAAAAATAGAACCACACATGGAGCATACACTTGAAAATAAGAAGTTTACACATGAATGGATGAAGACCCGAAGTATACATATGAATGTATGAAGACACAGAACATACATAAAGTATACACACAATACACACATTATTAGGTTCCTTCTTATTGACTAGAATGATTCCTTGTTTCATCTTTTACCCTACAGGATGGGAGAATCATGCTCTGATACCAATTGTGATGTTCCTTTCCTAGTTTGTCCTATAAGTAGCCCTAAATCACAATTGCAACAGATTAGGGTTAAAGTTTACCAAATAAATGTTTTCTCTAATTGTGTGATCCATAACTTAAAACTTGCATTCACCACATGAACACAATGCCAACATACAAATAGATATATATTTAACAATGCAAACATTATTCATAAACAAATCAAGGGTTAGAGTAAAGAGAATATATCTTCATCATTATGTAGTACTTAAACTATATGCAAATTCCAATTATAGAAGATGTGGAGTATGTAAGCATAATAAGGTGCTGTAAGATCACAATTCTCCTTCTATACATCATCCTTCATTCTTCTATTGTTGGAATTAAATATGATACATGAATAGTTCCCTGATGTAGGAGTTTGGAAAATCCTTGCAAGAGGGTGCCTTTTGCGGTTCTCCCTCAATCATAATGTAGTAGGGTGCCCTCATAGCTGTTCTAATTGCTACTGCAATAGGGTGCCCTTAGCAGTTTTCCCTTAATCATAGTGGAGTAGGGTGCCCTCAGAGTTTTTCTCATGCAACTACTACTACAATAGGGTGCCCTGAGCGGTTCTCTCTTAATCATAGTGTAGTAGAGTGCCCTCGTAGCTGTTCTCCCTTAATTGTTACTGTAATAGGGTGCCATGAGCAGTTCTCCCTTAATCATAGTGTAGTAGGGTGCCCTCATAGCTGGTCCCTCTTAACTCTCACTACTATACGGTGCCCTTAGTGGTACTCCCTTAATCACAATGCAGTAGGTTGCCCTCGTAGTTGTTCTCCCTTAACTGTCATTGCAATAGGCTGCCCTTAGCGGTTCTTCCTTAATTACACATTCTCTCTTATTCCCTTGTGATAGACTATTGTCAAATTGAGTCCATGTCTTAATGTTTATTAACAGTAGACCAAGCTGCATTATAAGATCAAACACATAAATCAATCATTATTTCTACACTACCACAATAGAATAATATTAATACCCTAGGTTCGGATCTGATGACTGTTATTCTCTTCTTGGTACTGAGAATTTGACCTACTGAAGGATATTCTGCTCTTGTAATTCAATGTTCTTGTTCTTATATTCGATGCTCTTTCCTCTTTTTAATAGTTAATACTGCAATATACCTCAGGTTGTTGGTGATGGAGCCCTATTTTTTGCAAAAGTTATGGCCTCCATTTGAGAAATAATATTAGAGGATTGATGGAAATATCATCACTAATTTCGAAGGTCAAAAGACACTTGAAAACTATAATGTGACTGTAT
>MU226563.1:2666983-2690678 GCA_018584345.1 Thuja plicata
TTGTCTTCTCTCAGCAGCATACTAATAATCAGTATTATTATATATATAATATATATATACATAATCAGTAAGAATATATATACAGCATCAACACATTTATCATTGTAAGATTTTCTCTATTACGATCATAAAAGTAACATCATAGAATGAAAATTAATGATCAAATATGTACATTACTATATATCTATGTGAATTCTTGTATATATATATATATATATATATATAGACACATGTATTTATATTTATACGTATTTATTTATCTATATATATACTTAATTTGTATACATAAATATTTATATACACATTAGGTCATTAATTTAACTTGTGCGAAAGACCATAAATGTATTTAAATAATTCGATGTTAACTTTTATGTATCAATTACTTATTAATTAATTTAATTAAATAGAAGTTTCGCTGTCCTAATAAAATTCACCATGGATTATATAAACCCTAATGAGTCAACGGTCCTTCTAAGGTTGACAATTTGAAACGTAGACCTTGGCCCACAAAACTAGGCTAGAAACCCTAGATGTGGCACTTACATAGAGATTCCAGTAGGCACAGATAGCAGTTTGATCCCCTTTTAGATGTTATACCTTCTTCCTGATGATACTCCTCCCTTCTTGGAGGCTGAAAGAGACCTGCATCCACTAGCCCACAAGAATTTAGTCAGTCAATATCTTATGAACATTTGAGCATATACATGAATACGTATCAAATCATTAATTGCACATTTGCATAACAAAATATATGTAATTCCTAAGTCACTGTTCATCTTGCCAATATTAGAATCATCATTTTCAAAGTAATGTAAACATAACATTATTGAATCACTGTTCACTCTGCCAATATCATAATCATTGCATTTCAAAATATTGTAATCAGAGCATTAGTGAACCACTATTCATCTGAGAAAGCAAAATAAACACAGCAAGAGGGATGCAATAGTCATTGTTGCTTCACCATGGTTTTGGTTGGAGGCAAAGAACATAAGGGAGATGCAGATCTGGATCAGTAAGGAAACATATGACTTTCAGCATCATAGATCAGTATTTGTTGAGGATGCAATAAGGAAGGACAAAAGGGAACATAGTTCTGATTTTCTGAATGCAATCAGCAGCCCATCATCGGCACATGAGCAATTCATTGAGAACAGCCAAGTGTGGGTTGATAAACACATGATCGAAGTTAGAGATGCTGATTGCCCACAATCTGATTTTATAATAAAAAATGATGAAGAGCAAGGGGTAAAAGATTCTGCTCACAGTTTGTTTGAGCACGAGGTTGATGGGAACGGAGTTAAGGGAGCTATACATTTGTCTGAGAAGTAACAATTAAGGCTAAATGAAGACATGATTATTGCATCCCTGAGGGACATTGTGGATACTAATTGCATGATGTCGAGTCATTTGTGTAAAGCGCAAGAGGGACAGCTATCACTTGCAGATTTCCAGGCTCTTAGAGAGGCTATGGCGGTGATGAAATTGGATTTCTTACACCTTCTTGTTGATAGTATTATGTCCTCTGGCTCGATGAGATGTATTCCAATGCTTTGAGGAAAAAGGAAGATGATGTAGACAAGCTCACCTATGAGCTTAAGGTTGCCATGAACTCCTTGAAGAACACTTGGTCCCTTAAAAATTAGAAAATCATGATGATGAGTTTGGTGTGGAGTTAAGCTTGACATATCCTTCAGTCATCCATAAATATTTTGGAGCCATACCTAAGGAAGGAGAACATAATGCAACGGTAGTTGACATCAAGCAAAAGATGAAAAGATGGAGGATTTAGTTTGCAGCCACGAGGAGGATACATGTAATTTTCAGCTAGATGCCTCTTTGGGATTTGATTCAGAATGGAAGAGCTCACTTTGTGCCTTGATATCTCATCATGAGGAGAGTGATATCTTGACTGAGGTTGATGCTGCCCTATAATCAGAAAGCCCTGATTTAGTGATTGATAAGAGTGATTCTTTGGTGAAGGTTGATGCTATCCTACAAGTTTCTGATTTTCTTATTAAGAGCAAGTTTCTGATGGAGTTTGACACTGCCCTGAACCCAGAAAATTGAAAATTTTGATTTTCTGATTTTGGACAGGAGCATGTTGGTATGACTAGCATTCATGAGGAGATTGGTGTTTGGTCGGGGACACACCTTGGGACAGCAAAGTGCAATGACGTACCTATCATCACGACAACCAAAATTATGAAGTTTCAAGTCAAGCTTCAAGCATGTTTCGTTTAGACACATCTCTTGGAGCAGCACTTGTTGGAGGACCCTTGACTATGGATGGAGTATTTGAGATTTTTGAGGACATGTATGATTGCTGTTCTAAATTGTTGTTTGGCCACAACAATCCCTCACCTATACATAACAATTAGATGGCAGCCACTTCACATGAAGATGATGGCACTCACATTTTGTGTGTAGCATGTAATGAGAATTCTGATTTTGCTCACCAGTTTTTGGAGGATGGATGGAGGGCTAAGTGTATGGCCACTCAAGAAAGGCAGCGCTTGCATTCAGATTTGTATGGGCATGGAGAAAGGTATATTTTTACATCTTGAGGCCCATGAGCTTCCTCTTTTTGAGAACCCTTTGAAGAGTCAAGTCATGGAAGAAGAGGGGATAGTGGATCATAGACTTGATGGATCAGCCACTAGTGTTACACTTATACTTTTTGAGTGAGACATAAGTGGTTCGGATTTGATTGGTCCCTTGGTCTATCATGATGACTTTGCGGAGTTGTCTCTCGTAGAGGCTCTTATGTTGGGGCTCTTGTCTTTTGGGCCAACCTATGAGGGGGCATGCTTGATGGTGGTATTGTTGATGCATCCTTGCTTGTGGACGCTCTTGGGAAAGCCATTGATATACCTCTCCCTTACGATGCATTGTTGGATTATGGAGTCTTCCTCTTTGTGGGGCATGAAGCGTGCATGATTGACATTTCTCTGGGTGAGTCGCATCTTCATGGGGGAAGCAAGTTGCACCCGAGTCTTGAGGTTTCTAATTGCCTCTTTGAGACAATAACTAATTGGTATGAGAGTGTTGGTTTGGGATTTGGTCATCGACATGCTTGATGCCTGACTTTAGTGGGATCATGATGAGTTGCTTGGCAACTCCGGGTAGATCGATGTTTATATTAGAGTATAGCTGCGGAAACTTGTTGGAGTCTAGCATAGCGTCGAAGGATTCTTCTAGCCTACATCCAAGAGAGTTGAGGAGGTAGTTCTTGTAGTCACGATGCAATTTAGAGTTTTCAGTGGATATGCCTATTGACGTCCGTGCTTGGTTTGGGATCTTGGAGCTTATTAGATGGTAGACCGTTGGATGATGGATTGGTTGAGGGCAAGCAATCTTTGGGCCGGGAGGACTGTAATGTCCCCAATAATTTGAAAGTTACTTAATTAAGTTAATTAATCAAATGGTCCTAAAATTAAATTTATATCATAAGGACCTCTTTAATTATAAAATAAAAAGAAGTAAAATAGTAAAATAATAAAGTTACTATATTTGGCCTATTGTAATCTTCCAGATACTTCTTGGAGCCCTTTATAAGGAGGCGAGTGGGCATTTCAAATCATCATTAATCATTTTATTTCTTGTTTGTATTTGCAATTCTAGTTTAGAATTGGATCTCTGGTTTGCAGTTTTGGTGGTGCAAGATTCTCCCCAATCTGCCGGGTTCACCCTAATTTGTGAATTCTCTGTTAGAGACAAATTGTAATCACTCTTCAAGATATTGCAGATAATGTGAATCAGGTCTATGTTTATGAGCTATATGTGGTTTTCTTTATTTAATTACTATTCCTATCTGAAAATATCATTATCCTTCCTCAATGATAAATTCATTGGTGTATGCTCTGTATTGATGATTCATCTCTTACATCCACGATGACACTGCATTGATGACAAATATAATAAACTTGTATTTCAAGATCTTGTGAATGTCATGAATCACAAAATTAAAGTAGTCTGAACTCTTTGAAGTCAATTTGAATTAGAAGCTATTGAATTTAGTGATTTTTGTGCCGGCAAAGAATATGGGATATTGCAAGGCAAACTTGGGTCTAGATTCTTTAGCAATACATTGCGATCTGGTTCAAGGATAAAGGCATCGCAGCTTCAAAAATAACATCGCATATGTTCGGGAGTGTAATGGTGGAGACATACATGGACAATAGTGGTGCACAAAAAGAATTAAAGTACTGGTGCACAAAAGTAACACCGATCCAATATGGCTGATTTGAGATCGTCCCTTGAGGAAGATCGATGAAGCAATAATAATTTATATATGTGATTAAGGTGTTTCATACTCATTGACAACTCTTGAATATTATTATCATAACAGAGCGTGAAAGAAGAATCACAACAAGTATTAGGAGAGGAACCTTGACACAGTCAATATCTCTGCTGCTTTCAATATTATGATTAAGGAAATATAATCGGCTCTCCTATTTCCAAACTTAATAACTATCACCAGCTAAGTTGTTGAATCGTCCAGTTTAACCGATTCCAGGTATGATATGTACTGGAATCGGGTTCTTCTCGAAATACCCTTAGAATCGGCAAGGGTCGTATAAATTGGAGGTAGAACCAGTTTAGTTAGGCTCTGGTCAAATTCCAACAAATTTCCAAACAAACTCCGACGTTATTTGAGCATAGTTTTCTCAGGTTTTTATTTTCATATTTTTGAATGAGCAAAACTGTAATCCTCTTTGCCAAGACCTGAGACAACTTGACCCAATTTGTCTGTGTGAACCTATGCGAATCCTTGATCGCACAGTGTTATATTTTATTTTTAATAGTTTTAGGTTTTAATATTTTTTTTGATATGCATTAGGTTTTAATATTATTAATTGTAACATACTATTTTAATGTATTACTAAAATAATTAAAACAATATATATAATTTAATTTATAATGTTTAATAAATATTAAATATTGTGTTATATATTAATAATTTAATATTTATTATTTTACAATTAACAAATGCAAATGATTAATAATATATTAATATAATAATAATTCTTTATGTTGACAATAGATTAGTAATTAATAATTAATGTTGTATTTATTTATTTTTTCAATTCAAATTGTTATATATATTAATAGTAACATAATATAATATATAGTTTAATTTATATTTATTACTTCTTTTTATAATATTTTTTTGATCGGTTAAAGTATATATTTTATTAATATTAAAAGATTAAAACATAATGTCTGAAAATGAGCCAAACCAAGCTCCTGCAGAAACCTCCTGAAGTAGACCACGCCACCAAAAACTCAGGAGATCTAGAACTAACAGTATAAGCTGGACATAGAAACTAACAACTAGGAAAGCACTACTACCGAAATCATTGACCATATACATATATCCCGTAGCAAAATTGGGTAAACCCAAACCCTACCAACAAATTTCATGACCGAAACAAACCCTGGAACATACATACAAGAGATGTAGTATAAACACTATCACAAAATTTGACACAGACGAGACTCTTACTCATCAAGAAAACCACATTTGCCATCAGAATCACGCCAGAGCTTTGACCTTGGTCTCGGTTTGGACTTTGGAGAGCACATTTTGCAGTTTAGATAGATTCTTCTGGCGAGCCTCCCATTTCATCAACTTTCTTTCCCTTTCCAATTCTTTGACATAGCCCTTCAAGAATTCCCAACCCACACCAACATTCGAATGCCGCTTAGCCTTGTCTGCACCTTCACGCCACACCAAGAACGGTTTAAACATTGATTGCCCACCACCCAAATCCCTCCAAAAACCCTTATCTTCTCTAAACCCCATCCCAGGTTTGGCCATGTCAATTTGATCGAGCCCCCCAACCATTCACCCTTAACACATGACCTCAACACCCACATGACCTCCACCTTAGAGCTCAATTCCAACGCCTAGGCTAACAACATTGAGGCGATGTCAATATTGGACCAAAAATAGTGTTCGAAAAGTATGAAATCATCCCCAAACAATAGGTAAATGATCCTCTAAAACTCCTTGTCATCAAAATTGAAGATATGCCTCATTCGTTTCATATTAATTTCACCCCTAACGCACGGTTGCTGAGAACCAGTCCGCAGAGTGTAGTTCGCTTCCATGTCTACACAATACCAAACCACCCCTCCCAACGCACACACACGCTGCAGAGGAGTCGAAGAGGCGAATGCGAGAATGAGATAAAAGTGACTCCAAAAACCAATATAATCTCCCCACCCAAGGCCTAGAAAACCAAGGACCAAAAATGTGTGCCACGTCTCCAACTCAATAAAATTCATGGCACCAAAAAGCTTGCGGCCTACGAACCATCTAGACTCACATAACATGATAAGACTCTCGATGAATTGCCATGATATAAAGGCTTGTCAATTGTACTCCACATAAAACTTAATAAACAAAGGCCATAATTACATAGCCCACCATCCAAAATCACCCAAAAGAATAATAAGGTAGTGGGGAAAGGACAATGATCACTAAGATTTTAAATTTGAATGTCCCCTTGTAAATGTAATATTAGAGGTTAATCCCTCTAAAATCCTCCACCACACTACCAAGGTTTTGAAAAGAGACTGCCCATTTAGAGTGTATCAGCAATCCCATTGCCTTCCCACAATATGTGTGTGAATTTGAAGTTTTGGAACTTGCCCAATTTATGTCGTATGATATCCACAATTTTGCCGATCTTCCACACATGGATTTTCCCTTCCGAAATTGCATTCACAATCACCTGAGAGTCACCTTCAAAATGTACTTGGTCTGCATCCAATTTATATGCCAGATCCACTGCCAAGAGAGGTGCCATAGCCTCGGCTTCAATATTTGTACCATTGTCCAATTTGGATGAAGCAAAGTCTACAATGTTTCCATCCTCATCTCTTGCAACGCAACCTGCACCAGATGGGCCTAGGTCGCCCTTAGAGGCACCATCAAAATTAATTTTGATCCAACCTTTATCTGGTCTCGTCCATTGAACACAATCTCTACACGGACCCTGTGCGGATCTAGCACGGACTGTTCCGTGAATCCCGACCCGGCTCAGACCTGGACCCGGTTCGAGGGTCCGAATCTAGTAACTTTTATCTATATATATATACTACTTATATATATTTTTGTATGGACATACCCAAACATACCCAACCCCTAAAAACAATTATGTCATATCCACATACCGTATGCATGTATCCATACTCGTACCTGATTCGACAACTTAGATCGCCAGGAACTATGTTTACTGATATCCTTAAGAATATCAAAGTGTAGCATCCATTGTTGGGCTTGAGGGATACAATTTCTATCAATTCCAATTATCTGCATGACACGGTCAACACTTTTGTTGAATCCAAGGAATATAATGATGGGAGCCTCCTTATCAATGTGCAACATAGATTGAACTTTGTTGAGCAAGCAATGGGTCTCCAGTATTAGTTTCAAATTCAAATTCACAAGTTTGATGGGTTGACTTGTGTTAGATAATCCTTTGATTTTGTGATTTGTGACATTTGTGAGATCCTGAAATACAAGATGATTATATTTGTCGCCAATGCAATGTCATTGTAGATGCAAGAGATGAATTATCAAAATAGAGCATACACCAATGAATTTATCACTGATGAAGGATAATGGTATTTTTAGATAGGAATAGTAATTGAATAAAGCAGACCACAGATAGCTCATGAACATAGATCTGATTTACATTATCTGCAATATCTCGAAGAATTATTACAAATTTGTCTCTAACAAAGACTTCACAAATTTGGGCGAACCCGACAAACTAGGGAGGATCTTGCACTCTCCCAAACTGCAAACCAGACATTCAATTCCAAACTAGAATTGCAAATACAAACAAGAAATGAGATGATCAATGATGATTTACAATGCCCATCGCCTGCGTATAAAGGGGTCCAAGAAGTATCTAGAAGTTTACAATAGTCCAACTATAGAAAGTGACTTCATAATTTTGTTATTTTATTTCTTTTTACTTTATAATTAAATTAATATATTAAAGAAGTCCTTATAATATTAGTTTAATCTTAGGACCACTTAATTAAGTCACTTTCAAATTATTGGGGACATTACATTTGCCAACTAGGCACAAGGCACAATATGAGGCCCCGTTTGTTTGCTGGAAGATGGCTGGAATTTGAAAACAGGAAGATGTATTTTTTGTACGGCCAAATTCTCATTTTGGTCCAAAATGAGAATTTGGCAAATTCCACCTTTTTTTTGGAATTTGCCAAATTCTCATTTTGGTCCAAAATGAGAATTTGGCCGTACAAAAATACATCTTCCTGTTTTCATCTTCCAGCCATCTTCCAGCAAACAAACGGGGCCTGAGTTTAATGCTCCCATAATTAATGTACTCTTCCTATTATGCTTGAAAAGACAAGGAAAGAAATTTCTTTGTCATAATCATTCGACTTGTACTCCAAAGCGAAGTAGAGTGAATCCTATTAATCAAAGAGCTGAGTTCAAGTGATAGGGAAGTATAGAGGAATTCTAGTGAACAAGTGAGTAAAATGGTTTCTTAGCTTGGTTTTTGATTTCATGTTGGGTTTGAATTTAGTTTTGAAAGTTTTGATCCTTGAAAACTTAGCACTAGGACAAAATGTTTTCAAAAAGAGAGTGGAAACCTTCAACAAACCTTGATGAACTTGAAAATCCATGATATTTGGCAAGAAAGCTAGATAGACCTCAGGAAAATAAAGAGAAAACTGTTAGAAATGTTTCAAGGATACCAAAGTGAATTAAGATGATGCGATCCTCAGTTAAACAAGCAAGGATTTGTTCTTTCATGCTTGTTTTGGAAGTCATGCCAAAACTGTAGTTATTAACATATGCGAATATGACTAGGGGTAGCTGGTAGTGGTTGATTTTTTTGAAAATATTATTATTATCATGGATTGCAAATAAATATGTTGAGATAGTTAGGGTTGATAATTTCGAGTTTAAACTTTAAAGTGATTTTGGACTTGAATATTTCAAGTTTCAACAGCATAGATGGCTTTCGATCTGCGTAGCGAACATGTTGAACTTTTGAATAGTCATGTCCTTAAGGCGAAGTATATAACATGCACAAAGTCCATGTACTATGCTGTATCCATACAAACAAAATTCAAACCCTATTCAATTTTATGTTGTCTCTGTCTTTTCATCAAAATCAATAGTCATGTTTCAAATTTTTATCTTGTTCATATTTTCCTTTTTCCTTTCGTTCATATATTAAGTTGGGAAAATAGAGAGAGATTTCAAATGAAAAAGGCATAGAATTAAGGTCAATTAATGATGAAAGGATGAAGACATTCACATTTAAAAAAAATGTAATTGCTTTACTTAGTGCTACAAAATGTGAATGTCTTCGTCCTTTCATCATTAACAAAAATACCATATATCCACTCTCAGTAGCATCAAGGACTTCTTTGTGGCAGTTACCAGCAGCCACAGAATTTTCACGGAAGAACTCTACAGCCCTCGTGAGGAAGAAACTGGTCCTTCCAAAGCCAGGCACGCTTGCAGTAGTTTTCCCGTGCACAAAGAGGCAATATCATCTATTGTTCTGCCAGATCACGACTTTTTAGTTTCTAAAGTCAGAGATATATATATTTCATGCCGCCAACTAATAACTGCCCGACATCGACCCTATAATCTTCGTTTCATTAATAGAACAAACGCCAGTAAAGATGCCCGATGAAGTCTCTTTATATGCTTGATGAAATATTTACTCATTGGTGTTGTTAATGTCTAGATTATCGCTAAACTCCAATATAGTCCATCTACAATAATGAACCTTTGGCATGTTTGCAATATTAGTCTTCAGTGGAATATCTTCAGAAATATAGCAATGCGTAAATTTATCATGCTATATTAATCCTTTCTTTATGCGCTTCAAACATTACTACCAGCGTTTCCCATATTAAAATCTCCACGACACTAGAATAGTAGCATCAATTCCCATGGAAATAATCTCACAGAGTGGCAACAATAAGCACGAATAGGACCACACAAAATAATCTCGCCTCCTCTTAATTGAATTGACTCGTAATATTATGTTGAGGCATGGCGTCCAAAGGAATGGTATATATACATCCATGATTTGCGATAGAAAGAGAGCGGCCAGTAGAAAAATAATATCTGTCCCTTTATAAAATTATGATCTTCGAAAATGTGTCTCCTCAAAGTCACGCCAAGTAATGACTTAGGGGGCTAAACAATATTCCACGCCTAAGGCAGGCTCCCATTAAAATAAGACATAGCAGATCGTATTTTAATATCCAACAATTCTAAATTGATTCCTTCATTGATTTATTTTATTAACCAATAGAAACAAAGGGCATTATAATTCAACAAAAATAATCAACCTTAATGGCTTTCAATTAAATGTTTTCTAGGTGAATATCCGAATACCTTGTTCTGCAAATTTGTCTCAGAATGAGACTTAAGAAATTTGGAATACATTGCAACTCAATGTGAGATATCTAGATGATATTTCCAACCTGAATTGGGTTTCCCTCCAATTTGAGAGTAGTCCCAAGGGTTTCCGACCTCAGGAATTGAAACTAAAAGAAGAAGCTCTGAGAGTTCTTCCAAAAGAAATTAATAAACCTAGCATAATCTGAATGAACCTCTCACTGTTCTTTTATAGCCCATTGTAGTGACTCTTGGCTTTACTTTTGCTTGCCTCTCGATATTCCTTTCCACGTGTCATTTTGATTTCCCCTCCCTTTTTATTTAAATTTGAACTTATGGGAAATAATAATAAAAGGACTTTGTTAAATTTCCATTAACTCACCATATAGTCACTTTAATACTTCATTAAATAATTAAATTAAGCTGTCATTACATTTATTATTTTTTGACAACTTAAATTTTAATTATTTAATTAATTTCTAATATCCAAATAAAGGGAGACAACTTAAATTTTAATTATTTAATTAATTTCTAATATCCAAATAAAGGGAACATTACAATTGGCACATGATAGTCAATATAGAAGCAATGTTTTTGTTTGTGCATTTTTTTGGCACAATGCCTTTCCAAGAGGAGACAGTTTTGCTTTGAATTAACTTTGTAAGTGAAGGTTAGAGAGTGTGCCAGTTAGAAGGGAGGATAAATTTCAAGTAAAAAGCATGTGGTTTTCTTATTAGGTGTTCACCATTGTGAAGAATAATGACCTCCTTGTTTTCAACTATTTAACTATAAAAAACTTGAGGAGATGAGCTTTTGGCTATAACTTGTACTAGATTTTTGCATCAAAATAATTTTAAACATTTTAGATCACACTCTTATGATCCATTATTAGGATGAAGAATTGTTCAAAGTTTGCATTGAAATTATTTGGCACAATGCTTTATGAAGAGGAGACTAATTTTCACTTTGAAATTTGCATGTGAAGGTTAGATAGTGTGCTTGTTAGAAGGGAGGATTTATTTCAAGTAAAAATTGTCGGCTCTTGTTATTAGTTATACACCACTTTGAAGAATAATAACCTCTTTGTTTTCAATTATAAAAAACTTTAGAAGAGCTTCTAGATATTACTGTGTATTGTTTTTTTGCATCAAAATAATTTTAAACACTTTGGATCACACATTGTGATCCATCATCAGGATTAAAAAGAGGAAACATTACAAGATTGATTGCAGTCCTTGCTCTTTTTAAAGGAGAGGAGGGAGAAGAAAGTAAATGAGGTTGACTCCCAAAGACATCAAGATGAAAAAGGTTAAATTGTCACAAAGATGCTGTACAAAAAAGAACAAAAAAGGAATGAGAACAAATCAAAATCATAAAGTAACTCCCACAACAAATAACTGGACAAGACAATGCAAGGATTATGGGGGAACTGAGGCAACACAGAGTAATAGAAGAAATAAGAACTAGAAAATCGTTAGATAAAAGCTAAGTAGTAACTAATAATTATGAATTATGCATTAATTGTTTTTTTTTTGCTCGCTAATAGGCCTAGGCCTTGATATTTTTATTAATCATTTTTAAATAAATTTTACATCATTTTTTTTTTCTCCGTTCAGACAGGCACTGGTAGGAAAGAACGAACTCAAGAAAACCTCCAGTCTTGCCCAGGGACCATTGTCCCTTCCATTAAATTTTACATTATATAAGGGATAGGGGCATTCCCCTATTTACATCCAAATAAGGGCATACCCTTGTTTAATGAGGTTTGAGGGAAATCCCTCTTTTAATTACATTACATCAATTTTTGCATTCTTTGTATTACAATAGAGGGTATTATTGCTGTCACGGATTGCTTGGATGATTATCTAGGGATAAGCCATCCTTGCAGTCTAACCTGACAAAACACTTTACTCATGCCAGGCTAAGATCATTGTTAGTACCATTTTTAACTGAAATTTAAAGTGGAGAGAAAAACTCATTCATTTAGAAAGAGACATTACCCTTTACGATCCATACTTTATGAAAGTCTTGTTCACAAAGGTTAGCATCCATATTCCTAGATAGAAAAGGATGATAAACAGTCCTGATAGCATATGTTATTTGAGATTGACATAGCTGAGTCCTTGATAATCTATCTGCTTCAACTGTGAAAGCTTAGATCAAGTAATCTTAAATAAGGCATTATTTATTAATGGAAATGTAACTATTTTACAAACCTTACATTTTCCTTTACTATTAATTTAGCTGTGTTAGAATACCCAATGGTTTCCTGTCCACACCTAATTGATATATGATATTGAACCAAATCTCATTAAAGTTCATATGATGTTGAACCGACATTCCTTGCTCTGTACTGCAAATAGATACTCATTAGCTTCCTCTGTTTTAAAACTGATAAGTATGCCATGCATCGAATAACACTTTGATTATATCATATTTGTTTGTATATATATATGTGTGATAACAAATATGACATTTTAATGTTCCCACAACACATGTTTTCCAATGCCGAATGTAATTTGATAATGTATACTGCCATATTTGTTAGTGTCACGCATATATATACCAAATATGGATATAATGTTAATATATTCAGATTTTGTAAGGAAAAAATACAATCTATAAATAGCTTTTAATACTGAAAATAAAATTGACAGAGATAAACAAGAAAGGAAAAGATAATACCCGGTTTGTAGCAATTAATATTTTCTTCACCTTGAGCCTAATGTTCCTTCATCTTCAGCTGCATGTCCTCTTCAGATATATGTGAGAAAATGACTGATATATTACTGCTGCAAGATTAGATTAAGGACTGCTGTAGGTGTGAATTATCCTCTGCATGTTATGTCTTCTGTACGTTAGATAACCCGCACCTCAAATCTCATATATATATGAGAGAAGACATGTTTAATTGCAATGAGCCGACAAGGATCGACATTAATTAATTTCTCAAGGACACTCAACACAAGTTGTCCCTTGTGGCAATATAAAGTCGACTTTGAAGATAAATAAGAAGTTGTCCCTTTTGGGATAATACCAAGCTGTTATCATTATTCAGAGTTTAATAAAATAATATATGAGGTGTATGTTAGGATGAATAATAAATAAGATTATTTATTATTCATCTTAGCATACACATCATTGATCTTTCCGGAAAGATCACAAATACTAACATATAACACTTTGGATGAGAGATTGTTACTCCCAGAACAAGATTTAAAAATACATTCATGATACATCATGCCAATTTGCAAAACCCGACTAGATTAATAAAAACCAATAAAGGATCAAATGATGTTTGAAACGACCACCATTACCCTGTTCTGCATTAGAATCATTCAATTGTAAGGACCTAACCCTTTTGTAAATCCAAGTAACAGACCATCGAAACATTGCCATTTTTAATGAAGCATATTGAAACATATATGTCTATGAATATGTAAAATAGCAGATTTGGCAAGTTGTTGTTCCGCATAATCTTACTGTACATATGTATTCCCTGTATGAATAAATCACCAAAAGTGATGCCTTCACAGTCTGAATTGAGTTTTGTCCAGTAAAGGCATTGTTTTTAATTCTGAATGGTGGATTGACTAGTGGAAAATCAGGCTATTATACCAGATTTATTTCATGCTTTATATCACATATGATCCTTTCCAAGAGCATCCATTGCTGTGTAAGCTACCTTAATAAATTTAAACCAGAACCTGATTAATATCTCATAGAAGAGTTTAAGAAAGTAATGAACCAATTTTAAGTATAAAAGCGTAAGATAGTTTTTTATATATAATGAGGTAGATTACATCTGACAAAGTATTATTAACGTCTTAGCAACATATTTGCAGTGGACTTTGAATAAGATACTATACAATATGGACTATATACAATGCTATCATCAGGACTTAATATACCCCATAACTCCGCATACACATCTACTTATAACTATTATACATCCAGTCTTTAGAACATATAGTTAAACTAAACAGAGGGAAGGCCTAAGATGTAACAAAAGCAAAATTTGACAAGTGGTTTTACTCTGAAACCTGAACAAAGATCACTTCTTCATCTACACTATCATAGGGATCCTCAGGTGGGAAGGCCACAGAGAGCCCCTTTTGCTTCTTGTGAGGGCTGCGTTTCGGGGCTGCATTTCGAAGGACCACTTTGAACTTGTTCAAATCCATATTCTTGTATTCATCAAACACTTGGAATCCTTCATCTTTGAGGTAATTATACTTTTGATGAGAGTCTAGTTGATTTCAAGTGCCTTGATGATTTTAAACACTAGGATTGGTCTTTTGCTAAAATTGAGATCAGGAGGGATTTGGCCGGCTGCATGCTTCATATAGACTTCTAGTGGATGTATCATGAAGTGATTGTCTATGTTGGAAACTGCTTCCTCGAGACCCATTAAGAATTTATTATCAAATAACTTCCTACAAAGGGAGACAATTCCAGCTTTGGGAATGTTAGCTAGGACAACAAAGGCAATAAACTGACCCACTATATCCCCGTTGGATCTAAGTGTGAAACTATAATAAAAAAGCTTGTCGCTTACTGCCTTGATAATCCTTCTCCTGCCTAAATCGTCCATCTTACATAGCGGTCTATTCCATCTCTCTGTGCTGATGGGCCCAGCATATGACATCTCACGATTAGACTCAAGGGAGTAGGTGTGCACATTGGTATACATTGTACTTGGAGCAACAGAAACGAGAGCCTCCACAATGCCAGGGATAGATTATGAGGACAAGGCAAATACACCTGGGTCATAATTAGGGACCACAGAGTTCTCGAAACTTCCCTAGGAGGCTTCTAGAATGGTCCAGTAGGCTCGATGGTAGATGTAATGAGCCTGATTTGGCCTCATCATTAAAGCATCTAATTTAAGTCAATTTCCAGGCAAATCATGTGTTTGGCATTTTGTTGAACAGTTGGCAGGCCATTTGACACTGGGCTTAACCTAGCTGTAGATAATTTCAACTGCTTTGTTTGATATTATGACATTCCTCCACTGATTGCAGATGGATTTGAAAAGCATATATAATTTCTTTCATCTTAATAATCACAACTTTTCATATAAGTAAATCTTTACATTTAAACAATCATACTTCAATGTTTCGAAATTCTGGAAATACAACTCACTTTGCCAATTTTACTAAGTTCTTGAGTTCGACATCTTTTGAATTTAAATGTTTTTCAATCATGCTACAACATATGCATTTTATTTAAAATCATTTAAGCATACAACACGTCATTCTCCAGAGTTGACGTTTTTATTGTTTTCTTAGAATTAACATGCGAAATATTAAAGAACCTGGCATTGACTATGTTTGTGTTTGGAGTTGTTGATAGCTAACTCCTCATAGGCGTCTGCGCAGGGATATAATTCTCCACCCGCGAGTTGCCACTTCACGCGGTTTGCAGCTTATGATTGCGTGGCCACTCCACACGTCTAGTAGAAGTCCACGCACAATGATGACCAACCAGTCCCAGCGCAACCTAGTACATCCACGCGGACTGAACTTTATATTCAGCTAGCCCTCAGAATTGACGCGGCCTATTCTCCTTCACACGCGGCAGACTCAGATTTGGCCATTCTTTTTTCGAAGGGATGAATCGCGACTTGTTGCACTTCTCAGTTTCGTACAAGCACGTTCTCCTCAATTAAAACCAGAATTAACGCTGGTGAAGTTTCAACATCCAATGAGAACAAACTAGATAAATACGATTCCCAGCCAGAATATAATGGTATCGATTTATGAATCGACCTCTTCAAGCAAGTCCCAGTTCACTCGCTATCAATTTCCAGAATTCAGAGCTTCCTCGTATACATCAGCACAAAGAAGAAGCAATCGATTATACAACAATCGATTGGTGATTAGCTCAAGAAGAATCAGTCTTCGAGAAACTAATTTGACCCTTCAGCTAGGGCTCCGATAATTAGGAACAATTCCCAAGAACAATTTCAATAATCAATATTCGATGATCAACACTAAGAAAGACTTTGTATTTATAACTCCTTGGACGCCATAGTTTCCCAAAAAGATATATCAATTAACCATTCTCTGGAATAGCAACTTCCCAATTTATTATAATAATAAAGTATTATTATAATAATATAACTTCATTATTAATTAATAACATCTCATTATTAATTAACATTAATTAATTAACCAATATGCAATCCAGTGAAAACCTGCATCCACTACTGATCCTGCCAGACTGACGGAGCCATCCACTGCATTGCCAAAATTAGCAACTACCAAAAATAGACTTACTATAAATAGTAAGTCCCCAATCAAGGAACTGTATAGATTGAACATTGTCTGGAAAACTGATCACTGCCGAAACTGCCCTGCCAAAAAGGGAAACTGGTCAAACTGACTTACTAAAAATAGTAAGTCCAGACTTACTAAAAATAGCAAGTCTGCCAACAGGAACCCTCAAACCCAGGCATAAGCTCACGAGGGTCATGATGATGAGCCGATCAAGCCACTGCTAGTACCTGCTAAAAAGGGGGTCATCACAGTCCACCCTTCCCAAGATTGCTTGTCCTCAAGCAATCCCTAAGCAATTGTATATCATAATCCACTTGGATCCCAAGGATGAGCCTGTGTAATATCATTGTCGTGCACAACGAGCCCCTGTAGTACCAACACCCAAATCACTGACATCAAGGACAACATCGTCCGAAGACTAACTGTAAGCACTGGTGGGAAAAATAACTCAACGGAACTCAGCCCCACCGAGACACCGATACTGCCAATACCAACCTCTGATAAACTGTCCCGGGTGTATCGACACTGCAAGTGGTCCAACTTGCAACTGCCAATTTCATCTGCGAAGGATGATACTAATCCATCCCATAATGGATGGTATGAAACTGGAGTCAACCCATATCGATGTAAATCCTCCGCCTGAGGGTCAAAAGTAAAATGATGAGCATACCTCACAGTATAGTGCTGATAGAAAGCCCTAACTTCCGTCAAAGGCTCATAACTACCAAACTAGGAATTAGGAGATGACTCCAAAATCTAACTCTGCAAAACTGGTCGGATAGGGTCTTGGGTGACCCTCTCAGCAAATCCAACCTCAAAATCTTTGTGGGGGAGCATTGTAGTCAAAGTACCTAAAATCTCTCTCACCAACCGCCGGATCGCGCCAACACCCCGGATGAGAACACCCTCAGAAGCTCGGTAAGAACCCTAATGAAATTCTGAGCTCTTAAGAAGGTGATCCAAGAATGACTATGTGCAGTAAAAATTATATGTGGAAGCATCAACCTGCTTCCCTACAACCCATAGCTGATCCTCCTGCAAATGTGGCACTGCCAACTGTCTACTGTCACCAGCTGTATGTAATGTGGTAATAGATTCGCTTCCCGCAGCCGGAAGCAAATCACTGTGAGAGCTCGTCCCTACTGATGCTCTCACCTCCTTTGCACCTACTGCCCCCGTATCTCGGGCAGATGTGTCAGCCACATCATCACATCCCACATCTCCAACCGTAGAAGCAAACTCACCACCAACCACCTCAATGTGCAACTGAACTGGGTCTGGGGTTGGTGTGGACTGAATATGGTCCAACTCGATGGTCACTTCCTCCAATCGTGACTGTGACTCCTGTAAAGCTAACTGAGTGCTCTCTAAAACCTTAGAAGTCGTCGTGAGCTCCTGAGTAAGCTCACTCACCTCATCCTCTCTATCCAAGAGTGCCTCATATGTTGTACTTCCCCACTCTACTAGGTGATCTCGGTCAGCTACCAACTGAAAATAATCTTGTCTCAAAATCCTGACAGCCTCCCGTAAGGAATGAATCTCTGTAAGGGACAAGTAAAAACTACTGTGCTCCTCATCCATAGGAGAACCCCATCCGTGAACAGCTAGCAGTTGCCGTGCAACATCAAAATGCTCAAATGCAGTAACAATATCACGCTCATTGACTCTCAACTGACTAGTCACATGATGACTCTAAATAGTCGGTCTCCTATGCAACACCTCTGACACGCTGTCCATACTGCAAACAGAAGTGGTACCCAACGTACTCCTCTCTGAAACACTATTCCCCAGTGTACTGCCAACTGAGCTCTATGAACTAACAACTGAACTCACACCCTCAAACGGAGCACTACCATCTGACACATCTCTGTCAGACTCCTCTGTACATGAGGAAGCTTCTATAGAGTCTACCTCCTCAACACTATCAGTTGTCCCGTCCTCTGTATCCTCTGAGTAATCCAGCTCCTGGGACCGATCCGCACTCTCCAACAACTCAGAGTCCTCTCCTAGGGTCTAATATGGACATGACTCACTACTAGTGGAGTCATCCTTAGGAGTCACATAAGAAGTATCAGAAGCAACCCAAGACGCTAGCAAGGGCTCTACCTCTTCGGGTGTCCCGGACTGAAACTCATCTGACTCCATACTAATTAATGGATCTAGGTCATGCTGGCATGAGTTCGTGTCTACTGTCTCGAACTCTGCACTAGTATCATCACACGCAGACTCCATGCTCAAATCCTCAATACAGGAGAATACTGGCATCTCCCGTACCAACCCCATCTCAGGACTGCCGCTATCCAGATCTGACTCCCATCTCCTCAAGGCAGTCCTCAAAAGTGATATCCTCCTCCTCTGGCGAACTCGAGTTCACCGTCATAACCTCCAACGCTACAACATTCCCACTATTCGCAACTCCCTCAACATTGACCATAGAACTATTCTTCTGGCAACCAGAACTGGAGTCACTGTCCGACTCGATAATACAATCTAGTGTGGTATTGACATCTGCTGCAGTCATCGTCTCCTGCTGTATCACCGGATCATCAACACCACAACAAGGTAGCTCCATGCTCTCGCCTATCCCAGCTGAGAGGGGTGCTGCCTCTCGCTCCGAAGCTACACTACGACAGCAAACATATAAATCTCGGATAACAAGTCCCTCCTTGAGAGAATTTGAACCATCAAAGGCAACTATTGTATCAACTGTATGTGCACCAACTGCAGCAACTACTCGGAAAGCCTCAACCTGCTGAAGCTCAGCACTGCAGTCCACCACTGGCGCTGACACGTCCACCTGTCTATGTGTGGAGTGTCTGTCATCAGATCCATGAGTAGGTGTCATATTATATATTGGTGGATCTACATCCCGGACACCTTTCAGGGAAAACTCAAGCCTCCTACCCTGCAATCTCGATGCTGGTCTGCTGAAAGCGGAAACCATAAATCTTACTGCCCTATCTACTGTCTCTGGATCCGATAGTCTTTCCGCCATCCTCTACTGATGAAGCCTAAGTCTCTCCATACTCTGCATTAATGTAGTTTTTTAATTATTACTTCCCACACTGCCGTGCCGGCTCCCGGAGCTAAGCCGCCTGTATCTGTTCATCTCGAGAGTGCTGATCACTCTAAATATAAAAACAAATCTGCATTCATAAATATTTTCCTAACCCACAGGATGGCAAAAAAATAGCTCTGATGCCACTGTAATGAGCCTGACTTGGCCTCATCTTTAAACCATGTAATTTTAATCAATTACCATGCAAATCCTAAGTTTGACATTTTGTCAAACAGTTGGCAGGCAATCTGGTACTGGGCTTAACCTAGCTCGTAGATAATTTCAACTGCTTTGCTCTAAGTTTGTTTGATATTATGATGCTCTTCCAATTGATTTGCAAATGGATTTGAGAAAAGTATATATCTATAATTTTCCCTTGTCTTAATAATCATAACTTCTTTATACATGTAAAGCATTACAATTTAAACAACATACTTCACTGTTTCAGAATTCTGGAAATAAAACTCAATTGCCAAGATCACATCTTCTTTCATATGCATTTAACAATTATTACAACATGTAATAAATCCATGCCTTATATATTGCTTTTATTATTCATTACTAGTAAAACGATTTAAATAAGGAACCTGTAAATTTGTGGACTGCTGCTGTTGGCTCACGCGACATATAGGAGTGTGAGCCAGCCTCCACTCTTCACGCGAATTGCACAACAGTGCTACTTCCTCCCACGCGAGAGTTACTATACTCTCCTTGTTGAATGTTGTAGACTCCATGCAAGCTGGAGAAGTCGTGCCCAGAGGAAAGCTCACGCGGCTAGCAGTGCCGCTGCAGATCCTCTTGCTACGCTTTGTGTTAAAACCCGTCTATGGGCAGCATTCCGTTCGGCAGCCAAGGCGTGAGGATAAATTCTCAGTCTGTTGCGGCAGGTTGTATTCACCACAGCCGAGATATATAAATAGTGCGATTTCCTTCAGCAATCCGCGCACCCATATGAAATTCTATCTCCAAACAAATTACAACTGGATCGAGGCTGAGTAATGTAATCTTTACCCTGTATGATGCAAATCGACCTCTTTAATGCAGGCCTCAGTTCAAATGCAATTCAGACTTCAGAATTTCTTCAATCGTATACGGCAACACGATGAAGATGCAATCGATTATACAACAACAATCGATTGATGATTACCTCAAGAAGAATCAGTCTTCGAGAAACTAATTTGACCCTTAAGCTAGGGCTCAGATAATTAGGAACAATTCCCAAGAACAATCTCAATAATCAATATTCCATGCCTAGCTTCACGAATGAACTTGTATTTATAATGCCTTGGATGCAATAGTTTCCAAAAACTATCTTCAGTTAACCATTCATCAAAATATCTTCTTAAATCATTATAATAATAAAGTATTATTATTATAATAATGTAACCTTTTATTAATTAATAACATGTCATTATTAATTAATAACGTGTCATTATTAATTAATACCATTAATTATCAAATATGATTCTGATGATGATACCTGCATCACCTGCTAAAGCGAATGATCTCATGCCCTTTAACTGCACTGCCAAAAATAGCAACTGGCCTGAAGTGACTTACTATAAATAGTAAGTCCAGATTTGCGATAAGACAAATATGAACATTGGGACCCTCAAAACATCCCGTCAACTCACGGGGTCGCGCTGATGAGTTGACCATATTCAAGTTCCCAAAACCTGCTAATTTGGGGACATCACAACTTATGATTGCGTGGCCACTCCACACGTCCAACAGAAGTCCACGCACAATGATGACCAGCTAGTCCCAGCGCAGCCTAGTACACCCACGTGGATTGAACTTTATATTCAGCCAGCCCTCAGAATTGACGCGGCCTATTCTCCTTCACACGCGGCAGACTTAGATTTGGCCGTTCTTTTTTCAAAGGGATGAATCGCGGCTTGTTGCACTTCTCAGTTTCGTACAAGCACGTTCTCCTCAATTAAAACCAGAATTAACGTTGGTAAAGTTTCAACACCCAATGAGAACAAACTAGATAAATACGATTCCCAGCCAGAATATAATGGAATCGATTTATGAATCGACCTCTTCAAGCAGGTCCCAGTTCAACTCGCTATCAATTTCTAGAATTCAGAGCTTCCTCGTATACATCAGCACGAAGAAGAAGCAATCGATTATAGAATAGCAATCGATTGGTGATTAGCTCAAGAAGAATCAGTCTTTGAGAAACTAATTTGACCCTTCAGCTAGGGCTCAAATAATTAGGAACAATTCCCAAGAACAATTTCAATAATCAATATTCGATGATCAGCACTAAGAAAGACTCTGTATTTATAACTCCTCGGACGCCATAGTTTCCCAAAAAGATATATCAGTTAACCAGTCTCCGGAATAGCAACTTCCCAATTTATTATAATAATAAAGTATTATTATAATAATATAACTTTATTATTAATTAATAACATCTTGTTATTAATTAAGATTAATTAATTAACCAATATGCAATCCAGTGATAAAACCTACATCCACTGCTGATCCTGCCAGACTGACGTAGCCATCCACTGCATTGCCAAAATTAGCAACTACCAAAAATAGACTTACTATAAATAGTAAGTCCCCAATCAAGGAACTGTATAGACTGAACATTGTCTGGAAAACTGATCACTGCCGAAACTGCCCTGCCAAAAAGGGAAACTGGTCAAACTGACTTACTAAAAATAGTAAGTCCAGACTTACTAAAAATAGCAAGTCTGCCAACAGGAACCCTCAAACCCAGGCATAAGCTCACGAGGGTCATGATGATGAGCCGATCAAGCCACTGCCAGTACCTGCTAAAAAGGGGGTCATCACAATAGATCCGGCCTAACATATAATTTCATCATTATTGTTACCTGAATGTCCTCCGAGCCACTTGCCGCACTAAATTCTGAGCCTCCCTATGATGATTAGGGGTCTGACATGTCATGGGCTACCAACATGCAAAGGAATAATGTTTGAATTACGGTTTACCATCTTTGGGTTCTAACTAGTATTGGTAGCAATGCTAAAGTATCTAGAGGGATCATTATATAGATAAAGTTCTTAGTTTAGCTACTAGATTCTTAGACAGGTATCAAGGAAAGAGATGCTAGTTGAAAGTTTGTAACAAACTAAATCCTTAGCAAGATTAAATCCTAACTTGCTGCTAAAACAAATTAAACATGATCTAGTATTTAAATGCGAAATAGTATCTAATTTTTTTTTGGAAATAAAAGTATCAATTGCATTAACTGTATTCTATAATTGCTGAAGAGTATCTCAACACGAATTATCTTTTTCATCCACTTAATGTAAATACAAAGTAAGGGAAAGGAATTCTTACCGGCATAAACGTGCATCATTCAATCCACTCAATTTGTCCTTAATGTTTCAAAGTAACATGAGGGAGAAGGTATCACTGGGGCGTTTTTACCACCCAACCACGGATCGACTGATCCCCCTAGGACACTTCCTACTCGAAGTGGCCCGACCCTACGCAAGGGGTGAAAACATGGTCATAAACAAGCCATTCTAGAACTGGTGTAAGATCCTACAAACCTTAGTCGGTCACACCCTATAGCTGCTGCTAACTTAGTATGACACCTGACTAGGGTTGTATCTGGAGCGTTACGAACTGACTAACACTAGCATTGCTTAGCGTTCCTTGGCCAAGGTTTTAAGATGCAAGCACGTTCAAGACGTGTAGTCTAGTTCTCACCCTATCCGACTTGGTTCCACTTCTTGACAGGATTTTTGTCATCTAATAAAATTTGTAAAAGACTCTTGACTTATCAAGTCCAAGTCATTAACTCAGTAAGTCCAATATAGAACTGGAGTTCATAAGCATTTGCTTAATTAATATTAGAACATTGTCCCTTCATTCTGGGCTAAACATGAACAAGGTTGTGGTTTACAGCTCTTATAAGAGACTCTTGGAATGTAGGCTTACTATCCATACCT
>MU226563.1:2698627-2715585 GCA_018584345.1 Thuja plicata
AACAGAGTGTCTTCGTGATCTGCAATTGGAAGAGGAGGGAAAGATGGGTGGGCTTAACGGATTGGTTGGGGGGGAGATGGACTATTGCCCTCTGAGGAAGAGGGGGGGTTGGAGATGAAGGATGGCTTGACAGGTGAAGCAGAGGAGTCCGAAGAGTAATCAGGATTGATGAAATCTTCCAGCAGGCAGTAGAGGTTAGAGGTATGAGGGATTTCCTCAAATTTATCATTCGAATCTGATGTGAAAATGGAAAAATTTCCAACAATACCCTTGTAGATCTCTGGTTGTAGCCCATATATGCAATGATTTGTAATGAATTTGATAGGTTTTAGATTTTTAGGGACATTTTCCATAAATATTTTAACATTGGAATCAACCATATAACATTGTTCAAAGCCAATCACTGTTCCAATTTGTTTTCCTATCCCTCTCAAGATACTGTGATGCATCAGTTCCACTGGGTAATTTTTAAAACATATCCATTTTTGAGGGTTCGAATTGGTTTGCTTACTATTATTAAAATTAGGCCTCCATTTCGTGAATTTGACATTAAAACCCTTATAAAAAATATTCTCAGAATCAAGTACTTCTGCTAGGTCTGAAGATGAACAATCCAAAAATAAGGTGCATTGATTTATGATAGTAATGCTTACCAAAGAATCTAGGGCTGACTTGAACTAGTTCGCAATCGAAGAGATTTGGACGGACTCCCCTTCCCATCTTGCGTAGATGCCATGAGACTCGCATCTTTCCAAAATTTCATTGGAGATGTCGTTGCTAATAATAATGGTGGATGAGACATCGCTGCTTGAGGGATTGCCTACGGGGTCTGGTTTGTTAAGCCTTCGCTTTGTTCCGATTGGGATTGCATTTGCCCCTGTAGCAACCCTAGGTAATCTGTTCAATGTAGAGAAACCTTGCGTTCATTCTGAGGCAATCGTTTGCCATTGTTTGCCTTTGTTTGGATTATGGGTGCTTCACGATGGCTTTCCTCACAATTTTGCCGCTGAGGCCAAAATTTAACATTATTATCTTCCAAAATGTCAAATGGGTTTGAGATTGCCATTGCGTATTTTGTTCGCAAGAAGTGATCTGCCTGCAAATCTGCTACGGGGGTGGCCGGATCTGCCCTCCTGAGCATGGTGTAAGTATTGTCTGCCTGCTAGGGCATCGTTGGTGCAGAGTTCGCATTCGCATTCGCTTCATCTTCATCAAATTTGATGTATATTCCTTTTAATTATGCATTAATTGTTATTTGATCAATTAACACAGAAAATAATAGTAATAAATTAAAAAATATTACTAAAATTGAAAATCATTAGAAAAATAGAACAAAATCAATCTGGTATACACGTAACATTGAAGAAAGCAGTTAAAAAATAATCACAAACCTTAAAGACCAAAGCCAAAATATCACGTTAAGAAAACAAAGGAAAACCTTGGAGGATTGAAGAGAGGACAATGAACCAAAGAAGGAGATGTGTAGAACAATTGACAAATGGCAAACATCAAAGAAGATGCCAAGGGAAGGAACCACATCCAATGATAAAAAAGAGAACCACATTTGAGACCATTGAATTGAAGAAAGGGGAAGAGGGAGGGTAGGAGAGAAAGAACATACTAGGGCCAAGGAGACTTGACGAGAGATGAGCCATGAAGAGGATGTTTGAAGGGAGTCTAAAAGAGGCTGCCACGTTGGACTCAAGGTCCACTCATTCCAATTTAAGTTTGTTAGGTGGTTTTCTCTTGAAGGGTTGTCTTCTATTATAAGCACTTGAGGAGTGTTTGGAATGGAAGCAACGTTTGACCAAGGTAGATTCGATACCCTGCTCATGCCTTAAATCAACACAATGCTCTTTTCTCCTTGTGCTAACACCATCTCATCAATATAGGAGGTCCCGTAGGAACTCCCATATTATAAACCTCCAAAGTAGGGTGGAGAGCTTTAGTGTCTTTGGTCAAGGGGACGAGACATTTGATTTAAATGTGAGGCTTGAAGACACATTTGATGCAAAAAGCAATATGCAGAGATATCCAAAATGTCACTCATTACAAGGGATGTGGAAGAATTGTTTGATGTCAAAAACTTGCAGAGACAATAATTAGTTTGTAATATGGTGAACAAATGGCAAGCTTTTGTGACAAAGCTATAGGTCTTATTACATGTAGCACACCATATAAGCCTAAGGTACAAATGAATTTCATTTTAAATCCAATAATACAAAATAGTATTAGGGTGTGCACCTTATATAATGGTGATGCCAATTTTACAAAGAAAACCTGTAGAAGATATACAAATAAAGGTAGGTCATGCAAAAGGCAAATTAGTTTTGATACAAAAACAAAGGCTAAAGGAAGAAATATACAAGTGATTGAAATTTGTAGTAGGGGTTTTGTGTGCAGACTTCTATCTCATTCATCGCTCATATTTATGATTGTTGTGTGAAACTCGACTTTTGTACTCACTCTTGTCCATTTTGTTGTCAATTTAGCATTGGTGTTGTGTTGATCCCCCGGCAAGATTAATTTGCAAGGTCATCTTGTTAGGATCTTTTCTTTGACTAATGGCTTCTGTAGGGTGACATGATTACCACAAACTTGATAAGAAGTAAGTGATGGCAATATATTAAAGGCAGTGGAAGAGCAAGGAATGATAGAATCTGCAAGAGCACATGAGCTGAGGATACATGGCGAAAGGAGTCAGAATTTTGCCCAAGTGTGAAGGAGTACTTAGCACACTTTTTCCCTTGAAAGACATTGATTTTCTCTGCCAAAATCATGACATATGACCCAAATGGAGGTGGTGTGTGCTTTTGATGGAAAAACCATATTCTTTTCCATCATCACATATTTTGGATGGTTTAGTCTACCCAATCTCTACATAGCACTTAGAGGTGTTGACTTCTTCTATGGTGAAACCATCACAATGTCCTGCTTTTTATTATAAGTATGTAATGTCCCCTTCTGTAAAGTCTTAGGAACAAGGGAACTATTTAATTCACAAATTCTATTACAAGAGACTTCTTTCTGATCAAATAACATAAAATTCCTTATAGATCTTATATTGATGATAATTGATACCACTTGCTATTAGAATGATATATTATGATCTTCTTTATAATTGATGATCTTTGGAATATACAATCAATACCACTTGTCAATAAATATTTTTTGATAATCTTAATCACTAATGCTATTCAAGAATTATGGGATGCAATGGAAATCCTTGATATTTAGATCTGCAATAAGGTGGAGAATCCTTTCTATCTCTGATATGATTGGGGGAATTATGCAGTGATGATCTCTAGAAAACTCCAATCTGCAACAATGGAGTTAACTCTGCTATTTCTGATATGATAAAGTTACTTTTTCTGTAAATCTCCTTTCAAATGCTTATAGCTGTTCCTGATATACTAATATAAAATATGCTCTATGTCTCTCCTCAATCGCTTATAGTAATGATGTAATTTGCTGTTTCTGATTTTGACTCTAGAAGTATGCAGTGGTCTTCTCAATATTGCTTGTAGCAATAATGTAATTGCTGTCTCTGATTCAGACTTTAGAAGTATGCAATGATTGACACTTTAATTGTACACCACCGATTCTATGTCAATAAGGCAACTGCTCTAAAGGGCAATCCAAGTATGGATGAATAAAAAAATGACTGATTCAAGGATGGTCTTGGAATGAGATAGATCCCCATTAAATATTTTCGTGGAATCTGTAATGCTCCCCTTTTATGATAACTTGGGATTATGGGACAATTACCTTGAATTCTGTAATATCCCCCAAGGATATTTTCTCCAGATTTTTACGTAATATTCCACAATATTTATACAAACTTTTACATGCAAACTGATTTCACTTTATCCAACAGATTGTATGAATCATATAAAATGATAAAATCAGACTGAAATAAGATCTAAAATTCATTACAACTATATTTTCAGACAGATATGAAATGCCTCTATCACAATTTTGCCCAGCTGTGAACTTCGTTGCGATCCACCAAGAAAATAAATTGGGTTTCCGTCCACTCCACCAAGAAATCCTGAAGGTTTCTGTCCTTAGGTTTCAAAACTAAAAGCTAAAAGCTCCCTAACTCTCCAAGAGAGAATAATAAACCAAGCATATCCAGCATGAGCCTCTCCTTGTTCTTTACTAACACACTCTTCATTTTCCCTCTTCTTGTTTCTTGGAATTCCTTTTCTATGTCTCTTTATTATTCCCCTTTGAATTAAAATGACTATTAATTTTCACTAAGCTTTTTTAAAGTCATTTTATGACTTTATAAATAATTAAATTAAGTCGTCAATAAATTTGATATAATTTGACAACTTAAAATTTAATTATTTAATTGACTTCCAATGTCCCAAAAAGGGGACATTACAAATTCTCTATTCTTACTACGGATTACAATATCATACCACTTATGCAATTTATAAATATAGATAATAATGTTATTCCAAGAACAATAGATATGTTTATTAGATCACTTATAGGATAGTTGTTCTTATCAATATCACTGCTATCTCTGACTGAACAATTAGATATGTGCTAAGTGAATCGATCTTTATATATATTTGCACTTAGTACAATAAAATGACCTCTGTTGTATCTGATATGTCTGACTTGAGTATGCAAGATGAGCTTCAATAACTCTCTCATTTGGCACTGGGAGACATTATCATATTTTCTAGTAATCGCTTATAGTGATTGACTTACTCCACACACTCCAGCACTGGCATCCTTTGTCGCCTCAAACCTGTCAGCTCATTACCTCTTTCTTCACAGGGATTCACTCGGCTCGTGGCACCAAGCGCTAGGTTGGCCCTGCCCCTTATTCTAGATCTGTAAAGCCAAGATGGGCTCCTATCAGCAGCGGCCTCCTCCTTCTAGGACCACTCCGAGGCGGCCTAGAGCTCCGGTTGGCTCTATGGCCTATCCTTCTGTTTTGAGGTGCTTCACGGTTGTTCAGAATCCTTAGCATTGTTTTTGCTTTTGTTCTTGTTTCGGTTGTTGTTGCTTTCTTTCTTCGGGTACCGTTTGGTGTCCGTGTTGTGGGCTGGCCTCCTTTGTTGTTCTCGGCAGACCCTTTGACCCCTTTTGTGGTCTCTTGTTGGACATTAATAAATTTATCTTATCTTATCTTATCATTTCTGTCTGATATAAACCTTCAATATGTGCGATGTAGAGGCATGCCAATATTGCTCGAAGCGATATGTTGCTGTTTCAGATATGGATATATATTTGTGCAACAAAGTACTGATGCTGTTTCTAATACAATCATTCAAACCATGCAATTGATTACCACTTAATACTTGCTGTGTCTGATATGTTGATATGCGTGTGCAGTTCTGAATAAGCTGCTATGTATGATATAATTGATTAACCCTTGCAACAATGGTGCTGTCTCTGATATTTCTATGTATGTATGCAACCGGTTAATGCCGAATGCCAGATGCTCAATCGAGCAGATCCAAGAATGGATAAAAAGAAGAGAGGTTTCAAATGATGATCTGAATTAATGTTTCCTTTAATGCCTTCATCTTCTTAGAGATACCTCTCTTCAAATAAACACTCCCCTTCATAACACATGCCATAACACATGCTTCTTTCCTTAATCGCATCCCTTTGGAGTTTGGAGAATAACCACCAGTCATAACAAATCGTAGGCTTTGGCTAGTCGCTGTTCTGAGTCTCTTCCTCCTTTCATGTTATCATTCCCTTCTTCATATCATTGTATGTGCCTCACCTGATAATGTATGTATAATTATTAATTCTTCCCCCATAGCTCATCATTGATTGTTGTCCTTTTTTCGCATAAGAAGTCAACTCAAACAATATCGTAATTTTGAAGGAGTTGCACTCTTCCTTAATAGTCAAATCAGATCTCTCTATCATTGTATGGTTTAATGCAAGGTGGTTATCATAAGACAAATTGATTAACCTGATATTATATATCATTGTTCATGTTTTCTACGTGTATGATAGTTGCATGAGTAATTACTATTCTTTTTTCATTGACGATCCTTTTATCGGCCTTATCAATCTTCACTGACATCTCTCTAAATTATTAATCTCTTGGCATGGTCAACAAGGCAGAATTGATTGATCTAATCAAGTAACCGGATACTTATTGTCATTATTATGATCACCATCATGGACATGCTAATTTGTAATGTTCCCTTTCTAGCCAGTCATGACATGACTTGTCATTAGCCCGTTTCATCATGTTCCCGAGGGCTAACTAGGACTTTAGAGGGATCCTGAGATTATTTGGCCTAGTCAAATTCAGTTTCAGGCCAAATGAAGTTCATTTGATAGAGTTATGAAGGACCTTACTACTTTTAGTAAGCCAGCGGGGCTCAGAGCTTTCACCTTTTAAGTTTTGGGATTTGGTGCGTTTCGTCGAGCTCTTTCCAATGAGCTATCACACATGGGATTTTGAGTTCGATTGATATATTATTTTAATACCTGAAGTTGATATATTATTTATAAAGTGACTTAATTTAAAAGGGACTATAAAAGTTTGTTTATTAAAGTGACTTTATTAAGTTCTTTTTTGTATTGAAGTGGTTCCTCTAGGCATGGACGTACACATGAGAGGTCATGGGCCTCTTTAATAATAAAATAATGTAAGTTGTTTATCCCACATTGTGTGTGCTGGAGGATCGACTTTGGGAAGAAGAGCATAAAAGAGCTGTAGAGGACGCTTTTTGGGGCATGCTGGAGATTAATCAGTACTGGAAACTTTGTTGGAGATTGCATTCAAAGGGCTTTAAGGACGTTTCCCCTCTTGGCTAACATTTCCCTTGCTGTTGAGAATATACAGTCAGGGAAATTTGGTGGACTTAAGGATACTTGCTGGCCGAATTGTTTGATGAGTCTGGACATTGCATTTGCTTACTTCTTAGTCTGCCATACAAGCTGAGGGACTGTCATTGGTAGCCGTACAGATCAAGGAAGTACTGGAGCAAGCCTGGAGGACGATTTTCTTGGCAGTGTGAAAGGCTGTGACTAATATACTGTTGCCAAAGTGTTCGTACCTGCTGGGAATTGAATTGTTGACTGCTGAGTGAGGGCGTGAGTCTTTCAGAGGGGCTGTTATCAGTTCAGACAGCAACCTGTGAGTGGACATGGGGGGGTTACAGGCAGCCCACGCCTGCTGTCCAACCTCTGACCATCATATACAAATTCTGGGAAGTGTATGAGTGAGCTGAAGCTGTCATTAATACTGTATTTTGTGTGCTATCAGTTATACCAGATCTGCAAACATGCCTCTTTCTGATTTTCTGTATTGAAAGTATTATTCTGGAATAAATCTATATAATCTGGAAGTTTTTCGAAAGGCTGAAGTACTTAGTTTTTATTGTTTTAACAAATGTTTGAGTATTTGTCAGTAAAATCAATCTTGTAAGATGTTTCTTGTTAAAAGAGCTGTTACACTGCATATGTGAAAATAATATTTCCGTAAGGCATTACAAGCAAACTGTTTGACAAAATTTCTATAAGCCAAGTGGTCAAACAAAACTCCAAACGGGACAGGCCGTTACATAATTGCTCAGTGTTTGACTATTGACCTTCTCAAAACTTGGTCAATCCTTAATATGTGTGATACTAGACCAAGCCAATTCAGATGCTTGTAGTGTCTTTTCTATTGATGAAGATTGAGCCTCATATTGATTAGCTGTTTGATTATAAAGGATAATTGATGCTATTGGTATTAGTTAATGCTTGTCTGATCAATGCTTAGCTTATTTCGTACTTGATATCTTTTAACTGTTATATATTAGCCTCTAGCTATCATCAATAACACCTTTCACTTCTTCATGTATGATATTTTTGATACACCTTTGCAATTTTGTCTCTCTCAGAGACACAAAATTAAAATACTTGGCTGACACGATGTGAAAAAGGATGGGGATATCACTGTCTCACCTCCTTGAAAATGCTTGCCCACAAGCATTCTCAAGCCATGATTCCTCTATCCCAAACTCTGTATTGCCATTTATGCAAAGCATGGTTTTGTTGAATAGTCCCTTGGAATCTATCAGGGGCTAGGTCATTCCTATGCTGCATATGCTCCTTATAAGAGTGTCTTCCTGAAAACCTCAAGCCTCAACTTTATAAGGGTAATTTTACTATACTCTCCATAGGCCATCTTGATTCCAGGGTTCCAAATTAGTCTTGGGAATGAGCCCTCATGTTGATGCTGTGGTACTCTGATTACAATAATCTGATGCTCATGCCTCCAACCAAAATAAATGTCACTGTTAGTCTTATTCGATATGAACAAGATCTTAGAACATTTCCTCAAGAATTTTAAAGGATAATCCCAATTGTTCCCATTTATTGCAATCATAAACGACCTAGAACATTAGTAGAAATCATTGTCCATCGTGATGGAGGTGAAAATTAACAGTACTTGGAGAGTCTCTCATTCTTAGCTGCCTCCACACTATTGATTATTTAAAATCCATTGACCACTGACTGATAATCTCATAGGAAGTATGCGTAGAGTCATAGATACAACCTTTAAATATTTGAGATTTGATTGTTGAATTCCATTCATGTATTAGTTGTGAGTTGTATCCTCGTACAATTTGTTGGGACGATCGCTAATGATAACACCACTTGAAATTGTTTGGCCACTTTGAACATGACTTAAAGTTGTAGTGTTGGAAAATGCACTGGGATCCCAAATTTTACGTTCATCTCCAATTTTATATGATTCCAAAATAGCTTCTTCATTCAGATCAAAAAGCAGATTGTCATAGGTCTTGTTAGTTTCAATTGCAGACAATGGATTGCTAATAAGTTGAAGGTTATCCTTGTTTTTAAAACAAAGCTTATCTTCTTCCAACCTGTCAGATTTCTTCGGACAACGTTTCGAGTCATAGGTGCCAGATATGTTGTCCAAGTCATTGTTATCTCCTTTTTCACCTAGTTCCTTGAAGTACTTAGTTGCTATGTCTTGATTTCTTGTTTGCAAGGCTTCTCTTGTATTTTTCAACTTACCCTCTTCTTTATATTGATTTAGGGTTTCATGACATCTAACTGCTCTTCTATTTAATGTTCACTGTCATTTGTATCTCATCTCTCCATACCTTCAAGGTCACATTTCCTCGCTCATCTACCTCAAAATGATTAGATTGAATACACGATGTCCTCTGATTTACTTTTCTTAGAAGCATTGCTCATCTCATCCATTGATTTGTTTGTGGATACTAAGCATTCTTTGAAAGGTGAAAGAGAATTTTGGTTGATATCTTCATCATTAAGCAATTCCACCAAACTTGAATCATGATTCCAAGATTCAATTTCTATTATGTCATTCTCCGTGCATGATCCTTGAGATGATGTGAGGTCAACCCTACAATCCTTATGAATCCATGTACTTAACTCATTTGTGATAGACAAAATGCTTGAAGCATCAACTGCTTCTATTTTCTTCTTTTGTATCAATGGCTCTTTGAAATGTTTTCTAACTATATTTTGAGCTTCATGTTCTTGTAATACTTGATGATGGCTTGCAGCTATTTGACCTTTTAAGCTCTCTCCCTTTGGTGTAACAACAACAACCTTTAATTCCCCTAATGACATTTGTTGTGAGGAGTGTATGAGTGAATCTCTTGGTGCAGCTTTTGGATAACAATCATCCATCCTTTGACCTTTAAAGTGTTCATGCTTTCCACTTACTCTTCTTAGGTCCCAGTGATGACTTCTTTGTTCCTAAGGTAAGTACTTCATTCTTAGTTATATGTAATCTTCTAGAAACATATCGTGATGCAATCCTCCCCTTATCCAATCTTGTCAAAATTGTTCATGTAGATCCACCAAAGTTGGTTTACTGCTTTGACGTTTGGCTCTAGATGGGAATATTGGTGTAAGTGATTTAGAACTTGCTGTTTGTACATGCTTGTTTGGAGTTTGATGGTTTGTGGATTGCCTGTTGCCTCTATTGATTCTCATGGTTAGCATGTCCACATTTGAGAGAGTTTCTCTTGAGTGTTATTTTGTTCCCCCGTGAATTGATTCATGGGGTTGTTGAATTCTTTATTTTTTCTAATACTTAAAGCTTCTGTTATTGTCTTATCTCATGTTTCAATTTCAACACTAGTTCCTCAATTGTTTTCATCTTTTACTCTTTTGAGAGGTTTCTTCACAGGCGGGCAGGTTCATTAGCTTTGATACCACTGTAATGCTCCCTTTTATGATAACTTGGGATTATGAGACAATTACCTTGAATTCTCTATTCTTACTATGGATTACAATACGATACCAATTATGGAATATTTAAGATATAGATAATGAAAATGCTATTCCAAGAGCAATAGATATTTTTATTAGATCACATATAGGATAGTTGTTCTTATCAATATCACTGCTATCTCCAATTGAACAACTAGATATGTGCTAAGTGAATTGATCTTTATATATATATTTGCACTTAGTGCAAATATATGATCTCTGCTGTATCTGGTATGGTCTGACTTGAGTATGCATGATGCCCTTGAATGACATTCTCTCATTTGGCACTGAGAGACATGCTATAATATTGTCTTATAATCGCTTATAGCATTTGAATTGCTATTTCTGATATTAACATTCAATATGTGCTATGTAGAGGAATGACACTATTGCTTGAAGCGATATGCTACTGTTTCAGATATGGATATATATTCGCGCAACAAAGCACTGATGCTGTTTCTGATACAATCTTTCAAATCATGCAATTGATTACCACTTAATACTTGCTGTGTCTGATATGTCGATATGCTTGTGCAATTCGGAATAAGGTGCCATGTCTGATATAATCGATTAACCCTTGCAACAATGGTGCTGTCTCTGATCTTACTTTGTATGTATGCAACTGGTTAATGCCGAATGGCAGATGCTCAATAGAGCAGATCCAAGAATGGATAAAAAGAAGAGATAAGTTTCCAATGATGACCTGGATTAATGTTTCAGTCTCCTTTAATGCCTACATCTTCGTAGAGATACCTCTCTTCAAACAGACACACCGATTCATAAGACATGCCTCTTTCATTAATTGCATCCCTTTGGAGAATAACCAGTTGTCATAGCAAATCGTAGCCTTTCACTAGTAGCTGTCCCGAGTCTCTTCCTCCTTCCATGTTATCATTCCCTCCTTCAAATCACCATACGTGCCCATCACCTGATAATCTATGTATTAATTATTAATTCTCCCCCCACTGCACCATAATTTCGACTTCTTTTATTATTCATGATAATATCTTTGTGCTTCTATTTTCTCTATCGTATTTGGAGATATCGACCGGTGTCTTTCTTTCGCATGAGTAGACTCAAACAATAACGTAATTTCCAAGGAGTTGCTCTCTTCCTTAATACTCAAATCAGATCTCTCTATCGTTGTATGGTTTAATGCAAGGCGGATATCATATGACAAATTGATTAACCCAATATTGTATATCATTGTCCATGTTTTCTATGTGTATAACTCTGCTCAAATGGATCATAAATTGGTAGATTTGAATCTTCACTTCATAACCAGTACAATCATCTTATATTGAGATTACCAGTTTACAAATAAACAAATCTTAAGCTACATTATTATATTTATCTGATGAAAAGAAAATCAAAGGCAGAAAGATCTTCAAAACACAAATTTGCATTTCATTTTCCTACTCTTATAGTAAATATTTTGTCATTACGGCTAAGAAATACATGGTGCTTGAGAAATTTCCATAGCACGAAGCAAGTTTTAAAGAAAGTTATCTGTAGAAGTATTATGGGATTTTTTAATTTTGGCCTTTTTTCATTCGCAGTCTTCTAATCATGTGCAAGGGTACTAGTTCATGAGTTGTATTTAATGGCATTAATTCTTCACATGGCAGGAAGTCATTGAACAGTCAAAATCCTATGTTGGGTGGAACTTTTACTTCACAAATGTGAGACGACAGGTGGGAAACATGACCATGCCAGCCTATGAGGCCAGTCTAGGAAGGGAAACCAGTACCAACTATCCTTTAGTGAACTTCTTGATGGCTGCTGATGCGGATTTTTTTGTGGGGGCTCTTGGATCAACATGGTGCTACCTTATAGATGGTATGAGGAGCACTGGTGGCAAAGTGATGGCAGGTTATCTAAGCGTCAACAAGGATAGGTTTTGGTAACAGATTGTGATTGAATGTTGTCAAATGCCCAAGAATGCATTCAAGGGATACATTTTAGCAGGCAGCATTGCTGTTGGTGTGGTTGGAACCCATGGACTGGGAAATATACAGGGGAGTTATATTATTCCAGGTGGCTGTAGAATTTATATTCTTTCACAGAAGTCTATCTGTTCTTGTATTTTAATATCACTGATCATCTCCATACTACATTAAAAAGCCTCGTCTTTCTACTTCAATTCTTTCTTATAGAAAAGCAACCGAATTAGTACCTTTCCAACTTAGCACGTGCCTTTGGTATTTTAATTTTGGTGAGTAGTGTACTAGACATGTTAAGAGTTAATTTCCTCTCCCTACCTTGATAAATAACTCCAAAATGGTTTTAATTTCCAGGTGTTGCCTTCCATTGCATTGCTTGAAGAGTTCCTTAATAAAATAAATAAAATCACCATTCAAATTATTGCTGTTTTCTTGAAATTAGTTTTATTTGAGTGATTTATAATGGAAGTTGGCACGCTAGAAAAGTTGCCACAAGCACTAAGATGTGGTTGGGAACAAATGGTGATAGGTCTAATGATGGGCAGTCATGTCTAGACAAGGTCTGGAGATTCTTACCAATTTTTTGGTTATGAATTTTTTATTTGAAGTTTTTAAATTGTACAATTTCTCATATAAAGAGAATGATGTAGGGAAAATTCTGTGTTTTTTGTTAAACAAAGTGGAGAGGCCTGCTTATCCTATTTATTTGAGTATTTACTAGATCCACGGACTCTACGAGTGCTCTCGTCATAATAAAATTTATTTCATTAAAAGAAACACAACCTTTCACTGGTAAAAAAATGTTGGAAAGTAGATCATATAAAAGATTTTGTTGTATTATAATTAGTCGTGTGAGCTAAAAATCATAAAAAGTAATTCTAACTAGTACCGCTACTATTCACCACTTCTAACTATAATTGTACTATAACGAAAAAGAATGAATAGTAGGCACATTGGTCACTTTTGAAGGTTAATGCTACAATAGGTTGGTCTTCACAAATACATCTATGTAGATTTGTAGAACAAAATCAAACTTCCAACAAAATATGAGTCATATAGCAAAATGCAAAACTAAATACGGTGGTTATTCTTTTCTATAGAGCTTGATTCATACTCTACATTAAACCTCATCTTTGTGAAATAAGTCTCTTGTACTAAAGTTCGTGCCTTTTGGCCCTTAGCAATGTCATAGAATTATTTGTGAAGACCAATTTATAGTAAAATTAAGGATTAAATAGGTTTATCATCGTAGACATATGATTTCATAGTCCATAGTATTGTTGTACATGGTTTTTGGTTTTGATTGTGTAATTTTTTCCCCAATGTTTCAGGTCAAACTACATGATCCATCATCATAAAAAGAGCAAGGCAAGATAAGAGAAATGTAAGATGCAAGATAATATCCCTTTTTAAGAACCTAAACCATGTTTTGCATGAATTTTCCTCCACATTGGGGACGCGACTATCTAACCAAAAAATGACACTTCGAACTCTTGTAACATGCATGCACACACGTAAAACCATTCATTAAAAGTGCATTGCCATAGAAAAGGGACAAAATGAGATACACGTCGTACGGATTTCAAAGGACGTCGTTAGTTTGATTGATTGAAACGGTTGGAAAAGATGATGACCGAAAAACTTGCCAGTGATTAAGTCGACTTATCTATGTACGTAGACGAAACAAAGAGTGGGAAAATGACATGGACAAGAACTAAATAACGACTGTAGAGAGCATAACATGCTAAGTTTTCTCACATGTTTGAAACTATTTCGCTAGGCTGGAGGACAGAGGGGTTTGAAGGGGATTACGAAAGGCCACAAAACAAGAAGCAGGTGTGTATAAAATTGAGAGCATCACAATTTTTTTTAAAGTTTGTTGAGGGTTGAATAGATTTTTAGTGTTTAATAAGGTTCAAACCTCCAAAATAGAAGTGTTTAATTAGATTTGTTTAAATTTACTTGGGGTTAAAAAAATGTGAAACTATTATGTTCATGGAATACATAAACAGATTTGGAGATGTCATTTTTTGTTGCAGGGTGGGATAAAGTGACACACGATAATATGAGACAAGAAAACACGATGTGGGGAAAAAACCTCAGAGTAGAAACAAGTCACGTTAACCCCAATAGTAAGAATTTGTATTTGTGATTGTTGGTGTGGGCATGACGACCAAAAGGGTTGAGGAAGAGGGAAGGCGACAAAACAAGTTGTGTACGAAATTGACATATTTGCCTTCTTTTTGTTGGCATGTTAGTTCTCTAGGGTTTACTAGATTTTGAGGGTTCAAAAAGGTTTAAATGTTGAAAAGATAAGGGTTTTATTGGGTATTTTTGAATTATAGATGGGTTTTAAAAAAATGCTAACTATTTTTATCTTTTGAAATACTAATTCTCAAATTTGAGAATACAATTGTGTAGTGTGGAAAAATAGCGGCGAAGGAAAACACGACGTACATGAAAGTGAAATAGAGAGTACAACACATTAAAAGTCATGTTACAATAAGTTGGAGATGGATAACACACCGTGTTGTGAATTGTAGGCTTGGGCAAGTGAAAGTGGAAGGGTTGAAGGTGTAAAGGAAAGGTGGAAAATCAGAATCAAGTGCGTATAAAAATTAAGCCTTAGCAAATTTGCTGGGTGGTTTTTAAATTTTATATGGTTTAGTTATCATTGTACAAATCTGTGTGGTTTTAAATGTTAGGAAATTTCTTTCTATCAACTCTCCATTCTAGTTCTTCAACTGTCTTCGATGTTTTCTCATTCAATTAGATTTTTGTAGGAAACTAATAGATGTGTTAGAAAATCCCCCTTATTAGGCCTTGAACTGCTCTTCCATTTATGTTCAACTCATGTCTTGCCCTAGTCAACTAATTTGTTGGATCTTTTGTTCAATACTATCTTTTCATGAAAGTGCTTTGTATTGTAGCCTTGTTTTCTATGTTGGTGACCACTGTTTTGATGTGTTGTAGTAGTCATTCTCTATTACTGCCTTAATATTCTCCATTTTTGAACCATTGTTTATTGTTATGTCAATGCCTTTATTGCATTGCTTACTATTATTTTCACTCTTCATGACCTCATGGAGCCATATCGTTGTTCATTGTCTGATTGTTTTCATGTTAATTCTTCTTTCTATTCATAGTTATTACATTCTTCTATTGATTGTCTTTGAGCATTGTATTCCCATGTTTAATGCACTCTTTATGAGTGTCCTTTCTCATTTTAGGGTTTCTCAATTCCATGACAACAATGCCTCTTCTCTGCTTCTTTTTTGGGACAGTGATATGATTTCTTGCCTATGTTTTTTGTGAAGAGTGACTTGTACCTTGAAGTAGACCATCTCTACCATCAATTCATGATGACTAGATCATCTTCCATGAATTGGTGACTCATAAAAACTTTCTTTTCCATTCTTTGTAAGTGCGTCATTTGACTTCATTGGTATCGCTTTCATAAGCTTTTTGTCACTTGGTTCTACATACATTGATTCATCACATGCACTGCTTATTTACATTCAATCACTATTTGAAACTCATTTATTGGCTACTGAATACATTGCTCTCAACTGCCTTATATCTATTTATTGTCTTCATGACAATTTGTTGATCTTTGGCTACTTGGTCTTTGTAAAACCAAGTCCTCTGTACATATTCTTTGGTAACTTCCAATAATATCTTTATTGTTATTGTCACTGTTACTTTGACAATCCATGACAATGTTTTAAAGTTTAATGCACTCCCATCTTTAAAACATCTCATTTAACAATACCATTGCCTTTCAATATAATGTCAACCATTGTTCGATACCACGAGAATGTGCTTGAGCCTTGACCATCACTAATTCTCTGTCATGACAGTCATAAGATCACGATGAGGCTTTGTGTATCTATATGTTTATCTTCCCTTGACATCCATGTATCTCTAATCAAGGCAAAAGATGTCTATATGCAGTGGAGGAATGACCTTTAAAATAGTAAAACAATGAATACAATATTTAGTACGACAAGTACATAGGGGCACCAATCATCTCTAATCAAATAGTGAAACCTCATGTCAAACAACAAAAATGCTTCATTAGAAGCATTTTATAAACCATATAACTGTATTTGTTGTTGGAATGGTAGTGAACCCCCCTACAACAATTATAAGATATATATCATAACACCGTTTTTGAGTTCTCTTCCACCGTCATTCTTATTGTTCTTTGATGAATTTTAACAAACATTGTTATCATATTTTTAACTATCATTGCATGTTCATGGATTATTGTTCTTTACCATGATCTTGTACAACAGTTTGTACATTCTTATAAAAGTCTTTGATCCATTCTTTGTTCACTATATTCCCATTATTTTGAGCAATGTTTTACATCCTTGTATCACTGAATTCGGTCGAATATTTAACCTTTCCTTGGTTGTATTTATTTAATTTAGGATAAACCAAGGTATCCTACTTTTATTTAATTAGGAGATTCCTATAAAATCCCTACATGTATTTTGTCCTGTAGTCCAAGTGGGAGGACATGTCATTTCTTGTAATTCCTTTATTAAGGAAATTAGCTTATCCTCCTTAAGAGGATGTTGACACTTTGCACACACCTATTATGAATGTTGGCATTCATAGATTGGTGAGTTACTTAATAACTACTCTCCTCGTCTCTATTTAAGAGATGCTCCTCTCTCTCATTTCTACTCTACGAAGTATTCCTAAATGATCTCTCTCTCTCTCTCTCTCTCTCTCCCCCCCCCCCCCCCACAC
>MU226563.1:2742076-2753960 GCA_018584345.1 Thuja plicata
TTTCAATTACTCAAAGTATTTCAGTTTACAGTTTATGATATATTGCTTACAATTTGATTTATTCAAGCCTACTTGCCATCTTGAGAGATCAGTTTAATTTTGTACACAAGTTATCTGCTATAAAATGTCTTAAACCAGTAGATAGTGGTTAAGGTAAAGGTTCACCCACCTTGGTCTTGCAAAGCTAGAAGTGCAAGGGAAGAGGATCATAATTGATCATTCCCGTTAGTTGGCCAAAAACAATTGGTTTTCTAAACATTGGATTGGTAAGTCCATAGGAAATCCAATTCAGCATTTTTGGGCACCAACAAAATTTAAACTATTAAACAAAAAATTAAAATGCTTATACTATTGAAATGAAATTATTACAATGTATTAATTTCTATATAAAGTTTATTTAAACAATTATTTTAACAAATTATATGAGAATAATTGATTTAAACTATTTAAAATTACAATGTATTTAAACTAAAAAAACAATTTAATAAACCATTAACAAAATAATATTATTAAACTATTTAAAAACAAGGTAATTAACTTATTGAAACCCAATAGAATTAACGATATGTAAAAATTCAAACTATCATTCAAACTATTTCAAACTAATTTCTAAACTTAGTTAAAATTCTGGCAGTGAGGAGTATACATTAGTTTGGAAGGTGGAGGGCGGAGCTACTGGAAGAGTTGTTCCACGAGAGAGGGGAGCAGAGACTGGAGTTGAGAGGGCGGAAGGACAGAGTGTATAGGAGGAAAGAGATATCAACAAACAATTCAATGAGTTTAGCGTTGTGCAGTATGGAGTAGGCAACATTTTGGAACATTTGGAGCCACAACTACCTTAGATTGAAGCCCTCATTTCTGCTGTAGCTCAATGGTTTTTGTGGATTGGAGACTTTTGGGTTGAAACTGCACAATGTCAAAATGGAGGAAAAGGTATTAAACTATATATGTGGATATTAAAAACCATGACCACCGAACTAGTTGGAACAAGCTGTCATGCCCAGAAGTTGGGCAAAAACACACCAACAATTTTTTTTATAGTAACACACTAAAGAGGATAACTGAACTACCTCAAAGGTAACATGTGCACGCAAAACGGTGCAAGGAAGAAACAAAAACTAGAAGTGTCAAACTAAGTAGGATAGCTCTAAGTACCATCCTATTGGGATCTCTAAATTGGATACTTTGATTGGCACGCGAATCAAGGTAGTTGACCAAAAGTCAACCAAAGTTGACCAAAAGTCAACTAGAGTTGACCAAAAGTTAACTATACCCTAAAATATGAGAAAGAAAGATATTAGGGCTTGCTAAGCCCTTAGGAAGGCTAAGGTGCGCAAATCAAGATAGTTGACTAGTAAATCAACCCTAGTTGACCAAAAAGTCAACCATCTCTGAAAAGCACAAAATTGGAATCGTAGGGCCTAGGGACTACAGGGAACACCTGGTTTGAATCTCGAGGCAGTTGGTTAAGGTTTGACCATGGTTGATCGAATGTCAACAGTGCGTGAAATTGGTCAAGGGGATATAATATTATCGCCAAAGGCTTTTAATAGAAGAAAATGAATAATTTGAATGTTTATGTTTTTTACCCCCTTAAGAAATTATTATAAAATTAAACTCCCAAAATCTAAAAATTTAATAGTCTATAAATACAAGAGACTAACACATTTAATAAAAGCATAAGGTAAATCAAATTTCATCTATGTATAATAATAAAAGACCACTTATTTGAATAGACAATAAAACATTAATTACTATGTAACGATAATAATTTTACCCCTTACATCTTTAAGGGTCGTTTTAATGCTTAAGATTTTAAACCAAAATCCTTTATAAAATTTTTAAATTGCAAGAAAAAAAAGAATCTAATAGTTAATGCTTTTTAATTTTTAAATAAATCTATTAGACATCATAAAAACCTCTTATAAGGAAATACAATTGAATTAATATTATAACTATATTTAAATAATCATTTTAATATTATAATCTAATCTAAACCGTGGAAAGGAAATCTAATCAGCTACTAAATAAATAGAATGAATCTAAATATCTATAAATAAACCTATTTTAAAGCAATTAAATATAAATGAAAACCCTAACATTAAGAAGCTACTAAAACTATGAAAATACCCATCGTGCCCTAAACTTATTTCATTTTAATGTTTTCAAAAACCCAAAAGAACAGGTCATCGAGAGCAAAGATGGACGGCGATGGAGGTTTTAGTGTGTCGCAGGGCGGTGGAGAAAGAGGGGCGGTGGTGGCGGATCTCGACAGTGGCGACGGGGAGACATGGAACCCACGCGGCGAGGAGGATAGAGGGAGGCCGGCGGGCGGTTGACACAACTCCCCCCCGCTCCATAGAGGGGTGAGGTAGCGGCCCGCGTGGCCCTTCCCAGCACAGTGGGTCGGGGTAGGGTTTCGGCCCTCCCCGCCCAAAGAAAAAGATATATTTAATAATATTCAGCGCTCTGCGCTTGAAAACCCTTCATTTTTTAATTTGTTTTTATTATAATTAAAACTTGTATATATATATATATATATATATATTCACAAAAACACACACACACACTGAATAATAAAATAAGCTAAATCTGACTGGTGTTGAAATCCTCTGTATTAAAATAGGGAGCACTTGGAGACATTATTTTTTAAATTTTTTTGCATGGTCAAAATCTATAATTTATTCTAACCACAATGGTGGAATAAAATTTTAATTTTGGGCATATTTAAGTTTTGGACTAATTTCCAGTATTTAACTAAGTTTTTAAACACCTAGTTTAAAGAAATGATTTAAGAATTTTACCAATATAAGAACAAGCTTTCTCATGGTTAATTTTAAGTAAGAAAGATGACTATCTGCCTCATGTCTATATTTTACTACACATTAAGAAATTCCAAATTCATTTTAATTTCCATAATTTATTTACTTTGCATCACAAGTATGATTTCTACAAATAATTTTTGCAAGCTTTTCCATCCAAAGGTATAACGAACTACAAATCATGAATAGTTTAGTTTATTTAAAAATCTTTGTAAGATAAGTATCGACTAATTCATACAACTAGATGTTCTTAGAAACTCTCTTTGATTATCAACAAGAGATTTGGAGTTTTTAAACATTTCAATGTTCTTTTACAAAAAATTTACAACCAGTATAAGGCTACAAATCTTATTAATAGTCTTAATACAACTTGTCCAAATGAAAGTCTTTATACAAAAGAGGTTACATTAAAATAAGGTTACAAATATTTCTTGAGATCTTAAAACATCTTGCCAACAAAGGAAACCTTATATTGCAAGGGGGTAACAGAGACAATTTTCCAGTGATACTCATCTCCCACAATAGGGTAATCTGCAATCTTCTGAAGGTACCTTTTGGATGAGGTTGACCATGGAGGCTCACCTCCCAACCTAGGCCTTTACAAGGCCACCCCCGAGCTTGGGGATCCAATATAGAATGGGATACAAATAGACAAACACAACAAGCAGACAAACAAACTAAAAACTCATACTTCAGATACTTCCCAACACAAGGATGAACAAAGTATAGGTCTCCAAGAGACCTTCTTGAAACAGGGGTAGTGGTAGACCTCACTATAAGAGAAAGCCAAGAATCAAAATGAACACAAGCATCTTTTCCTCTATGACCGTGATGTGAAAACTAGCCAACTTAAAACACTATAAAATATTATGTTAAGCATTTCTAACAACAAAATTATAAACTTGTTAGATTAGTGAACATAATAAACAATTTAGTTTATGAAAATCCCAAAAATGACACTTTTGAACCAAAATTTAGACCATCATGTTCACTAATCTACAAAGGTCTCGCAAGTTCTAAAAAAGGCTTCTCAGTTGGAGACACTAAGTCCCTTTCTGAATTATTGTATTTGTGAATACCTATGCCTTACATTCATCACTTAAAACACATTGTTATTACCTAGCATATTTTATAACAACATTCATATGAACATATGAAGTCAATTTGATCTTTATGGCAGGCATATACAGATGACTATATCATTGTCAATTCCACATTTTGCATTTGTTCATCTTATCTTGTACATACAGTTTATAACAACAATACTAATATTTCATTTTGTATATGCCTTGTGTTATAAAAAGAATATCTCTTCTTTTCTTCTCTCATAGATTTTATTTAGAGATGATGATGTTTAGAATAGTATTGACATAAAGTACTTATGTGATGTCAACCATGTGTATACAATATCCATTCTTTATAACAATACAGTTGAATCCTTTACATATGCATTCTAACCTGTAACAACATTAGTGTTCCCTATTTTCTGAATTATCTTAGTGCATTGTTTCAAAACAACATTACATAGTATCTCATGCTTGCTTTATACAGTGATAAGGTACAAGGTACAATGTTACCTTATTTAATCTGCAAACTGCTCCCTGTTGGTTGTAACACTTCTCAATTAGGAACACTTATCTTTATTTCATATGCATATCTTATAACAACATTGCTATTACTCTGTTTTTTCTTCTTTTCTTTCCTACATATCATACTTTATAATATGTGGACATCTCTCGCTTGCACACACCACTAAGTCCCCATGTTAGGTTAATGGATTCAATTAGCTAATCCATGTTTGTATGCAAATGTCATGTGGGATGACTTTTATGTATGAATGTGGCTTTGTTGGTGGGATTTATTGACTTAACATGTGAATGCAGGATAACAACTATATGCAGTAAAAGGTTTCATAAAATTATCTCCCTTTGATACTTTATTTAGTCATTGTAGATGTATACCTTCTTATTGCATTGATGTTTACATAATTGATATGCAGTTTTGAAAGTGTGATTGCAGCATACTTTTTTTAGGGATTTATGCATTGTTTAGATCCAACTTGGATCTAACAACTCTCTTTACCTATGATTGTAGGACAAAACCAGAAGAAGAATTTAGGATGAAAACAAGGCAAAAGCCATGAAGATCCAGATGACCGGTTATCAGAATGAAAAAGACCTCTCCAAGGAAATGCATAGATCCTTAAATCCTCTAATAATTTTTTATTACTTTTAGCATTGTATATCTTCTATATTTTTACAACTGAAAGGTGTAACCTATGAAGAAATACTTGTTTATTACATTCACTTTGAATGTTCAATGTAATGATCAAGTTATGAAATTGAAAGTTTAAATCTGATCAAATACTTAGAGAACAACATTATCAGTGTTAACATGAATGCAAAAGCAAATCATTTCTCTTCAATATCTAAATAGTAGTGTTAAATAGATGTACCTTTATGAAATCCTTGTGTTGTTTATAGTTGCTATGTTGTATGTATACTTTCTCTTCTAAATTTGAACAATTTTTCAACTTAAGACAACAACTATAAAATTCATAATCCAATGTAAGTTAACAATCAATCTATCAATTTAGTGTGCAACTAAAATGATAACATTTTCTGGCAACCTCTCAGGGGTGTTTTCCTGCTAAAAAAAATCAAACCAGTTGCTTTTTTCTTAACCATTGGGCTAGAGTCTTCAACCTTTAGGAACAAATGAACTTCTCAAACTGAAAATGAACAGAAAAATGACAACTGAAACTAAAACCAAAAAATGTGCTGATCAACCCTTAGAGCAAGAAAAAACTATCCATGAACAACACCTTGCACTTCAATATTGCTATATGAACCTATGTTTATGATGTGATACAATGGAATTTTTCCATCTATCATATGATAGACATAATTTAGATGATGGTAAATGTTGTCCAAAAATAGAAACAACTAAACCAAAGGCAGAATGAGCTTGAACAATAACCTCAGTTGTATGGTATAGGTGTGGGGATAATGCTTATGATATGGGAAGGTGGAAATTATCCATATCTCATATGATGGGTATGATGTTCATGCACATATCATGTGATTGATCTTGCTATTTTTGTTCATTCTAACCTTCAAAACTAAAAAGAAAACTAATTGAAAAACAACTTCTCTTCCCACCATGATCCAGTTATTGAGATATGCATTATTCATAATCAGGAATCCTAATAGATCTTTGATTATGCATGGTGTGTATCTTCTTGATTTGACCATTTTGAGAATAGGAGTACTAAGTGCAACTAATTGAAAGGAAACTAACTATGTGCAAAACACTTATTCACACCAAACTAACCTCAAAAGCAACACTTGAGGTGGATCCCATTAACTGGGATTGGAAATTCTTCTCCTTCCATGTTTGAGAGATGAAAAGAATTATGGGCCTTGCATCTTGTAATCACAAATGGACCATCCCAAATAGCATCAAATTTTGAATGCTTACCAGGTCTGCTCTTCATCTCATCCCATTTCAGAACCAAATCACCTTCTTGAAAGACTCTTGCGACAAATTTTCTATCTAATGTCTTCTTCATTTGAACATGATGTTCTTCCAACTTTTGAAAAGATTCCTTCCTAATCTCTTCTAACTCCATTAATTCATCCAACCTTAACTCCATGGGTTGTTGGTCCAACAGATCCAACTCTTTAATCAGGCTCAAACCAGGAAGCTCTACTGAAAATGGCAATCTTGCCTCTTCCATAAACCTGCTTATAAGGTGAATTACATGTTGAGTGTTTTGGAGTGATCCTATCAGCCCATAAGGCTTGCTTCAACTTGCTTCTCCAAACTCGCTGGTTGTCTTCAATAGTCCTCTTGATGATGCAAATCAGATTTTTATTTGTTGATTCAGCTTGTCCATTACCTTGTGGGTAATAATTGGATGAGGTACTAAGATAAACATTGTTCTTTACTGCCCAATCAATGATTCTTGTGCCCAAAAAGGCCAAATAATTATCAAAAACAATGGATTCAGGTGCTCCAAACCTTGCAATCAGATCTTCATAAAAATTCAAAACTGAAGTTTCATTTTCATCTTTCAATGCAACAACTTCAGTCCACTTAGTAAAATAATCTGTTGCTGTCACTATGTATCTGTGACCTAAACTTGATGATGGGTTTATAGGACCAATAAAATCCAAACCCCATTTGACAAAAGGTTTCTCAACTTGAATTGTATTAAGAGGTAAAGCTTCTAACCTTTTCTTGTTTCAGAAAACAACACATTTCAAACACCTTCTCACCCAAATGAAGGCATCTTTGTATAGGTTTGGCCAAAAATAGCCAACTTTCATTATCCTTAATATGGTAGTCCTTGGTGCAAAATGACCACTAGCTGGTCCATCAAGGAATTCTTATAGGACCTTATTAATCTGATCTCCACTGATGCATCTCAACAATACACCATTATAATCCCTCCTATACAACACATTATTCAGCAAAAAATAAGGAATGGATTGAAATCTAAAGTACCTTCTTCTTGATCTACCCAAACCTTCAGGACAACATCTTGTTCACAAGAAATCAACCATTTCTTTCACCCAATCATTCTACAAATCTGTAAAAGCAACTTGTTCATTGTCTTCTAAAGCCAAAATAACTTTAGAATCATCATTTGGAGTGTTATCTCCATTTCCAGCAAGCTGTTCACATAATCCCTTACCTCTTACCAGCTTGGTAACCTTAATTTCAATTTCATATTCCATTGCCTTTGTGATCTAGCCAGCTCTTTTGGTGTTGAAATCCTTATTCAACAAAAAATCCTTGATAGAAGGATGTGCAACCATCAAATTTATCTTATTGTTAGAAAGCATATGCCTGAATTTCTTCAGGCTTCTAATTACAACAAGTACATGCTTCTCAACAAATGAATAATGTAGTTCATAGTCTTTAAGTCCTTTACTAAAAAAAGCTATTGGTTTCTCACAACCTATGTCATTTTTCTGAACTAACATGGAAACAATACTATGAACATTCCCATATGCATACAAAATGAAATCCTTTGAAAAGTTAGGATTTAACAGGGGAGGGGTAGTAGCTAATGCTTCCTTAATCAATTCAAAATTGAGTTTTCCTTCCTTGGTCCATTTGAAAGAAATATTTTTGTTCAGCATGGCTTTTAATGGCATTAGTAATCCAACAATATCTGGAATGAGTATCCTGATAAAGTTGATTCTTCTTAAGCAGGTTTGAAGGCCCTTTTTATGAAGAGGAAGTGGCAAGGCAAGGATAACACTTACTCTTTTAGGTTCAATGGTGATACCCTCCTTTGAAACAATAAACCCCAGCAATTTTCCTTCATGGATAGCAAATATACTTTTCTTGGGATTCAAAGAGATACCATATTCCCTGCATCTCTCAAAGATAATTCTCAAATGCTTAAAGTGTTATGATGCATTCTTTGAGAAAATAGTTATATCATCTAATAAACAAGTACAAATCTCTACATTAAGTTTATGAAGCCCTTGTCCATATCCTTCTGAAAGGTTGTACCTACATTAGATAAACCAAATGACATCTTTTGATAAGCAATAGTTTCCCATTTGGTTTTAAATGTTGTTTTGAACATATCCTCTTCCTTCACTAAAATCTTGTTGTAAGTAGAGAAACCATCTAGCAATGAGAACCGTTCTGAACCTGAAACAACATGAAAGATTTGTTCCATGTAAGGTAAAGGATGTCTATCCTTTAATGAAGCTCTATTCAAGTCATGGAAATAAACACATAACCTAATTTCTCTATTCTTTTTCCTAACAGGAACCAGATTGGATACCCATGAAATATGCTTTATTGGAAAAATGATATTGCTCTCAATCATCTTATTTAATTTTTTAATCATGAGAGGCTTGAGTTTTGGATTTATTGGCCTTTGTTTTTGCCTAACTGGCTTAGCTCTTGGTTCTAATTCAATTGTGTGCTGAGAAATACTAGGATCAAATCTTTTCAAATCTGAATAACTCCAAGCAATAATATCATGAAATTTATTACATAAGTTAACAAAGGATTGACATTCTTTAGGTGTACATACCTTTCCAATTTTCAGCACTTTATCCTTTGCAACAACAATTTCCTCATAATACTCCTTTAATTTGCAAGCTGGATTTATCCTTTTTGAATTGATCATTAGTACCAAACATGGATTCTAAGGTTACAAGACCTTTGGGAATTTGTTTTTTCCTTAATTGAATGATCTGGTCTTCATATTTCTTCTGCAATCTTTGTTTTTTGGTTGTGCAAACTCATCTTCTTCTCAAAAATTTAACAATATGTTGGTCAGATTCAAAAACTTGCCAACAATCAGCATTGTTAGGAACAACAGGTCTTACAATCACTTTAAGATAGTTTAGCCCTTTATTATTGTTGATTTTTGTTGGAATATCATATTGGGCTCCAATATTAGCAAGCCTATCAGCATGTTTTTTATGATTTCTAGAAACGGATTGTAGATTAAAAGCTTCAAAACCTTCAATCAAATCCCATACAACATGCTTGTAACTTTTTAACTAATCATTCTTGGTTGCATGTACATTCCTAACTTGATTCACAATTAATTATGAATCACCATAAACTTGCAAACATCTAACACCTCTTTTGATGACCCACCTTAATCCATTTATGAGGGTTTCATATTCAGCAACATTGTTTGTACAACTTAAAGTGAATATGAAAGAAGCATAATACCTTTCATTTGATGGTGAAACTAGTATACATCCCCTCCTGCACCTATTTTTCTATGAGAACCATCAAAAAATTGTTAGAATTATATTGAGATAATTTGTACTGAGAGGGGAGGGGTGAATCAGTACCTCTACAACTTTTCTTGGTTAGCCCATTAACCCTTAGTCATCAGTTTGTAATTTTAACTTATCTATATGTTCATCTTTCTTTATGCATATGAAATCATATCATACATTCTTTTTGATATATAACAATAACATAAACATTCATGAAATTAGATAACACATGACACAAGATATGATATCGCAGAAAACTTCTGTTAGGAATTAAAAACTATGGTGGGGATTGTTACCCACAAAATTTCACTATCTACAGATAAGAAGAGCTGGTTAAGGCTTACAATTTGGTCACTTCTGATGACCTACCCTGTTAGGAGTATTACAGTAGAGACCTGTTAAGATCTACTTTGTTTGAAGCTATCAAAAATACTATTAAGTGTGCACTCTGTTAAGAGATTTACAAAGGACTGTTAAGTCCACCTTCTACAAAAGGATTTTTGATGTGATGCACTTGTTAGAATGAAACTACATAGGTCTTTGATATGATGGAATATGAAATCTTCAATTGCTTGATAAAAGATCCTCTAAAGCTCCAAAAATACTATTAATCATCCTTCCATGATTGAGTATTACCTTTATCTGCTCGTCGGTAGCCTTTTTGTGTTCTTGATAATTGATGTATTTCTGATCTTTGTATGAATTCTACCTTCTGCTCCTTAGATGCTCTTCATGGCTATTAATTATATAAAATTTATGTTCTCAGAATTGAGTATGAACATCTATTTATACTAGCTTAGGTTCAATTCTTGATTCATGCATTCGCAAGTTAACTCTAGATTCAAGATATACAACTTGATCTTGATTTGTAGTTAGATATGCTTTAGATTCGTTAGGATGCTTTAAAGCATTTACATAAAGCTTGCATGACCATAAAAAAAAACAAAAAACAATTCTACAAAATATAATAACTTTGCTTTATCTGTCATGTATAAATTAGATCCACAATTTGCGGCTTTCCTGACTGTCGGTTCTGACAGTCAGTGTTCTTGGTTGTCGGTGTTCCTTTCTCTGAACATGTCATCAGGTATGCTTGTCTGTTCCTATCGGGTTGTTCTAGAAACTGTGTCGTCGGTGATGCTTGTCAATTTTATACTTAGATTTTCTCAAAAATCTTTGTTCTGTCGGGTATGCTTGCATTTTACCGGTTCTACTTGTGGTTCACCGGTGATGCTTGTTGTCTGCCGGTAATGCTTGTTGTTTGTGTTTTTCTCTGAGTATACTAATGGAAAAAATAATGTCATGAATCTCCCCCTTTTACATTAGTATCAAAAACATGATATGTGCAACATACTGAGTGTATTAGTATGTACACCTGTGTATACTTCTGCCTTAGTCATTTGAATGACTCCCCCTATGTATGTGCCGGTAAGTGTAAGTATATATATATCCTTTATCTTTTTCTTTTTGTTACCTGATATATGTATTGTCTAGATATTTGTATTGTACATAACTATATACATTGCCTTTCCTCATTTTTTGATTCTAAGGACAAAGGTACTTAAAAATTTCCAAAAAGGTGGGAATGTGAGGACTTGACTTCCTCCATCATCTTCTCCCATTTTTCTTTCAGCATTTCTAGAGCCATGTGCTCTAGTTAAATCCTTACATGAATATCATAGATTTTGTCTACTACAAACATCTCCAGGGTTGCTATTAGATTTCTAGCTTCTCAAATATGTTGCTAAAGTATTGTGAGATTTGGTAAGTTATGATCTTGGAGTTCTGTGATCTCACCTCTGAATTGGGTCTCAGCATCCCATATTTCCTGCCTTAGCCTATTTGCCTCAATGACTGTGACATGATGTGCCTTTATGCTATCGGCATGTGATGTTAGGCTTTGTGCACTCTTAGTGACATTTGAATCAATTTATGCTAGTTTGTCCCTATTTTCTTTTCCATATTTCTCTAGTGTGCACATTTTCTGAACTAAGGTGATTACTTCAACAATCATTGGCTCTAATTCATCACTGAGTTATGAGAGTTTTACCTTGTTCAGTGCCACTTCTTGGCTGATTTTATCAATTAACTTGAATTGATATTTCTTTTCTACTTGCTCTTCCATAGCTTGATCTGCCTCTATCCCTTGCTCTATAATAGCGTCAGTGAGAACAACAATTTGTTCCTTGACTGAAGTATTTTCATCAATTTTCACTTCAGGAACCAGTTGGTGGAGTATCTCTTTAGCCTTGTCAAGTGCCATGTTTTCTCTATGTGTTTGGATCATCTTCT
>MU226563.1:2765622-2781326 GCA_018584345.1 Thuja plicata
TCACAAGGAAAAGAATTTAAGAATGCATTTTAAAGATTATGCTACCACATTCATCCACATACATTTACGAATAAAAATTACGAAACAACGAGGTTTTGTCTTCTATTAGACGCAACCTTGGCTCAAATAGAGTTCACAATTCCCTTTGTTTGGTTCCCCGAATAAAGTACCATGGTTTCTCACTTGCACACTCAATTCAAATATCAGTAGCTCGAGAAAATAAATATACATCATAAAAAGATAAATATTATTTTGAACATAAGAACATCATCCATATACTAAGCTATTCTAAAGATCACAAGATTACGTAATTCTCATCTTAAGAATTTATCATCTGGTACAATTCATATTGCAATAAATTGAAATTCAACATTTAAATTAGATAAATCTAAATCTCTACAATAACCATAATATAATCATAATGAGTTTTTTTTTATCTGAATTTATAATCTTGAAATAAATGTCCAAACTAGAAAACATAATAAGGTCCATAATGTTCATCATAAAGCATCATATGTGCATGCATCCATAATAATCAAATCCGTGACATAAAGCATAAGGTCCATAATGTCTAATAATGCATCAAAAGTAAAGTATCATATGCTAAGTCTATCATAAGAAAGAACTAGAAACTATGATGGGGTCCGGGATGGGCCTCACAATATGTGAAATCAGTATCTACCATAAAACTGTTAGTAATAACTGAGAGGGGGGCGGTGAATCAGTGGCCTCAAAAATTTATCCTTTCAAACTTTAATCCACAAATTAATACACCTCAGATTATTAAGTCCCTACAAGATATATGCCTTTGAAATACTTGAAATAAATAACTGTATGTTGGTTTACCTTGTCTGTCCTTCTTCTCCTTGATAACCAATAAGCAGTAAAACTTATTTATCGATACTCAGTAAATATGTAGAGTATACCAATTAATCCATAAATGCATATGTGAAATGTAAAACAATAAAGTAATAAACCATACACACATAACACAAGGATTTTAACGTGGAAACCCTGTAAGGGGAAAAACCACTGGGACCAGTACCCCAAATTTTCACTCTTCTGAAGTGAGCCCTATTAGGAGCCAACCCTGTTAAAGGTTACAAACACACTATTAAGTGTGACCTTGTTAGATGATTTTTATACACAAATTGTCACTAAGTATCTAGCATCTATGCTACCATCCTTGAATCAGTCTCTAGACTGTCAATAGGCTTTATGCTAATCTTACTACCATCCTTGAATCAGCCTCCTTCTTAGACTATCAATAGGATTTAGGTAAGACCAATGCTACTATCATGAGTCAACCTTTTTGGTAATATGTTAGGATATACCTCAATTATAAAAGATTGTTAAGTCCTACTCTGTTAAGAGACTTAATGCTTCAATGGTTAAATTGAAACACAATGACCTGTTTCTAATGCAACTCAAATTGTAGATATTTAGATCTATTTACTTAAAATACCTCTCTGATCAATGTATCAATTCAGTTCCTTTGTACTTCACACTTTCTGCTCTATGATGTTGTGCTTCACTGTTCATTGGTGTCTGTAGAAATCTTTAGCTCTCCCTTAGCTTGATTGATCAGGACTATATGAAGCTTAACCTTCACCAATTTCTCTTCAGCATCTTCTTTCAATTCACTCCCCCATGTATCTGATTGCTTATGAAAATGAATTATGCTTTTCTCTTATATAGACATGATATTCCTTAACTCTTGGTTCTTGATTCTTGATTCTTGGCGTGAAAAAAAATCTAGCCAAATTGATTTACAGCTTTAACTCCTGATTTATCTCATAGTTATCTTCTTTCCAGCTGTATAAATCATCTTTAAATCACTTACTTAACTGTGGTCTAATAAACCAAATAAAACAACTAGTTAAGTCTATCCTTAGGCTCTGCCAGCTAGATATTTTGTCATTTTCTGATCTCTTTGTTATGTCAGTCAATTCTACAGTTTCTTGTCAGTGACAACTGCCAGTTCTGTCGGTGCATCTTCAGTTAGCTTCAGGATCTCTGTCCATTGGGAATCATAGGATCTTTCTCATCGGGCAACACTATTTTTAGCTTGTCAGGCATCCCGTGATTCTGCTTCATCAGGCAACACTGCCTTCTGCTCGTCGGGCATCACTGTGACTTTATCTCTGTCTTTACCTATGGTGTGCACTCTGCCGGTGTGGTCTGTCACTTAGTGAATACTTGACTTTTATGCATTGTTGAAAGCATAACCTCTATTCCATTGATTCTCTGAAGTCTTTAGCATTATGTATATAACCATATAGATGATATCAAGTTGACATCAATGACAATACAAACCATTAACTAATTTAATGTCTTGCATCATCTTCAACTTAACATTTTCAAATATTCAATCAGTTACATGTCATCAAAAACATATGTTCTCTTTGTGTTCTTCTATCAAAATTTTATGTATCCTTGTTCTATCTTGCAACATTTCCTTAATTATTTTGAAATACTCATTCATTATATCATCAAAGTTTGTTCCTAGTGACTCTATATGCTCACATATCTGTATGGTTACAGGTCTACTTGTATCCCATGCTACTTTGCCTATGGAAGGAAATTATTCTTCAAATTAAAAGAATATGCACATGATGAGGGAACCAAACTTACAAGTGTTTGTCCTTCAAGATCTTATGGTGTTCATGTTCTCCTAAAGTTGATTCAACAGGATCTCTACAAGATCCATCTTCTTTCCTTGTTTGATGATTTTGAATGTTCTGCTCATAGCAGTGCTTGATATGCTATTCATTCTTCTTTCCTGGAAGATTTTGTACCCTACCACACATGCACCAAACATGAGTTTTGTGTCGGTGATGGTGTTGACCTTGAGAGCTCTTTTTTCTGATTTTGCACCAGTTCGCTTTTCTACTTCCTTCAAAGATGGGTGCTTGTGAGCTTGTGGTTTTTCGGTTGTAGGATATCCAGTTACTGCATGAATAACATCATTTGTTATTCATTTTGGCTTATTAATCCATAGAGTATGGTTGTGCATTCTATTGAGAACTATCTTTATCCATTCTATTTTGAAAACTCTGGGAAAGTGTAATGCATTTGTGAGTCCTTTCACTTCTAGATGCTTGTGCTCTTCTTTGAGGTTTCCAGCTTCATCACATAGTGCCCTGTAGGCATTATCTAGGTCTAGATCTCCCAGTTCTAAGATCTTACAGTGTATATAGGACCTTATGTCTTCTACCGGTAAAACCCTAGGCGGGATTCTAGAGAATGCTCCAGAATCATTAGGTTGTGATGCTATTTCTGGGTGCAACTTGTATTTTGGCTCAACACAAGTGCCTCTACTGATAAGCTTGATCATTTTCTTCTTATCTCCCTTAATCTTTTCAACTCTTGAAGTCGATGCCATTTTTTAACATATATTTAGGGTTTTTTGTAAATCAAACAGTGCGGTCAGTGAATGTAGGTACTTACTAAATCTCTGTGGTTGCCTATGAATCCTTTGAGTGGTGTTTAGAATCTTACTGGGGTCACTCTACAATTTTTCTCTTCAATCGCTCTGCTGGGCTCTCTTGGTTGCTCAAAAATCAGGGGTGCAAAATGATTTCACCCGTCAGTCTTTTATAACTTTTGTGCCCTAAGTTGTCATTAATGCTCACCAACTCGTCTGTATTCAAAGACCAAGTTCATCGGTTGAGGCATAAATAAAATATTTGGTGTAGGCGCAAAGTGTCAGGGTTGCCAGTAGCTTTGATGACTTCACTGATGATTGTTGGTAAAGCTGTGAAGATAACTTTCATTGGCTCAAGGATCACCAATGTCCATCGGTTTACACTCAGCCACTTGGCTTTTGTGTAAAGACCGATACATTCCGGTAAGTAGTGTTAACTTTTCTATGTGTGTTCACCGATGCATATTTTGCACCCAATAATCGATGGTGGTTTTTTAATAATATTTAAAAGTGACAATATAGTACATCTTTAATAATGTTGATTTGTCTACATGATCAATATGTAAATGGAACCGATGCATAATATAACTTTTCATAATGCGATTCCATACTTGTGCAACTTAGTTGAAAATGGTGATGCCACTGGATCCATTGGATAGGGCGTCATCATTTGCATTACTTATTCTAGCACCTTCAGTGTTTGTGGATTTTACCCACATCTTGTTTCTTATCTTTTTGATGTCATCAATGGTATTTCCATTAGGATAAGTACTTGTTTCTGTCAGTCAGTCTTTGCAATCTTTTATCACAAGTCAAACTTTTTGACAATGTAAACATGTCATTCCAGGATTGAACCATACTCTTGGTTTTTTAGTTCATTTTCTCATACAGTTAGTAGATATATGACCATACCTTCCACATGCTATGCAATTTACCTATTTGTTATGGTCCCAAACATATGAGTTACCTTTTCTTGTTGGTTTGTAGTCATTTTCAAGTTCTTTTGGTGTCCATGCCTTCTTATTCTTTTTCCAGCATTCCTGATATGTAATGAACAGGGGAATATTCTATTGTCTCCCACCCATTCCTTCTTTGGATTTGTTACCTTATATTTGCATTCATATGCCTTGTGTCCTGGCTTGTGACATTTATAACAATTACCAATAAAAGTAGATTGTGATTGAGGAATACCTTTCATTTTGTTTCTGCAAACATTTGAGGTGTGGCTTGGTTTTTCACAGTGATTGCATGATAGCTTCTTGGTTCTTGGAGTTACATACACATTCTTTTGATTTGATTTGTTAGATGAATCTCCATTGTCGGTGTAACCTATTCCTGTGTAGTTGTTGACTCTTCTTTGACCGTCAAGGAAATCATCCATTCTTTTGTTGCTATCTTCAGCTTTCTTGATCAATTCATTGTGTTGATTCTGAATTCTGACTTCATGCTTTAGTTTCTCATTTTCTTCCCTTAGCTCACCGATGATCTATGTTCTTTCAATGAGTTCAGTATTTAATCTATTTTCTTCTTGACTCATAAGAATAATCTAGTTGGTAATCTCATGGTGATGCTTAGTGAGTCTTTGAATCTCTGATTCTTTTTTTGTTATTTTCCTCCTATCATCAATAGCCAATGTTCTCTCTAATTCAACTTTTCTTGAATCATTCATGACATCAATTATTTTTACCATCTGAGTTTCTTGACCGATTTGCAACATTTTGATTTGCTCTGTCAGATGCAGATTGACTCCTTGTGGAGTTGTGATCTCTTCTACTGATGTGTCTGAAGCTTTACTCGTTGATGATTCAACATTGTTGAAGTAATCTGGGATCTCCTCTTCTTGATAATATTTTTCATTAATCCTAGTTGCCATGATCTTTCTTTCATCAAGCAACTTTCTCATGCTTACTCTCACCTCTTTATACTGCTAATGTAAATCTGAATTTGCAATTTCTCATTCTCAATACTCTTGTATAGTTTGTACTTTTCCATCATGTGGATCTTTCCTCTTAAGTCTTTAAGATTTTCAAGAAAGAGACTTAGCTTTGATACCAATTGCTAGAATTATTTGGAATGATGTACTGAGAGGGGAGGGGTGAATCAATACCTCTAAAACTTTTTATGTGATTGGCCCATTAACCTTTGTGTCATCAGATTTGTATATACCTATCTATCTGTTCATCTTTGATTATGTATGTGTGATCATAATATAAGTTCTTTATATGTATAAACATTCAAGAAAAATTCATGAAAACAAATAAAACATAACACATGATATGTTATCATAGAAAACTCCTGTTAGGAAGTAAAAACTGTGGTGGGGATGTCTACCCACAAAACTTCACTATCTACAGATAAGAAGGGAGCTGGTAAAGGATTACAAATGATCACTTCTGATGATCTATCGTATTAAGAGTATTAGAGTGGAGACCTGTTAGGATCTACTTCATTTGAAGCTTTAGCAACACCGTTAGGTGTGCACTCTATTAAGAGATTTGTTAAAGAACTATTAAGTCCACCTTCTACAAAAGGATTTCTATTGTGATGCACTTCTTAGAATTCAACTACAATATAAATGTTGATTTGATAGTGAATGCAATCTCTAATTGTTGATAACAAATCCTATATAGCTTACAATGTATGTATGTAATCACCTTGAGTGATTGAGTAATACCTTGTCTCTACTTGTCGATAGCCTTCTTATGTTCTTGATAACTGTTATGATTTGTTTCTGAAATTTGCATGAATTCTCTTCTTCTACTTAGATGCTCTCCATAGCTACTATCATTCTTCAAAATTAGTACTTGTCTCTTCTATTACAAATGATGGAACATCTATTTATACTAGTTTCTAGCTCTATTCTTGATTCACGCTTTTCAAATTAACTCTAGATCCAAGGTTTACAACTTGACCTTGATCTTTAGTTAGATATCTTTTAGATTCGTTAGGATGATTTAAATCATTTACAATATGCTTGCTTGACCCTTAAGTTAAGATTTAAAACAAATAAAAACTCTATAAATAGAATTACATTGCTTTATCTGACGTGTAAAAATCAGATCCACTTTTTGCAGGTTCTTTAACTGACTGTCAGTTCTGATGGTCAGGCTGCTCTGTCAGTTTGTCAGTTTTCTTCTCCATCAGTGTTCCTTACTTGAACTGTTTGTTGGGTATGCCTTTTCTACTTAGTCGATGATGTTCTCAAAATTGTATCATTGGTTATGCTTGTTGTCGGTAAATTCTATACTTAGTATTTTCACGTTAGACATTTTTTCCTGTCAAGTGTGCTTGCTATTCGCCGGTTATGCTTACTGTCCACCGGTTATGCTTATACTAATGACATTCATCATGTTTTTCCCTTTAAGTATACTAATGGCAAAACTTAATTTCATCAACTTTGTCATTTGGCTGTTGTTCATTCCCAACCTTCACATTTGACCTAGTTCCTGCTGCTATAGGTCTCCACACTTGCTTGGGGTCAAAATTTTCTGCTAAAATAGAATCTTCATCACTAAAATATACCAAAGACACATCAAGGTTACCTTGTGTTTGTGATTTTTCATACTGTATCTCTGATTGATTATTAGCTGGTTGTCCTTTCAGCACATCCTTCCTTCTAGCTTCAAGTGCATGAGGGCAATCTAGCCAAAAAAGCCCATCATTGCATGTGTTGCACCATTTCGCTTCTTGTACATAATTAACTTGAGGAATTTCTCTTAATTCCTTAGAAGTACTTTGATTTTCATAATTATATGCTTGACCAACTCTTTGATTGTAATTTCTTTGCTGCCCTTGGGCTTGTCTAGGCTAATTTGAACTAGAAGCTTGATTCAATGGCCTATTCTATTGGTAAGCAGCTTGTGGAGGCCTATTATATTACCCTTGCTGCCTATTCATGTTCGTTATCTCATTGCCATAATTATGCAAAGTCCTTATAATCCTATCATTTGTGTCTTTTAGCTCCATAGTCTGCTCTTTTATCCCCCTGATAGGGGCTGAAGTAACATGTTCCTCTGCTAAAACCTGCATATTAAGTGTTGGTAATGGAGGAACAACAGAAATAGGTGGTATGAAAACTGGAACAACTGGTTGATCTCTGCACATTAAAGAATTGGAGGCTTTACTGGTAATTTTCCAACTTGTATCAAGCTATTTTCAGCTCTAACAACAACATCATAAGCAGCAGGTAAATTATTACCTCCCATAGACTGTATCATAAGTGCAATATCAGGGTTAAATGCTTTCAAATAGAAAAGAAATGCATAGTCATTAGATGGTCTAACAAATCTTGGAATTCTGTCCCAAGTTCATTGAAAATGAAAATTGAAATCAGAAATATGCTCATTGATATCTCTCTTAATAGTAGTTAACTGCTCAACCAAAGATAAATTATCCAATCTATCTTCAAAATTACTGATCAAAATAGTACCTAACTCATCCCATGTACCAATATAGTTAACTGGAAAACTTCTAAACTACATTAATGCCTTGCCCTTCAGAGAAGCTACTAATAGTTTCAATGCTACATCATCATGAGTAATTTGATGTAATCCACAAAGACTAGCAATATCTTTAATGTGCTCAATTGCTGAAATATGATTATCACCATTAAAATACGTCAAACCTTTTAGTTCCACTGGTGGAATATCATGATGTATAACAATTTGTAATGGGTTTCCAGCATCAAAGGCCACAAATGGAAAATTACAAGCCATCTGTATCGGTGGTACTTGTTGTTGGACTGTAGTTTGCACTTGTTATTGGACTACAGACTGCAGAATAGATTTATTAACTTGTGTTACCTTTCTCTGATATGTTTTCAATCCTGGAGTAGCAGTGCCACTTGTGGATGCTACAGCAGCGAGATGATCCTTTTTTGATTCTTAAAAAATGCGTAATTCTGATCCAGAATTATCAATAACACTTAAATCTTTGGGAAAAACAAAATCTTCAATAATTACCTCATGGATTTTAGAAATGGCAGCTTGATCCTCAAAGATAGGATTTTCAAATAATGAAAAATTAGATCCCCTGAGAAAAGAGGATGATTCTCCTGCAGCTTTAGATACTATGTTTCTCTTTGCTGATCTGCCACCTCTTCTACTAAGTTGTAACTCTTGATAAACAAACCCTTTAGCGCCTGAATATGCAGCAAAACCTTCAAACAGATTCTCTAGGTGTTTGGTAAAATACCTTCTTAAAGGCAGAAATACTGTTGTTCACACCAAAACAATAATAACAAATAATAACTTGAAAGAACTGTGAAATAGTTTGTGTCCCATTGGGCATGCCAAAAACTATTAGCAATAAGGATTGCACCTTTAGCTGGATGCAGAATCTTGCCATCCTATTGGAACATGGAAACATTCTCCTTGGTGGATGAGAGAATGAATCTCCAGATTCTAGGCCGGTTCCTATTAGATTCGGGATATCACCTAATGCTGACTTTTATGGTTTGGAAAAGGGAGAGAGATAACTGAAAATGAAAACTGATTAATAAAGATGATACACCAAAATAGATTCATATTTATCACAATTCCAAGACTGTACTTACAAAAACACACATTACTTAGTTCTGCAATGATTTCACTTCTCAACACCTAGGATGGTTTACAATTCACTATTAGGGTTTGGTGCCATTAATGGTAGGATTTCAACCAGAAAATAGGTAATTTCTGCAAAAGTTTAATTCTTTAGAACCTAGAATAAGAATTTAGAGCAATTACCTAATCTATGCTTGAAAGGGATAAACACTTAAATGCAGAAAAACTTGAAAGAATAGATGCAAGAACTCAAAAAAGATATGTGAATGATAAGGCTAGCTCTATTATATTCAAAATCTGTAAAAAAGGTTACAAAATACAAGAAAAAGTGCAAAGGAATGACATGTTCACTAATACAACTTTTATCCCCAATTCTGAACCCCTACAAATGAATACGAAGTTCAGTTAAATAGCCTCTAAGACTAATTCCAAAAATGAGACCCCCCTAAAAAGGTGCTTCCAAATAGAAATGTATCCCTAATTTTTAGCCTCAAATGGTGTCCCTAAGATATAGCCTCCAAAAATCCCTCCATAATTTCAAAATCCTTAATTTTAAGGCATAATCCATGCCTAAAATCTAGCCCTATCACCATGACTAGTGCCCTAAATATTGGTTTTAATAAAGGATATAAATCCTTTTTACATTGTTTTTACCAATATTTATGTGATTAAACTTTGAATAATATTCAAAATAATAACAAAATCTACACTAACTTATAAAATAGACCTAGGAAATAAATCCCTAAGTCTAAAAATGCTAAGTGGAAGAGGGTCGACATGACCACTCTTCCTACTTGTATACTATGTGAATACTAAGGTAGTGAGGTGGCATTGTTAAAATTTTGAGGCCTGTAGGATTGGACATATGTCATAATGACATTCAATTCTCTTGCTATGTAGACTCCAAAATCTCAAAACCACCTTTTAATCTTGAACTTAGTGTTATTGTTTAGCTTTGCAGAGAAGAATCAGGAAGAGATGAAACCCTAACTGCAAGAAAACTCTGGTAAAATTCATGCATGAAGCTCGGGTTGGCTATCATGGTGTTCTCTATCTTTGATGGTTCACTCTCTAGCATCAAATCTAGACTAAGAGTTTGAATAATGGAGGCTTGAGTGTTCTAACTATAATCTGGAGATTTATTTGCTTGTTATTTGACAATTGACTGTTGCTTCATCATTTAGTTTTGAATCTTGACCTATGATCTTAAAAGAAACTATGAAACATGACTCATAGTTCATGAGTTAATAAACTCAGGCTCATCTCTGTTAATGTCACCACAATGGGAAGCTAACTTGGCTTCTTGCAGTTTGCATATTGCATACATGTTTTTTTATGCTGAAGTTTAAACCATGAATATTGGCATTTTTGTATCTTGTCTAGAAAGCTCGGGCTTCTTGCTGTTAACTGGACATGGTTTCTGGAGTTCAACTCTTCATTGTTTTGCTTTATCTTTGGCTAAGTTTGCATGTATAATGAGCATAGATCTTGAGACCTCCTCTATTTCTCTTCTGGGTCACTTCATGTTAAATGGAACTCGGGTTCCACTGATAGTTGGAGTCAGCCTTCCTTTATATCTGCATTTTTTAACTGGAGTTCATGTTGTTTGTATAAACTTGAGCTCTCTATTCTTTTTTGAGCCGTGGGTCTTCGAACCTTCCATAATAATGGCATTGCATAATATTTTTGCAAGAATTTGAATTTCTACATGACTTCGAACTCAGGCTCTCTGCTTCATGCCATGAATACGACACTTTCTATATCATGAACTCCTTGGTTGAACTCAAGTTCTATTATTTGTTATCATCTTGGCATCTTGAACTTGAGCTAGGGCTGTGAACTGGGTCTTTTGTCCACCGTAAGCTTGGGCTTGGTCTAGACTTTGGATGAAAGATATTGAGTTGTCTTACTTGATGCTGAAGCTCAGACTCTTCTAGCCACATCTTCAGACTTATCCCCAACTCATGGTGCATAAAATAAATCAAGCTTGGACTCCATCTCTAATCTGTGAGTTAAAAGATAAGTTATCTTCTTCCCTTTACTTATTCTCTTATGCTTGTTTGAACTTTCTGCCATGTTTTTGGGTTCCTTTGTTCACTCCTTCTTTGTAGCATAAAAACCAAGCTTTACTTAAGATACCCACATGACCATTTCTTCATTCTTAGATGTAAACTTCAAAATGCATGCAATCTATTGGTTTAACTAAGATATTTGTCTTTGTCGGGAGTAAATTCTACTCAATGTTTTTCTTTAAAGAAACATGACCATAGTGTTGTAAGCATTAACCATCTTCTTTCTGTTTATGGAAAAATATACATTTTCTTGTTTGAGAAACACTCAATGTTTGTTTAAAGCATGATCATGGAACATAAAACACTTTTTTCTGCAACTTTGAGTTAAGTCGATATTTTTATTGCTTCATCTTTTGGTAGCACATAAAAATGATGTTTTGGTGCACAAAATGAAATCCCACTTTGTCTCCTACCCGGGAAGTACATCTTTGTTCATATTTTTTTCTCATGAGAACTCCTATAGCAGCTTGATAGATAAATACAAGGACTTTTAGGGCTCGACTGTAGATGCACATAAAACTTTACTATTTTAACTATATTGCACACACTTGCTCATTATTGAAACCAAACCATTATGCTCACTATAATTGCTCTTCCATAACATAGTCACTCTTGTTATAATGCACTTGTTATTTTCATTTTAGCTTTACAAGAATTATGCATAAGATCAGTCACTTTGAATTGAATTGAATACTGAAAAAAAAGAATATCCAAAGGCTTACTGGAATATATTAGCATGCTTGAATACAACTCTCTTTTTGATGCTGAATCTGAACTTTAATAAGAAATGCAAAAAGATGAAAAATGTTTGTTTAATGTCCAAGGAGTTTGAGCATGGGCTCGTGACATCCAAAGACATCAGATGGTATGTCAAAGGAACGGCTTGCATTTCATGTATCTAGGGTCTCCCTAGTAGCATGTTATATCCCAACTCAAGGTCTAGGATTTGGAAGGGAGTATTTTTGACCACTGTACTAATACGGATAGGTAGAATGATAATACCTTTAGAGGACCTTTCCTCCTCATCATAAGGTTTGATATTTATCCTCCTTGTGACATTGATGCTTTATTCTGAATATCCCACTTGCTTGATTAACTTTAGAGTACAAATGTTTAACCTAGCTCCACCATCAACAAGGACCCTATGGATAGTGCTTTTGTGGACCTGGACAAGTAAATGCAATGGATCATTATGCAGGGGTTTATGCGATGGCACATCATGGTCCATAAATATGGCATGTTTGTTAGTAGCTATATGATTAACCATCATTTGGAAGCTCTCAAGTGTTATGTCCCTTGGGACAACTACATTTTGAAGGGCTTGGTCAAGTGCCACTTTATGCTGTAGAGATATGCGCAATAGGTGAAACATGGAGATCTGGGTAGGTGTACGCTTTAGTTGGTCCACTATGCTTGTATGTGGATCTAAGTTTGCTTTAGGATTGGTTGATATAGTAGATGAGGATGGTACTCCTTGCAAGACAACTCTGGCGTGACGCATTGTTACAACACATTTGTTACCTTGGTCTTTGATAGTGATCGTAGCCACATGTCTATCTGAAGGATTGAGGCAATTGATAACATTATCACTATTGGCATATGTATAGTTGACTTGTTTTTCTGGTCCACCAAACCCGAAAGCTTTTCCCTTGTTTTGATCATGAAAGGTATCATTGAAAATAGTGTGATCAGTTGTGCCTTTGGTTTGGGTATTTGTCACATCGATGGTCCCTGTGTCAATCAGGTCTTGGATAACATGTTTTAATCAGTAATAGTTTGATGTTTTATGTCCTTTTACCTGATGGAACTCACAGAAGTCCTTGTCATTATACCACCTTGGTTTGTTTTCATCCTATTCAAAGTCCCTAATTTCTGGGAGAGTGATAGTGTTTGATTGTATCAACTTGCGTAAAGTTGATTCTATCGACTCTCCCAATGGTGTGAAATCTCATTGCTAGAATTGAGACCGTGGTCTGCATTGATTCCATTGTTGACTATTTGATACAGTGGCCGCTTGTACAGGAGGAGGTTGGTTTTGGGTGTATGCTTGTTGAGTGGGCCCTATGGGTTTTTGGTTGGCCACAGGTGCGCCTTGCAGTGAAACCTTGGGTTGTGCATAGTTGACTATCTTCACATCAATGACACCATTTCTAGTGACATTTTTGTTTTGTTACACCACTTAGCTTTGTCTGTTACATTTTTTTTTGTATTCATTTGTGTGGGATTTACAAGGATTCCTTGTTTGACTCAGTTCTGCTCACAACGAACTCCTTGTTCGATAAGTTGTGTGAAGTTCAGAGATAACTATAACTTTGTTGTGAATGACATGTCTAGAATTAGATTGTCAACAAAGATGACTATCAAGTCTTGTTCAGGAACATCATATGTTATGTGGTTTTCTTTATTCCTCCATCAATGTTGGAATTTCACAAAAGACTCTCCATCCTTTTGTTTGATATCGCAAAGGTCCTTGATGCTGACCTTGCACTCAATGTTATGATGGAAGTGAGCTATGAACTTTTCAGCCTGTTCACCCTAAGACTAAATGTCATGAGGTAAATGTGAGAACCATTCCATTGCTGGTCTGGCCAAGATTTGTGGGAAAATTCACATTAAATATGTCTCATCATGGGCGACTTCGATGCAACTAGAAAAAAACTCTTGGATATGTTCAATAGGGTTGGTACTGCCCCTATATTTGTTGAATTTTGGTACCGAGAAGTGATTTGGGAACAAAGACATGTGGAGAGAATGGTCAAAGGGGTATGGGTATAAATCCTCTACGGTGTAGGATTTATTTTGCCCCTGATTTTGCATATCCATCATTTGGATTTGAAGGGTTTGCATTTCTTGCATTAACATGTCCATTTGATATTGAGGCTGGTGTGTGATGGTGTTCCTCTGGGCTGTAGTGGGTATGAGGCTGTGCCTCTATGTCCCTTCAGTAGGGACATAAGATTTCATCCTGGGGACTTGATATTTATTTCCCATTGAGTGATTTGTAAATGGGGGGACATGAGTAGCCCATGGTGGGTTTTGATGAGTTTGATGTTGTGATTGAAACTAGGGTTGATACTACTGGGGTTGATATTGTTGCTGTTGAGGTTGGATTTGAGGTAATTGAAACTAGGGTTCTTGTTGCATGGGTGGGATTTGAGGTAACTGAAGCTAGGTTTGGTGTTTTAGGGGTTGGAATTGAGGTAAATAAAGCTGGGGTTATTGTTGCGTGGGTGGGATTTGAGGCAACTAAAGTTGGGTTTGCTGTTGCGTGGGTTGGAATTGAGGTAACTGAAGCTGGGGTTGCTGTTGCAAAGGTTGGAATTGAGGCAACTAAAGCTAGGGTTACTGTTGTAGAGGTTGGATTGATGTTAGAATGGGAAAATATGTATCCTTGGGTGAGCATTGACTGTAAGTCATACCTGTAGAGATGGATCCCTGTGGGCATGAAGTGTTGATCCAAGACTAGTATGAATTGACTGTAGCAGCGACATAGTTTTAGAATAGTTGGTGTTTGGTGGGATGGAAGGCATAGCATGAGAGATTTATTATCCTGGCCATGAGACCAAAGGTGGAGGCATACTAGTGACCATGGGTGCACTTAGTTGCGAGCCTGTCATGCTTTGAGTGGAAGATGTGCTGGCTTGGGTTAGTGTAAGGTAACTCAGGTGTGGAAACAACTTCCTACACTAATCTCTAAAGGAAAGTATTTTACAAATTATTTTAAATCCTTACAATTTTAGATTCATTAACTACTTTAACAATGATATTGCAGCCATATACCATGCATACAGAAAATAGACAATGACACAATGATTTACCTTGGGGAAAACCTTTCGGTAAAAAACCCCAGCACTCCAAAACTTGCACAATGTATTATCTTCAACACAACGGTTAAAACACACTTGCAATGCAAGTTATTTCAGGAGACAATCGACACTCAAAGACAAATCCAGTAGCACCAGATCATACCAACAATACACTCTTTTCCTATCCCAGTCTAAAAACCCTAAAAAATGCTTATATCATGCGCTTTCCTTTTTAGGGAAACTTCCAAAGATAGTCGTATTAGGGTTTTACCATTCTCTAAGAAAATAGGAACCTAAAAATTATAGAAGAGTGTACAATACTCAACTTTATTAGGTGCCACATGTCTTGCATATCTTCACCCATCATTGAATCTTCTAGAAATAGCTCTTACATGTCAGGAATCTGTCATAACCATTTCAGCCATGATCTCCTTACACACAATTCAAGATGCCGACACATCAAGTGGAGTGACACATCAATATGCCAACTAGACATGTACACTCACACTTAATTACATTATTTGCAAGAAATACATTTTACAAAACAAATAATAAGAATAGGAATTATCCAAGGTTGAGACACCTCATTCCTAACATTCTCCCACTTGTCAAACACCTTTAAAGAGCAATAGGAACATAACAGGAACTAACCGCTATAGGCCAAAAGGCCCATAGAATCTGAACACCATCTGAACTTCACAATGAACACTGGTTTTGTTAATGCATCTACAAAATTCTTCATAGTATCTACCTTCTCCAAATTTACCTTTCCATCTTCCACCATATCTCTCACAAAGTGAAACTGCACATCAATGTGCTTCGTTCTGGCATGGAAAGTTGGATTCTTCGCAAGGCA
>MU226563.1:2788547-2823063 GCA_018584345.1 Thuja plicata
GAAGTAGCCTCCCATAGATCACGGTCTTCAAGCATGTCTTCCATCTTGAGTTTCCACAACTCAAAATTAGTGCCATTAAATTTCTCCACCTCCATTCTATTGTATGAGGAACTTGCCATCTCAATCTACATATAAGATTCAGAATGCTCTGCACAAAAACAAAAAAATAACACTCAACTTGAGATTAGCTCAAAAAACCCTACCCAACAACTAGGATCAAAATTTTATTAGGCTCTGATACCACTTGTAAGGAAACTCAGGTGTAGACACAACTTCCTACACTAATCTCTAAAGGAAAGTATTGTGCAAATTCTTTTAAATCCTTACAATTTCAGATTCGTTAACTACTTTAACAATGATATTGCAGCCATATACCATGCATACAAAAAATAGACAATGACACAATGATTTACCCTAGGGAAAACCTTTCGATAAAAAACCCCAACACTCCAAAACCTACACAATGTATTATCTTCAACACAACGGTTACAACACACTTGCAATGAAAGTTCTTTCAGGAGACAATCGACACTCAAAGACAAATCCAGTTGTACCAGATCATACCAACAATACACTCTTTTCCTATCCCAGTCTGCAAACCCTAAAAAATGCTTATATCATGTGCTTTCCTTTTTAGGGAAACTTCCAAAGATAGCCGTATTAGGGTTTTACCATTCTTGAAGAAAATAGGAACCCAAAATTTTTTTGATTGTAGAAGAGTGTACAGTACTCAACTTTATCAGTTGCTACATGTCTTGCATGTCTTCACCTATCATTGAATCTTCTAGAAATAGCTCTTACGTGTCACAGGAATCTGTCATAACCATTTCAGCCATGATCTCCTTACACACAATTCAAGATGCCGACACATCAAGTGGAGTGACACATCAACATGCCAACTAGACATGTACACTCACACTTAATTACATTATTTGCAAGAAGTAAATTTTACAAAACAAACAATAAGAATAGGAATTATCCAAGGTTGAGACACCTTATTCCTAACAGTCAGGTCATTGGTTTTGCTAGCACTGCACCAAGAAAATTTTCCAATTTCTAGCATTGACTATTCTCCCGCACTTTCTGGTTTAAAATCCCATGTCTTACTGCGCTAAAAGGGTCAAAATTCATAAATTGTGTTCTATTTTAAGTATTTGTCACTCAGTCACATTGGTCTTTTAACATGTTTTCAAGTTGTGCCAGTTGGCGATGAGTCATCAGATTGTAAAATTGCACAGTCGCGATAAGATTGTGTCAAGTCATGATCATTTGTGCGAGTGAGCGATTTGGGTGTTAAAGATTGTAAATCACGCAGTCGTGATGTTTTGTGAAAGTCGGGTTGTAAGTTCACTACTGAGTGGGTTAGGAATGATTTTGTCTATCGCTCACTCGCGAGGAATTAACTTTTTCAAAAATAGGTCCAGCGAGTCTACGATGACTTAAAACCTTGTGTATCGCATAGTCGCTTTAAAGTTATGTTGTTCACTTTATGCTCAATAACCGAGAAAGCCTTGTTAAAAATGAATTAGTCGCATACCCACGTTAAGTTTCCATGTTTGTCTTTCAAGTCAGTGATTATGCAACGAAGTCAGGTTTTAGAGGTCACTCACTCTCTTAGGTTCTAACTCATTTGTATTTTGCAGTGCGAGTAAGCGATAAGTGCATGCAGGAGTTACTAAGTTGAAGGTATTTTTCAAAGTTCTAAAAGGTGTGCGAGTAGGAGATTATGAGATCATTTATTACCTCGCTCACTTGATGATGCTTTGAAAGTTTCAAAATGAGCTCGCGAGTGTGCGATAAGGAAAAGAAGAGGGATATCACTCACTCGCCCATAAATAAAGAGAAAAGGGAAAGGGTTAGTGAGTATGTGACTAAAGAAAGAAGGTTGATAGTCGCACATTCATAGTCAGTAATATGGTTAAGTTTTCAAGCTCACGAGTGCGCAATAGGAAATTTTTAAGATTTTGATATAAAATCTTTCTCAGTCGCAAAGGATTATGCCATAGAGATTTTTCAACAACGAGTTTGCGATTGAATAAAGAACAAGGGTCATCGCTCACTCGCTAAGTGTTGTAAGTTGGAGTGTTTTGCAACACTAGTGAGAAACCAGATAAAGTGTATGATAAAAATGAATGTCACTCACTCGCTTAGATCCAAAACCAATGATTTGAAAGCCAATGGGTATTCAATTATGGAATGATTAAGAAATGGATATGTACTCACTCACTCACAAAGATTCAGATGAAGTTAAATGTTGAGCAGTGAGTATGCAATAGATTGAAGAAAAGGTAATATCACACACTCACATGAACCCAAAAGAAAAGTCTAGAAAGATAGCGAGTATGTGATTGCCAAATGATGTAGTGTAGATTACGTCATCACTCACTCATAGAAGATGAAAACCAATGTAAAAATAGACGGGGAGTTTGCGACTGGTTAAAGTAAAAGGTCACATTGCTCAATCGCAAGGACTATTCTGAGTATGATTAAAGTACAGTGGGTTGGTGCCAGATTGACAAGTGACTAGTTTCAGGCTTACGAGTGCAAAAAGGAGAAAAGTGTACACTATTTTCCAACTAGGATCAAACAGTGCGAATTAATGGCAGCATTGGTGACAGAATGATGATTTCATGACAGTGCAAGTGCAAGAATTTGGTATTCAAGTGGACAAGACACAGGATTTAATGCCTATAAATTTGAATGATTGAGTTTGATTCTGTACAACTCTCATTTCTGCATATTGAGATTTTTTGCGAAGAGAAAAAAGGCTTGTTAGTTTGAAGCATTTTATCTGAGACAGTAAAATTCAAAGAAGAAGGATGAGTCAAGCTATTGTTCCTGCTACCTCACAAGGGTATGAGAAGAAGAAAGAAGTCACATTGAAGAAGTATACGGAAGTATTTTCCAAGTTGTTGCCTAGAACTCTGAATACAAATAGCACAAACTGGGATAAATGGAATGAAAAATGGTGTCAATGCAGAAATCTGGTAACCCCAAATTATTATAGTAGTACTTTGCTTCATTATTTCTAGAATAATAGGATCAAACCAGTCTTAATTTGTAATCCATGGGATTTGAATATGGAAAAGTTGATTGTGCTTGATATCTATGTTGACATAGGTCTTATTAAGGAATTAGCAAAAAACTATTGCCCAGTAGCTAGGGTAATTAGGAAAAGGAACAAAGAGACCCTAGTTTCCATATATAGGAGGTCAGTGGCAGAGGTATTTGGAATCACTGGTGCATTATGCACAGACATTGATTTGAAGAAGATTAAGGATGACTATGTCAAAAGAGAGAATCTAATTAAGCAATATCTAATGCCTAAATTCATGCCCAGAGTAGATAGGCACCTGGTAAAAATTCCAGACAATTTCAAACCACCTTTTCACCTATCCCTATTTCAACATTATGTAAAATGCATAGTCTATGGTTTGAGCATAGTTCTAGGTTTTGATGGAGACTCCACAGTGTCTTAAGATTTACTTATGATGGCCATGAACATCCAACACCCAGAGGTCAACACTGATTATGACTATGTTGGATATATAGTTGATGCTATCCATGCTGCACTATTAGAGATACAGTCAGATGTGCCAACACCTACTTTTAAGCATTATTGTCATCTGATGTATATGATTTTGTATTATAAAAAAGCATCAGTGGATAAAGAGCTTGAAATATTTGTCTTAGAGTATGGTGTGGATGCACCAATCCAAATATGGACTCAGGTATGGGATAGTTCATCCAACAATTCATCATTTGTATGCTTCTGCAGCTAGATTGTAGATCCAATTTTTAATCTATTGGGAATAGATAGGCATAGGCTTCCTTTTGAGGTTAGAAAGATTTTGAGACCTTGGGAGTATATCCCAAACTGGCTTATCTCTCACAATTTCTGATTTCTTCTTCTTTGATTACATTACTATCATCAGAGTATATGGTTGGACTCAGCCTCCTCACATTCTTCCCAAGTTTGTTCCTCCTAGGATTGCATTCTTAGAATTTGTATGGCAAATTACTTGGGTAGATAAGGAATTTCTAGAGGGACACAAGAAGGGAACTTTTATCCCTAGGTTATGGGTGGGTTTTTATTTCTCCATTGGGAAAAAGGTGTTTGATTTGATAAATGATTTCTTAAAGTAATACAGAATGTCTGCAGCGATTGGAAGATTCTGTGATCCTGAGAAGTTTGTGCAGAGAGCCCTAAAAAGAATGACTCCTTGGCAAAAAATTGGAGACCATGAGCCATTGGATGATGAGGATGTTGTGAGGAACAAACTAAATAAATAGGAAGTTCAGGAAAGGAGAAGGAAGTGGAATGACCTCCTGAGAGTAGAATCTGAATGGAAAGAATCAGATAATTCATTCTCTATTTTTTTCACTGATCTCCCATATTTCCAAAAGATAGAAGAAATGCTAAAATCCTATGAAACTCTAATGTCACAAGTGCCACAATTTAGTGTTGAAGATGCACAATCTAAAGGGTCCCCAATTCTAGTTGCACTACATGATCAAGAGCACCAAGAAAAATAGGAGGAACAACAAAAGGAAGAACAACATGAAGATGAAGAGGTAGGGGAAGAAGCCAGTGAAGAGGCTACTTCAGGCAGAGAGCCACATATAAAGAAATAGAAGAAAGAGCATAGAATGGTGCAAGATAGGAAAAGCATGGAAAAAGCCATGATATTAGAGCATGGTAAGTACTTCAGAAAATTGAAGAGACAGTTGCAGAAGGAGCCAGAGGCTGAGGTCCAAGGAGACAATCAAATGGTGTTATTTGAAAAGGATGATGAGAGGGTCATGATTGCCAATGAATTCATTAAAGATGATCAATTCATAAAGTTTGAAGAGTTCAAGACCTTCTTGGTTAAATTGAAACAAAAGAATTGAGACAAGAGCTGACTGCAGAAGAAGAGAATGTAGATAAGAATGAGGAAATTATATAGACACTCTAGGATTATGATCCTGAGAGTGAATAGATTACGGTGGAACAAGCCAGGCTGCTGGTGCAGAATAGTGGTGTGATGTTGACGCCTGGTTGGGACCTATAGTCCACTTTCATTATTGATCAAATTAGGAGGCAAGAAGATCCTCTACTAAAGATAGAATTTGAAATGGATGAAGTTTTGAAAGGATCAGGATTTGATCCTAAATCCAAAACCTTAGCAATATGGTCACTAGCTCCTGCCACATAGAAGCCCTTAGTCATGACCATCAGAGAAGAAAAAAGGGCAGACAAGATGATATGGAACTTGAAAAGTACTTTGGATACTGAGATAGCTCAGTTAATGACACAGGTTTCATTCATGAACTTGGTGAAAGTTGATGACCTATCCAAGAGGTATGAGACAACTTTTGGCCAAATGATGGCCCTAGCAAAGAAACATGAAGAAGTGGTGGTCCAAAACCACACATTAGAAGAGGAAATTGCCAAACTAAAAGAGGAGTTAATAGAGAGTAAAAGGGAGAAAACTCCAACCCTTGAGGAGGTGGCTAAAGTTGTGACAAATGTTGTCAAATGAGTTAAGGAAGAATCTGCATTGTTAGAAACACAATCAAAAGATATATCATAGGAACAGGGCATGAGTGCTATGTCTATCATATTGCTCATATTGCAGCATAGAATTGACATCCTAAAACAAAAAACTGACATAGTGTATACACTGTATGGGTCGTTACAAGAAGCCTCAAAGATAGCTGCAAAAGCCATGGTGTTCTTAGAGCCTACTTTCAAATTATGGTCAGGGAAGGAAAGAATTTTGGATAAGTTAAAAATGGCTATGCTGTACAGTGATGATTTCCCAAATAAAGTAACAGATACCATTGAGATGGTCAGTAAGCTGAATGATACCTTTTCCTTTTTCAATGGCAAATCTGATTTAATAGACAACAAATTGCAATTATTTGGTGATCAATGTCCATCATTGATCCCAAAAATTTATGATGAGACAGGTGTGTTGAAAGCATAATCAGATTGAGTAGCTGGTTTTTATGCTATACTAGGAAACTAGGATATAAAGCAATGCTTGGAAAAAGACACAAATGGAAATATTGCAATGAACTGATTGATAGCCTTTTCAAAATTGAAAGAGATGTGGCTAAGTTTGTTTCTGAGGCTAGAACTGCCATGGATGCCAGGTGGGTAGAAGTTGTTGCAAAGCTGGAGGATGAAAAGACCTTTGATTGGCCCACCACCAAAGAGGCAAACAGATGGGAGGCAAAGTTGAAAAGATGAGGAGGACATTGTCAACAACAAAAAAAAACCTTGTTCAGTCTTTGCAAATAGCTGCCACCCATGTTCTATTACAAAATTTTGTTTCTTGTCTGTTGCAAGGTTGTTGCAAAATATTTTTGTAAATCTTTCCCAGTATGTCGGTAGCTTATTGCATCCTTAATTATAAAAGGATTCCAAGACTACTGGGAAAGGCATAGCCATTTCATTTTTGGAGAATACAAAATATAATTGTAAACTCTAGGTTTGAGACCAATATAGTAGGTTTTTGGAGAAATATTTGTTCAATGGAGCAAGCGATTCTGATTTTTGAATAAAATCCAGTTCACAGTTTCTGAAGCATATAATGAGTATTGTGTCTTCATTTTAGTGTTTTGAATTTTGTTTAAATTGAGTGTTCAAGGAATGTTCAATTTATATGTCTGTTAGGTAGATTATGAAATAATTCTAGGGTTCTTTCAAGGAAAGACTAAAATGCCTTAGGAATGTTTCAATAAGATTCAGGGTATAAAATGAATTTGATGAATTAAATTGATTAAGTGTATTGAGATAGATGTACAAGGTATATCTATGTTTATGTCAGATGTTTTAATTGTCTTAAGTTTTGTTCATGATCAAGCTAGTTGAAATTGCTCACAAGTGACTCCATGTCCTATAATTGAGCACTGGTCTATTTCCATTTAATCAAGTGACTATCATTATTAAAATTAATCTTTACTTTTACTCTGGTTTGTTTTAATAAAATTTACAATGACCAACCCTTGTAATTTCATCCACAGTTAATTAGAATATTTCAGTGGTTTCATTATTCTAAGTTTGAAGGGTAATCCTGCCTAAGTTAGTTGAGCTCAAAGTGTAGGAGGTTTCAAAATCTTGTGTCTGTGGTTCTGCATCTTGCTTGGTCAGTGTCTAGGATAAATAGAGCAAGCTCTCTAAGAAATATTTTCATATCAGCAAGAAAAAGAACTAGCAAAAAATGTCGACTCTACTGGGGACTTTTATCAAGGAATGCATGAAAGGTTAGTCTGACAACAACATTCCATAATATAGATACTTTGAAGTCCAATTTTTTAAATCACACGTTATTTTTTTGCATTTTATTGAGTTAATCCTCAAATATCATTGTGAAAGTGAATTTTATTTTATTCCCAAATTTTTGGGTGGCGACTCTGATTTATTGGTTATAGTGTTTCCAAGGGGAATACTAGCAGATTAAGTGTGTGAACTTTCATTTTGGATATAATGAGGAACACAAAAGCAAACACAAAGAATCACTCTTAGGTAACATCAGAGAGTGATATTTCTAAAAATTCTAGAAGAAATCACTCTAGAAAAGGGGAATCCTCTAATAATACTTCTTGGAAGCCTAGGTCAGTAGGCCCCAGCCAGTCATTAGATACTATTCCTGAGAAAGAGATTAATAAACCTTTAAACCCTGAATCTAACACAACTGGTTATTTTGAGGACATATTTAACCCTAGACAAAAAAATGTGTTTCAAGAAAAGGGGGAAACATCCTCCTACTTTGAGGGTATCCCCTATGAGAGAGTTGAAGAGCAAAAGAGAGAAAATCAGGTGAATGTGTATGATTCTTCTAGTTTTGATATTGAGGGAGTCCTTAGAGATATGACCTTTTGAAGAGGGAATTAGATGAACTATTACTCATCAAGAAAATGAATGATGAGGCTAGAGAAGAAAAGGTTATAAATGCTATTACTAAAAGGGAAAACTTAAAAAAGCAAGTTGCTCAGTTGAATTTGGCAGCTCAGGGTTCAAAAGAAGGATTTCATGGTTTGAATAAAGAGCTTTTTGGAGATGTAGATGCCCTGAGAAAAGAATGCCATGAAAGAGAACATTTGCTTAAGAAGGGTGAACCCAAAGATGCAGGTCCTATAGTGAGACAAGTTATTAACTATGAAAGTCAAAAATCTCTCAAGCCTCAGATAGTTACACAAAATGTATCAACAACTAATGTTAGGCAAACAGATGTTGACAAAGCAAAACAAAAGATCACTGACATTAATTTTTCTCAACCTAAAATTGAAGAGGGTATATATTAGGACATATTTTCACTTGATATTGAATTAGAAAGGGTGAGAAAGGCCAAAGATGATATTGCAAAATAGTTGGAAAAGGCTGAATTAAAAGCTGCTACTGTAGAGATGAAGAAAAGGATTGCCTTCTTAAGTTCCATGACTACTCCCAATATGACAAATAATGCTACTAATCAGGCCATCCCTATATTTAATTCTAATGTTCATACCAATAATGCCAATACAAATACCCAGACATATAGTGTAGCTTAAGGGGCTGCATCACAATCAGGAGTAAGTGGGCCTAATAAAAATATTGGCCTCCACAATATGGGCATTGGTCAAAACATTAGTAGTGTTACCTAGAATGTTGGTCAGAATATGGGTTCAAATTTTCAAAGAATACCTATTCATCTAGAGAGATATAGACAACTGTTCTTTGATGGTATCCCTGGCCAACCAAACCTTATCCCTAATGAGGTTAGGGATAAGATTCCTAAGTTTAGTGGGAATAATGCCATAACTGGTGAAGAACATCTGAAAGTATTCTCGGATACAATGAATGATTATGAGATTGGAGATGAGAATTTTGAAATGAAATTATTTGTACAATCCTTAACTGAGGATGCAAGAGATTGGTACCAGGGTTTTCCTGATCATAGTATCTATTCTCAGGATAAATTTGTTAGAAGTTTTAAAGAGAAATATGGTGACAAGATAAATTCTGGTTTTATGTTGAATGAATTCAACAGCCTAAAAAATTCACTAATGAAGGCATTGCTGAATTTAATGTAAGATTTCAGAAGGCTATGTATAATTTGTTTCAAGTATTAAGACTAGATGAAAATGTGTGTGTTACTACCTATTGTAATGCTTTGGATGGAAAAATAGCTTATCTGCTAAGGGATAAAGACCCTCAAACCATGAGAGAAGCATATAAGTTGGCTATAAACATAGAAAGCAATAGAAGGGCTTCTAGAAAACTAGGTAAACGGGATGACAATAGGCTCTGGAAAGAACCAAAAACACAGCCTAATAAGAGCCCCAAGGAAGAAGATAAAATGGATGCATTGGTAACTGTGGTGAAAGATCTTTCTGCCAAAGTAGACAAGAATGAAAAAGGATTTCAAAATAATAGGCCATAGTACCAAAGACAGGATAAACCTTATAGACTTCAATATTTCCCTTATAAGACTCAGTGGAAGGATGGGAAACCTGTGTCACAAGAACATAATGATCCCAAGAAAAAAGAGATTCCTGATCCATTAAAAAACAATAGTGCCCATAATGTGGAAAATACTCCTTGGTGCATAGCTTGCAACATGCCTCATTCCCCATATCAATGTGCAGTAGCTCAGGGTTTGCTGGATCAACATGAAAACATTGGAACCCAAGAAAGTCAAGGCGAGAAGAAACCTGAAGTAAATATGTGTGCACTTACTATTGAAGATGACAATGGTAGTTCAGAAGAAGAATCAAAAGAAGAGATTCCAATCACAATGAACAATACAAGTACCAAGGTAGATCATTTTCAATTTGGGATGCCTAATGAAGAAGATATAAGATTTTTAACCATTTCTGCTATGACACAAGCAAGAAGTTCATACTAGCTCAGGAATAGAAAAGTTGATCAAAATGGGAAACAACCTGATTCACCTGTTATTACAGAAGTTATAAATGAAGAAATTACACAAGATGAAGTGAAAGATACCTTGGTTGAAGAAAACAAAGTCACTCCTACTCATGACCAAAAAATAAGGTAGTTGAAAGAAAGTAAAGGTAAAATGTCTTATGATAGTAACATAAGTTTCCCAACTTTTAATATGAAGCAATCTTTATCTCATATGAAAGTCTATGTTCCTTTGCTTGAAATGTTTAAAATTAAGGAACACCGAGAGGCAACATTTTCATTACTTTCTGACTTACCCGTTGTGCATGACAATGTTGTTTTGAATGATGAACTGAAAGATGAGAATGAAGAAAAGGATAGGGTCCCAATTTTTTTGGGAAATATAGTTATTCAAGGGCCAGATCAGATTGATCCTTTTTATGTTACATATCTCACAAAAAATATGTTGCTAAAGAATTGTATGATGGATTCAGGAGCTGCTGCTAATGTAATGAATTACACTGTCACGAAGAAATTGGGTTTAGATGTGGATATTACTTGTGGTAAATGTTATGCCATGGACAACAGGGAAGTACCTATAATAGGAGCTTTGCAAGGGTTAGAGGTAAAACTTGTTGCTTACCCTGAGGTCACTTTTAAGATAGATTTTGTGGTTGTAGATTCACCACCCCATTATGGTATGCTCTTATCAAGACAATGTGTTGCAGCCATTGGAGGACATGTACAATTGGATTTATCATTTTCTACCATTTCTGTTAATGGAAAAGAAGCAAAACTGTTAAGGGAACCTAGATCTCCTGTTTATGTTGAAAAGGTTCAACCTAGTATGTTGAATTGCTTTGTGGATGTGGATATAAATAATTTCAAAGTGGAAAAAATTCAGCCACAGTTAAAAAATACATATCCCATCATAGAAGAATTGAAGTTGCAACAACGAGGGCTATGGCAGATGTATTTTGATGGAGCATGCTCCAGAGAGGGGTCAGGGGTTGGTGTTTTATTTGTCTCTCCATTAGGTATTACTTTCAAATACTCATTCCTACTATCATTTCAATGCACAAATAACACAGCTGAGTATGAGGCATTATTGTTGGGATTATAAATAGCAATGAAGCATGGCATCAAATTATTGAGATTTTTTGGTGATTCAGAGTTAGCTATTTCCCAAATTAGAGCAAGATATGCTGCCAAAAATGATAGGTTGAAACAATATAAGCATGCTGTATGAGATAGTATTGAATTTTTTGATGCATTTTCCATTGAATGGATAGAAAGATCCAAGAATATCATGGCAGATTTTTTGGCTAATATAGCCTTGAAAAATGATGATCTAACATTAACCAGGATATCAATTGTGGAAACTAAGACTAGGCCTGGAATCCCTGATAATGTATATAATTGGCAAGTTTTTGAGAGTGATGAGGATATCCTCAACTTCATTGAATGTGTGGATAATTATGATGGTCAGGTTATTGATTTTAATAATTTGATAGAGATTATTGATGGGAAAGAAACTATTTTTGGTAATGAAATTATGCAATTGCAAACAAACGAAATCCCTAAGGTACTGACTCAATTAGAAGGATTGTTTAATGATAATGATAGTCATATGTGCCACAATTCCCCTGCCAAGTTGGATGATTTTGAGGAGATAAATTTGGGATCAGAATGTAGTCCTAAGATTGTGTACATTGGGAAGAAATTGGCTCCTCATGTGAGGGCTAATTTGATTAACTTGCTGAAGAAATTCAAGCATGTCTTTGCTTGGTCTTATGAAGACCTTAAGGCTTATAGGGAATATTTATTTCAACATGAAATTCCATTAAAAGATGATATTAAGCCTTTCAGACAGAAACAAAGGCCAATCAACCCTTTATTGGCCCCCAAAATGCAGCAAGAATTGACAAAACTCAGAGAAACTAGAATCATAAAATCAATTAGGCATTCTTCTTGGGTGTCTAATTTGGTCCCTGTTAGAAAGGAAAATGGAGATATTAGGTTATGTGTTGATTTTAGGAATCTTAACGTGGCCTCATTGAAAGATAATTATTCTTTGCCAAATATGGAGGCCATGTTGCAGAGGGTAACTGGTTGTGATCTTTTATCTATGATGGATGGCTTTTTTGGTTATAACCAAGTGCTGGTTCAAGAATGTGAACAATTCAAGATAGCTTTCACTACCCCATGGGGTACATATGTTTATGTAAGAATGCCATTTGGCCTGATGAATGCAGGGGCTACTTTCCAAAGAGCCATAGATGTGGCTTTCAAGGAATTTATAAATATTATTATGGTAGTATATCAAGATGATTTAATTGCATATTCCCAGAAGGCTGATGATCATTGCAAACATTTAGAAAAGATTTTTATTAGAGCTTTGGAGTATGGGATTTCTTTAAATCCAAAGAAATGTCATTTTGTTGTGACTGAAGGTAAATTATTAGGACATATAGTGTCTAAGGAAGGTGTTAGAATTGATCCTAAAAGAGTGGAAGCCATTAACAAGGTATTTCCACCAAAGAATATTAAAGGAGTTCAGTCTTTCGTTGGAAAGATAAATTTTATAAGGAGATTTATTGCAAATTTTGCTGAAATAGTAAAACCCATTGTTAAATTGCTGAAGAAAAATGCAAAGTTTGAATGGGATAAAAATTCTCAATCAGCTTTTAGTGAGATAAAAGTGGCAATCCAACAGGATCCTATATTAAGGTCTCCAAATTATGAAAAAAATTTCTCCATATTTTCTTTTGCCTCATTTCATACAATTGCTGCAGTACCCTTGCAGAAAGATGATGAAGGTTTTGAACACCCTATAGCATTTTTTAGTAAGTCTTTGCAAGCAGCGGAACTCAACTATGAGATAATGGAGAAACAAGCATATGCATTGGTCAAGGCTATCAAGGTCTTTAGACCTTATCTTGTTTGTGAAAAAATAATTTCTTGTGTGCCACATGCCACAGTGAAAGACATATTATCTCAATTTGAAGTTACTGGCAAAAGATGTAGATGGATTAGCAGGATCCAAGAATTCAATTTGGAAATTCAGGTTACTAAATTGGTAAGAGGTTTGGGTTTGGCCAAATTAATGACTCTTACAAATATGGAATTAGCCCAAATAAGTGATGTACAAACAATAAACATGAATTTTACTAGCATAGAATTGCAGTCCTGGTATACTGATATTGTGTTTGTTCTAAAAAATGCAAAATGTCCAGAACATATGTCAGATAATCAGAAGAGAACTCTGAGATTGCAGGCCCAGAGGTATGTCCTGATACAAGGTGATTTATTTTGGAAGAATAGAGATGGGATTTTGTTATTATGTTTGGATAAATTATAGTCTGTAAGGGTCTTAAATGAAGTACACAGTGGTGTGTGTGGTGGGCATTATTCTGCCAAAACTACAGCTCACAAGATAATCAGAGCTGGATTTTATTGGCCATGTCTTTTCAAAGACACTCAAATGTTTATACAAAAATGTGAACCATGCTAAAGATTTTCTGATAAAATGAAATTTTCAGGAGCTTTACTTTTAAATCCTATGACCATTGAAGCACTTTTTACCCAATGGGGTTTGGATTTTATTGGTGAATTTGTAGAAAAATCTAGTGAGGGTCACAACTGGATTCTTGTGGCTACAGACTACTTCACAAAATGGATAGAAGCAATTCCAACAAAGAGGGCAACCAACAAGATAGTAATGGACTTTTTAATGGATAACATTTTGACAAGATTTGGTGTGTCCACTAAGCTAATTATGGACAATGGCATGTGCTTTAGGTCTGAGGAATTTAGAAATTTCTGTGAAGATTATGGCATTATTTTATCTTACTCTTCACCATATCATCCCCAAGAAAATGGACAGGCTGAGTCCAGTAATAAAAGTATCATGAAGATAATTAAGAGGATTTTGGATAAAAATAAGAAGTCCTGGCATTCAAAATTGAAGTTAGCCCTATGGGTTGACAGGGTGACAGTAAAAAGAGCCATAGGGGTTTCCCCTTTCGAAATGGTTTATGAAAATCAGGCCAGGTTGCCTCTGAACAATCTGTTACCAGTATACAAATTTTTGCAGGAAGAAGATTTGGAAAATCAAGAACCCATGATGGAAAGAATGGATCAATTGGTGGAATTGGAAGAAATAAGAACATAAGCTCACAAAAGAAACCTGAAGCTCTAGCAGCAATCTAAATACTTGTTTGATAAAAGAGCAACTGAAAGAAAATTTTAGGTAAATGATATGGTGCTACAATGGAATGCCAGAAAAGAAGAAAAAGGCAAGAATGGTAAATTTGAATCACTATGGATGGGCCCATTTGTAATCCAGGAATTTCATGGTCAAGATTCTTATTTCTTGGAAGACCCTAATGGTGAGATATAGGAATTGCCAGTGCATGGACAATTCCTGAAACATTATTTCTCATAAAGCTCCTTTTTCCATGCACATTAGTTTAGATTTCCCTATTTTATGTGTGGGTTTTGTGTGCACATGTAAAGTTTTGTTTAGGTTTGTGGTCTGTTTCCCAGAGATGTGGATTCTAATGTCAATTTTGCAATTAATTTTCCCTAGTCAGATCCATTGTTAGCACTGCACCAAGAAAATTTTCCAATTTCTAGCATTGACTATATTCCCACACTTTCTGGTTTAAAATCCCATGTCTTACTGCGCTAAAAGGGTCAAAATTCATTAATTGTGTTTTGTTTTAAGTATTTGTCGCTCAGTCGTGTTGGTCTTTTAACATGTTTTCAAGTTGTGTGAGTGGGCAACGAGTCATCAGATTGTAAAATCGTGTAGTCGCGATAAGATTGTGTCAAGTCATGATTATTTGTGTGAGTGAGCGATTTGGGTGTTAAAGATTGTAAATCACGTAGTCGCGATGTTTTGTGAAGTCAGGTTGTAAGTTCACTACTGAGCGAGTTAGGAATGATTTTGTTTATCGCTCACTCATGAGGAATTAAATTTTTCAAAAACAGGTCCAGCGAGTCTGCGATGACTTAAAACCTTGTGTATCACACAGTCGCTTTAAAGTTATGTTGTTCACTTTATGCTCTGCAACCAAGCGAGCCTTTTTAAAAATGAAGTAGTCACATACCCGGGTTAAGTTTCCATGTTTGTCTTTCAAGTCAATGAATGCGCGATGAAGTTAGGTTGTAGAGGTCGCTCACTCGCTTAGGTTCTAACTCATTTGTATTTTGCAGTGTGAGTAAGCGATAAGTGCATGTAGGAGTTATTAAGTTGAAGGCTCGCCACTCACATGCAGAGGTATTTTCCAAAGTTCTAAAAGGTGTGCGAGCGGGCGATTATGAGATCATTTATTACCTCGCTCACTCGCTGATGCTTTGAAAGTTTGAAAATGAGCTCGCAAGTGTGTGATAAGGAAAAGAAGAGGGATATCGCTCACTCGCCCATAAATAAATACAAAAGGGAAAGCGTTAAAGAGTATGTGATTAAAGAAACAAGGTTGATAGTCACACATTCAGAGTCAGTAATATGGTTAAGTTTTCAAGCTCATGAGTGCGCGATAGGAAATTTGTAAGATTTTGATATAAAAGCTCACTCAGCCATGAAGGATTAGGCCATAGAGATTTTTCAACAGCGAGTTTGTGACTGAATAAAGAACAAGGGTCATCACTCACTCACTAAGTGTTGTAAGTTGGAGTGTTTTGCAGTGCGAGTGAGTGATCAGATAAAGTGTATGATAAAAATGAATGTCGCTCACTCGCTCAGATCCAAAACCAATGATTTGAAAGCCAACGGGTATGCGATTATGGAATGATTAAGAAATGAATGTGTACTCACTCACTCGCGAAGATTCAGATGAAGTTAAATGTTGAGCATCGAGTACATGATAGATTGAAGAAAAGGTAATATCGCACACTCACATGAACCCAAAAAGAAAAGTCTAGAAAGATAGCGAGTATGTGACTGCCAAATGATAAAGTGTAGATTAGGTCATCGCACACTTGTAGAAGATGAAAACCAAGGTAAAAATAGATGGCAAGTATGCGACTAGTTAAAGTAAAAGGTCACATCACTCACTCGCAAGGACTATTCTAAGTATGAGTAAAATACAGTGGGTTGCCACCACATTTACAAGTGACTAGTTTCAGGCTTACGAGTGCAAAAAGGGGAAAAGTGTACACTCTTTTCTAGCTAGGATCAAACAGTGTGAATTAATGGCAGCATTAGTGATAGAATGATGATTTCATGATAGTGCAAGTGCAAGAATTTGGCATTCAAGTGGACAAGATACAAGATTTAATGGCTATAAGTTTGAATGATTGAGTTTGATTCTGTACAACTCTAATTTCTGCATCCTGAGATTTTTTGCAAAGAGAGAAAAGGCTTGTTAGTCTGAAGCATTTTATCTGAGACAGTAAAATTCAAAGAAGAAGGATGAGTCAAGCTATTGTTCCTGCTACCTCACAAGGGTCTAAGAAGAAGAAAGAAGTCACATTGAAAAAGTATACAGAAGAAATTTCTGAGTTGCTACCTAGAAATCTGAATACAAATAGCACAAACTGGGATGAATGGAATGACAAATGGTGTCAATGTAGAAATTTGGTAACCCCAAATTATTTTGGTAGTACTTTGTTTCATTATTTCTAGAATAATAGGATCAAACTAGCCCCAATTTGTAATCCATGGGATTTGAATATGGAAAAATTGATTGTGCCTGATGTCTATGTTGACATAGGTCTTATTAAGGAATTAGCAAAAAACTATTTCCCAGTAGCTAGGGTAATAAGGAAAAGGAACAAAGAGACCCTAGTTTCCATAGATAGGAGGTCAGTGGCAGAGGTATTTGGAATCATTGGTGCATTATGCACAAACATTGATTTGAAGAAGATTAAGGCAGACTATGTCAAAAGAGAGCATCTAATTAAGCAATATGAAATGCCTAAATTCATGCCTAGAGTAGATAGACACCTGGTAAAAATTCCAGACAATTTCAAACCACCTTTTGACCTATCCCTATTTCATCATTATGTAAAATGCACAGTCTATGGTTTGAGAAGAGTTCTAGGTTTTGATGGAGACTCTACAGTGTCTCAAGATTTACTTATGATGGCCATGAACATCCAGCACCCGAAGGTCAACACTGATTATGACTATGTTGGATATATAGTTGATGCTATCCATGTTGCACTATTAGAGATACAGTCAGATGTGCCAACACCTAATTTTAAGCATTATTCTCATATAATGTATATGATTTTGTATTATAACATAACATCAATGGATAAAGAGCTTGACATATTTGTCTCAGAGTATGGTGTGGATGCACCAATCCAAAGATGGACTCAGGTATGGGATAGTTCATCCAATAATTCATCATTTGTATGCTTTTGCAACTGGATTGTAGATCCAATTTTTAATGGAATAGATAGGCATAGGCTTCCTTTTGAGGTTAGAAAGATTCTGAGACCTTGGGAGTATATCCCAAACTGGCCTATCTCTCACAATTGGGCTGATTTCTTCTTCTTTGATTACATTACTATCATCAGAGTATATGGTTGCACTCAGCCTCCTCACATTCTTCCCAAGTTTGTTCCTCCTAGGATTGCATTCTTAGAATTTGTATGGAAAATTACTTGGGTAGATAAGGAACTTCTAGACGGGCACAAGAAGGGAACTTTTATCCCCAGGTTATGGGTGGGTTTTGATTTCTCCATTGGGAAAAAGGTGTTTGATTTGATAAATGATTTCTTAAAGCAATACAGAATGTCTACAGCGATTGGTAGATTCTGTGATCCTGAGAAGTTTGTGCAGATAGCCCTAAAAAGAATGACTCCTTGGCAGAAAATTAGAGATCATGAGCCATTGGATGATGAGGATGTTGTGAGGAAAAAACTAAATAAACAGGAAGCTCAGGATAGGAGAAGGAAGTGGAATGACCTCCTGAGAGCAGAATATGAATGGAAAGAATAAGATAATTCATTCTCTATTTTTTTCCCTGATCTCCCATATTTCCAAAGGATAGAAGAAATACTAAAATCCTATGAAACTCTAATGTCACAAGTGCCACAATTCAGTGCTGAATATGCACAATTTAAAGGGTCCCCAATTCCAGTTGCACTACATGATCAAGAGCACCAAGAAAAATAGGAGGAGGAATAGCAAAAGGAAGAACAACATGAAGATGAAGAGGTAGGGGAAGAAGCCAGTGAAGAGGCTACTTCAGCTAGAGAGCCACCAAGAAAGAAACAGAAGAAAGAGAATAGAATGGTGCAAGATAGGAAAAGCATGGCAAAACCCATGATATCAGAGCATGGTAAGTACTTCAGAAAATTGAAGAGACAGTTGCAGAAGGAGCCTGAGGCTGAGGGCCAAGGAGACAATCATATGGTGTTATTTGAAAAGGATGAAAAGAGGGTCATGATGGCCAATGAATTCATGAAAGATGATGAGTTCATAAATTCTGAAGAGTTCAAGACCTTCTTGGTTAAATTGAAACAAAAGAATTTGAGACAAGAGCTGACAGCAGAAGAAGAGAATGCAGATAAGAATGAGGAAATTGTACAAACACTCCAGGATTATGATCCTAAGAGTCAATAGATTATGGTGAAATAAGCCAGGCTGCTGGTACAAAATAGTGGTGTGATGTTGATGCCTAGTTGGGACCTACAGTCCACTTTCATTATTGATCAAATTAGGAGGCAAGAAGATCCTATACTAAAGACAGAATTTGAAATGGATGGAGTTTTGAAAGGATCAAGATTTGATCCTAAATCCAAAACCTTAGCAATATGGTCACTAGCTCCTGCCACATAGAAGCCCTTAGTCATGACCATTAGAGAAGAAAAGGGTAGACAGGATGATATGGAACTTGCAAAATACTTTGGATACTGAGATAGCTCAGTTAATGACACAGGTTTCATTCATGAACTTGGAAAAAGTTGATGACCTATCCAAGAGGTAGGAGACAACTTTTGGCCAAATGATGGCCCTAGCAAAGAAACATGAAGAAGTGGTGGTCTAGAACCACACATTAGAAGAGGAAATTGCCAAACTAAAAGAGGAGTTAATAGAGAGTAAAAGGGAGAAAACTCCAACCCTGGAGGAGGTGGCTAAAGTTGTGACAGATGTTGTCAAAGGAGTTAAGGAAGACTCTGCATTGGTAGAAACACAATCAAAATACATATCACAGGAACAGGGCATGAATGTTATGTCTGTTATATTGCTCATATTGCAGCATAGAATTGACATCCTAAAACAAAAAACTAACATAGTGTATACACTGTATGGGTCGTTACAAGAAGCCTCAAAGATAGCTGCAGAAGCTATGGTGTTCTTAGAGCCCGCTTTCAAATTATGGTCAGGGAAGGAAAGAATTTTGGATAAGTTAAAAATGGCTATGCTGTACAATGATGATTTCCCAGATAAAGTGATAGATACTATTGAGATGGTCAATAAGCTGAATGATACCTTTTCCTTTTTCAATGGCAAATCTGATTTAATAGACAACAATTTGCAATTATTTGGTGATCAATGTCCATCATTGATCCCCAAAATTTATGATGAGACAGGTGTGTTGAAAGCACAATCAGATTGGGTAGCTGGTTTTGACACTATACTAGGGAACCAGGATATAAAGCAATGCTTGGAAAAGGACACAAATGCTGAATATTGCAATGAACTAATTGATAGCCTTTTCAAAATCGAAAGAGATATGGCTAAGTTTTTTTCTGAGGTTAGAACTGCCATGGATGCCAGGTGGGTAGAAGCTGTTGCAAAGCTGGAGGAAGAAAAGAACTTTTATTGGCCCACTGCCAAAGAGGTAAATAGGTGGGAGGAAAAGCTGAAAGGATGAGGAGGACATTGTCAACAACAAAAACAAACCTTGTTAAGACTTTGCAAATAGCTTCCACCTGTGTTCTGTTACAAAATTTTGTTTCTTGTCTGTTGCAAGGTTGTTGCAAAAGATTTTTGTAAATCTTTCCCAGTATATCAGTAGCTTGTTGCATCCTTAATTATAAAAGGATTCCAAGACTACTGGGAAAGGGATAGCCATTTCATTTTTGGAGAATACAAAATATAATTGTAAAATCTAGGTTTGAGACCAATATAGTAGGTTTTTGGAGAAATATTTGTTCAATGTAGCAAGTGATTCTGATTTTTGAATAAAATCCAGTTCACAGTTTCTGAAGCATATAATGAGTATTGTGTCTTCATTTTAGTGTTTTGAATTTTGTTTAAATTGAATGTTTAAGGAATGTTCAATTTATATGTCTGTCAAGCAGATTATGAAATACTTCTAGGGTTCTTTCAAGGAAAGACTAAAATGCCTTAGGAATGTTTCAATAAGTTCAGGGTATAAAATTATTTGATGAATTAACTTAATTAAGTGTATTGAGATAGATGTACAAGGTATATCTATGTTTATGTCAGATGTTGTAATTGTATTAAGTTTTGTTCATGATCAATCTGGTTAAAATTGCTCACAAGTGACTCCATGCCCTAGAATTGAGCACTAGTCTATTTCCATTTAATCAAGTGACTATCATTATTAAAATTAATCTTTACTTTTGGTCTGGTTTGTTTTAATAAAAGTTACAGTGATCAACCCCTGTAATTTCATCCATAGTTAATTAGAATAATTTAGTGATTTCATTATTCTAAGTTTGAAGGGTAATCCCGCCCGAGTTAGTGGAGATCAAAGTGTAGGAGGTTTCAAAATCTTGTGTCTGTGGTTCTGCATCTTGCTTGGTCAGTGTTTGGGATAAATAGAGCAAGCTCTCTGAGAAATATTTTCATATCAGTAAGAAAGAGGACTAACAGGTTTGACTGGGTATAGTCTGCGTCGATGTAGGTAAGACCAATGGTGGAAAGATTTGAGACACAACAGGTAGTATCTAAGGAGGTTGAGTAGTGTTTTGACTTGCGAGAGGGTTTTTTGGCCATATGGTCGATACACTGAATTCAGTGAGGAGTTTGACTCCCTTCTTTATTAGCATGGCTAAGTAACATTCAGGGTTCCTCTCTACAACAACATCAACTACTTTCATGGAGTAAGCATGTTGCTCCACATCTTCAAGCTATGCTTCTGTGATATCTTGGAAAAAGGCTGCCCCACAGGGTTGTTCAATGAATAGAGTAGAACTGGTATTCACAAAAGGATTGTTCTCTTGCTCTACCTCCCAAGTGGGGAATCTGTTGATATATGACTCATTAGGTTGAGTTCTAGCCTTAGACCTTGTGTAAGGACCTCAATGAGGTGTTTGAGACATAGTGCGGTCTAGGTTTTGTAACTAAAACAAGTGATATAAAGCAAACAAGAAAGAAGTTCCTTTCTGAGGAAGTCCGAGGTATGTTTTGGACAAGGGTAATTCTAAGGACAAATTTTGATATAGCTTGATCTCAAAGTGGTGATGATAAAAAGATAAGATTCGCTGACCTTTGCCTTGGACAAAGTCACTTTGATAAAGATGATGATGTTTGATATGATGAGATCAAGGTATTTCGAGTTTGAGCTTTCGAACTAACAATATTTTTGACAATAATCATGCTTTACAGAGAAGGGATAATCTTTAATGTTTAGAGATTCACACAATGTTCTTTGCATTTTCCTGGGATAGACACTAGTTTTGGACACCAAATGAAGAGTTCTTTCAAGGTTCTTAGGTCAAAATAGGAATAAAGTATCTCTAGTTAATTGCGGTACAGCTCCACTAATTGCGGTAAAGTAAATGGTCGATTGCGGTAGTTTGTTACTGATTGCAGTAATAAACATGATGATTGCGGCAATAAACAAGTTAATTATGGTAGAATTCCTTCAATTGTGGTACAATGCAGGAAATTGAGGTAAAAAAGACTAAAAGATGGGTATCATTTCTTGACAATTTGAAATTTCTAGAACAATGATTTTGATTTGCAAGATAGTTGATGTTGACAACCCTAGACTTTAACACGTTTGACTCATTTTGATAGTTTGGATGTTTTGCTTTGCATTTTCAGAAATTGATCAAAGGAACAAACATGACAGACACTATGTTTTGAAGAATGAAGACTGAAAATGTGTATGTTCTACAACTTTTTCTAGTTGCAAGGTTATCACGAGGTCTCAACAATGAAAAATCATATTAATCTAGGTCAATGGCTTTAGAATACAATGTTATAGGCCCAATGCTTGAATGTCCATTAGCTCACACAACAAACTAGGACACAAAGGTCCACAACGTAGGTGCCCATGTTTTTGCCAATTCCAGGTATTGTTGTTGTGGGGTGAAGATCTCTTTCACTACACAAATATCGTGGGACACATATGTTAGGGATCTTGGGGGGAAATTCTACAACCCCTTGCACTATAATAAGGTACCTATTCAAAGGTAAAATGGGTTGGCCTCTAATTAATTAAGGTTTTAGTAAGGGTTTGTGGTGTCTCTCTAATTAGTTTGTATGTGTGTGACTCACTTAAGAGCCTAGTTGATCATGCTGGCTCCTTAGGGATATTCACCCGATCTAGACTATCATCAACACACCTTGCCTAAGCTTGGATAGATAAGACAGAACTTTGGTTCACACCTTGTTTATATACCGATCGACAGGATTACTGGTTTAAAGTCATTCTCTGAGGAAGAAGCGCATTCCCCGGATAGGCCTTTCTAAAAAGGTATAAAGGTTTGTAATCTTACAGTATGTGCAAGTGCACTCAAAACTCCAGACACAAGGTAAATTGATTAAACTCCAAAAGTTTGAAATGTGAACTAAGCTACACCACCATACAAGCACCAATGTTCAATTTTAAGCCCAAAAGTAGGTGTTGATTTCTTTGTTCAATTTTAATGCACCAATTTGAGGGATTTTTTGCCTTTGTTGAATTTTAGTCCCCACGTCAATTTTAAACCCAAATCTAAAGTGTGAAATGTGAGATGTTTGGACAAACACTGTTCTTTTTAAACCCAAATCAACAAGTGAATTCCTTTTAGTTTGCTTTGTTTAAATAGGATAGTAGCAAAAAGGATTTTTGCAAAATGAGAGTATACGTAACTTTGAAACAATGAATGACACTTACCAACAACTTACCCTTCTTGTTGGTAGGAATTCTCCGTCCTACACAAAAAATAAACAGTATCAGATTTTCAAATAGAAAGATGAATAATTTGCCCCTGATAAGCAATCTTGCAGGTGATTGCAGCAATGCATAGGTAATTGTGGTAAATAATAGGTGATTGTGACCCAGAATTAGCAATTGCAGCAAAGAATTCTCAATTGTGGTAATGCACAATCAATTGCGGTCTGGATCGGTCAATTGTGGTCTTTGTCTGTTGATTGTCATAGAATTATTCCAATTGCGGCACCAGTGAGTTAATTGTGATAAACAGTAGAAAAGATAGAGACCCAGAAGACGAAATAATATAAATGTGAAAACCTACAATCAATTGCAGTATTAAACCAGTCGATTGTGGCACAATTTTGTCAATTGCGGCAAAGTACCAGCAATTTTGAAATAACATAGATATTGAGAAAAATATAGATTTTTAGATTTGTTGTCGTATGACTATGGTTGATCAATTCTATTTTTCATCTGCAAGAGATAATCAGGCTGTTTGATTCACGTCAGGTTCACCAAAATGTATGCCTCCTCTTTCGTGATTCCCAAGCTTTCCAAAGGCAAGGGTTAGTAGCAAAGGTTTTACAAATGATGTAAATCCAAGCACACAATACTACTAAAACAAATAACTTGAAATATAACCAATAAAATGTACAAGCACAAGAAAGGAAAACAAATAAATGCAAACCCCAAAGCACTTGAAGCTTCTATTGTTTTTCTCTACTCCTTCTGAAATGTTGTTCTTGATGCTCAGTATTGGTGTGGGCAGCGTCTGTGACTTGAGAAGTGTCAAGAATTTTCTAATTGACATGGATATGTGATCACAAGATGGCTAGAGTGCTAGAACCAAAATGACATAGTAATGGCACATGAGAGCTTGAAATCATGGATCCTTCAAATGGTTATGAAGGGTTTATTATATAGGAATTGGTGATGATATGAACAGTTGAGATCAATCCTAGAGATAGGGAGATGAACGGTTGAGATTAAAAGGAACTGGAGGAGCCATTAGTAAACTCCACCTCTTCATTTGGTAAAGAGGAGATAGAGTTTGGTTGACTGAAGAGCTAATGGTGAGTTACCTTTTTGAACTGAAGAGGTGGGTGAAGTTACCCATGTGGACTGGAGAGGTGGGTGAAGTTACCCATGTGGACTGGAGAGATGGGTGGAGTAACCCATGTGATCTGATTGGAGTTATCTCTTTGAAGATAAATGAATATTTAATTCATTTATTTAATTAAAGTTTTCAACATGTGAGATAATTGAATTCTTTTTATTTTAGAATTGCTTTATTGAATGAAATTAAATTAATTTAATTGAAATTAATTTAATTGGAAGAATTTAATTAGTAAGTTTAAATATTTGAATTTAAACTATAGGAAATTGAGTTTAATTAATTAATTAATGGTAATTAATCAATTAAGGTTAAATAATTAAATAAAATTAATTATTTAATTAATTTTGGGAATTTGATTAGATGATTTGGAGATTGAATTTAGAGGAATATATATGATTAATTAATGATAAAAAACCATTAATTGATAGATGAAAATTAGTGTTTTTAATGTAAAGTCGCAAGCCTATCCATTTTCGGGTGTCTATAGTCATGTATTTATCTTATAACTTCACAAGAATATCAATAATAGGTATTATTATAGCTGATGCAGGAGCATCTTGGGTCCTTGGTAATATTGCATCATCCTAAAACAATCAGTGATCTAGTGAGCCATTGTTACCAGTTTTCATGGTTGTTGTTATTCTAGGTCACCAGTTCGGTGACTGATGGCTTGGTGAAGTTTTGTGGATCTTTAGAAGGTTCCGTCATGATATGTTACTCATGGGTTCATTAGGTAGCTTTTCCTATGACAACAACTTGTTTGGAGTTATCATGCTCAAGTTATGTTGAATTCTATGATTGGATGTATGAAGTAGTTTCTAGTTCCAGATAGTTTTTTGAGATTTTGTAAGCGGTCGATCTATAGAGATGTTGGAAAAGAGAGGTCAAAAGGGTTTGTTCCTTGTTATTCATAGATACTTTGTCTATGATAATGCTTCTTCTTCTTATTCTTGTGGATTAGTTTGTGAGATACTGGTAATTCTCTATCGGTTGCTATTTCTCTTCATGATACTGGTTCTTGGAGTTAACTAGTTGATTGATTGAGGTTGAGGTCATTGTTATGATCATTTGGTGATGAATGACATGGATCTCTAGGTGTTTCTATGTGTGCCCGACTTGGTTGTTGGTTCGCTCAATGCAAAGCATTTATTTGTTGTATTTTTTTTGTGATTTGAGGCTGACTAGTCTGACACGTTTGCCTTGGAGGTTGTAATAGTTTGTTGAGGATGACCTGTTGTTGGTTTTGTATAAATCTAGAGTTGTGATGTATTATGGGGGACTTAGAATCTAAAGAGATGGATTAGGTGGTAGCTAGAGTAGCTTATGGGCTTGGGTAGATCTTATAGCAGTTCTTGGTCTTTGTGTAGTTTTTCATTGTATGTGGCCAAAAGTGGGAAGGCCTTACAACTCGACACGTATGATGAAATTATGAGTAATAAAGCTATTTTATGGATGCAATTCATGTTGCTTTTTATTGTCTATTGTTGATTTTGGCTGTGTTGATAACTACTGCAAGGATTTGATATCTCCTTTGGGGATTCTTTGTCCTTAACTGCATGTTGATCTTATTGTGGTGGCTACCGATATGAATTCTGGACTTGTGATGTTCCTGTGGTGTTGTTGTAAGGTAGAAGAGGTTGGATTTGACTTGCATCAGCGAAGGAGTTGCACAAGGTGGTTGGAAAGAGGATTTGTTGCTACTTGCTGAGTTGTTCTTGAGAACTAGGGTTTTGCAAGGGTTAGGGTATCATCTTTGGTGAATCAGATAGTTGATTGGAGGAAGTTACATCCTAGATCTAGAAGGATGCCACCAAGAATGAATCCTAGGTTGATCGAGCAGATGAAGGAAGATCTCCAAGATGATATTAGGAATGAGATGTCTGGTTTGAGGAATGAGGTCATGGAAGGGATTAGGGCTACTATTGTTGGATTGCACAGAAACCCTATATCTAATGATGGTTTTGAGGAGACTATAGAGGGATTTGGAGCTACTAATATTTCTATATCTATTAGCAATGATGGATCTGACCAGTTGATGAGACCTATAGAAAGGCTTAGTCCTGGCTATAGGTTGGAAGTATCTAATAACTCAGGTAATTTGAATCCTAAAGACGTGATTGATTAGATCGATGAGATGGAAGATCACTTTAAGTTAGAAGATATTAAAGATCCTCAGAGAGTAAGGTTGGCCTAGACAAAGTTGAAAGGTCATGGAGCTTTATGGTGGAAAGGATTGCCGAAGGATCAAGAAGAGGAATGTGAAATGAAGATCACTTGGTGGAGGTTGATGGTTGGAAAGTTGAAGACTAAGTTCATACCTAAAGACTATGAATTTGAGTTATTCAAGAGGTTGTTGAACATGAAGCAAAATGACCTAAGTGTGAAGGATTACACCGAAGATTTTTACAAGGTAACCATAAGGTCTGGTCACAAGGAGCTTTCTAAAGAAAAGGTGGCTAGGTATGTGAATGGTTTGAGGTTCAATATTTAGGATGAGATGAGTATGTTGAAGACTGGATTTGTTGAGGAAGCTTATAAATATGACCTAAAGGAAGAAGATAAGGTGAATAGGAAACAACAAAATAACTCTAGAGGAAAGGAGAAGCAAGCTTCTAGTGGTGATAAGGATAAGCAAGTAGCTGAGATATAAGCTAAACCGATTGCACCTAAGGGGGGTAATGGTGGTAAAGAATCTAAGGGTAATTTCTTTAAGTGTGGCTTGAAATGACATAGGGAATTTTAGTGTAGTGAAGAAGGTGGATCATTTTCTAGTGAAGATGACAAGGCTCTTGAAACTGGTGAAGCTCTTATGCTCTGAAGATTGCTGGTGATTAAGAGGAAACTAGAACGTTGTCAGAGGAAACATTTGTTCATAACTAGATGAAAGGTTAGAGGTAAATGTTGTAAGGTAATAGTTAATGGTGGTAGCACTAATAACTTAGTTTCTGAAGAGATGGTGCAGAAGCTTAGACATCCAAGTCCTTATGGGATTGGTTGGTTACATGATGATCATATGGTGAAGGTAAGGGAGCAGTGCATGGTGAGTTTTTGCATTGGTTCTTATAGGGATATAGTATTATGTGACATAGTGGAGATGAGTGCTTGTCATGTTTTACTCGGTAGACCTTGGCAGCATGACAAAGTGGTTGTTCATAAATGTAGAAAGAATGTAATTACCATTAGCAAGGATGGTAAGAGGTGTAGATTGATTCCTTTGGTGGATAAGGAGAAGAAGGTGAAGAATATAATTCTTTGAAGAAGACGAGTTAAGTGAAAACCTGAAGGATGAAATTAAGGTTGAAACTGATGGTGAGTTGGATCTGAAATTTTTTTTGAACCTGGTTGATGATAGGAGGAAGGCAGTGTAGGTTGCAGATCAGGAGGGTTTGTGGATGAAGAATGAGTATGGGATTACTGTCCCTTGTTCTTTAATAATTTCATGACTTGTTCTCATGGAAAATATTTTTTGTACCCTAGGTGTCTGATGAAGGATAATTTTGGGTCCTTGGTAATCTTTCATCATCCAAAAACAATTGGTGTTCTAGTATACCTTTGTTACCATTTTTTATGTTTGTTGTTGTTCTAGGTCACCGTTTGGGTGATTGCCAGCTCGGTGAAGTTTTGTGGACCTTCAAAATGTGTGGTCATGATAAGTTTCTCATGGGGTCATTAGGAAGCTTTTCCCATGACAAAAAATTGTTTGGAATTTCCATGCTCTAGTTATGTTGAATTATGTGACTAGATGTATGAAGGATTTTCTTGTTCTAGATAGTTTTCTGATATTTGGTGAGCGGTTGATTTGTAGAGATGTTGGATAGGAGTGGTCAAGAGGGTTTGTTTGTTGTTGTTAATAGGTATTGTGTCTATGATAGCACTTCTTATTGTGGAGTAGTTTGTGATATACTACTGATTATCTATCGGTTTCTATTGTTATTCATGATACTGGTTCTTGGATTTAACCAATTGATTGATCAAGGTTGTGATCATTTTCCTGATCATTTGGTGATGAATGGCATGAATATTGAGGTGGTTCTATGTTTGGTTGACCTAGTTGTTGGATTTCTCGATGCAAAGCATTTATTTTTTGTATTTATTTTGTGATTTGAGGTTGAGTAGTCTGAGACATTTTCCTTGGAGGTTGAAATAGTTTGTTGAGGCCGACCTCTTTTTGGTTTTGTATAATTATAGAGTTGTGATGTATTTTAGGGGGCTTAGAATCTAGAGAGATGGAGTAGTTGGTAGTTGGAGTATCTTGTGGGCTTGGGTAGATGGTTCAAAGTGCATAACCACTACTTCACTTTAGGGTCTACTAGTCTCTTAGACACCCCAAACTTCTCTCTAAGGCTCTCTTAGTCTTATACTTCCTCTTTAGGAATCAATCTCTTAAATGAGCCCAACTTATGAAAACTACCCTAAAATATTAGGTTCTTCAAGCAAGTGGGGGAAATATTCACTAGGGACCCCAAACACTGAGATTCAACTCCCTATTGGATCCTCTCACACCCACAACACAACTTTTCCAATTCAGACCAGATTTCCTACTAGCCCTAATCCACTGGTTTTATTGAGATTTACTCCAAAAATTATGAGAAACTTGGTGAGTGATGACAGATCTAGATAACCTTTATAAAAATCTTGTGTATTCCAAGAGATCTTGGTTATAAACTAATCCTACAACCCCAAACACCTACTAGGTTCATAGGCCTAATTAGCTAGACTATGCATGGATAACAAAGCAAGTATGAAAGGATGGGTTCTCAGAAACTTCCCAAGGCCTAAAAAATATTATCCCAACTCAAAATGATCCAAAACACCCACTCACCATTTCATATCAATCCAATATATCATTTTTCTCCACTTTCTCCAACTTTCCTGGCTAAACATACAGAGATGTTTAGCCTAGGGCTTTCTTGGAAATATAGAAAACCAACACCCCTCACCCTGCGCTCCTGGAATATCTAAGAGAAATTCCCTAAATTGAATTCCCTAGAGTCCCATGTGTTTCCCATAGTGGGATTTCAAGTTAGAGGACCATTTCCAAAAATCCCTAAAAATTTGGGGCTATCTAGACCAGTCATCACCAAAACTTAAATAACTTTCACAAATGAATTCCAAATCCTTTCAACCCAAAAGCATCAGATAGAAAAAAAAAATTTCACTATCATGAAATTACAAAATTAGATCATTCTTAGACCTTGAAAGTTTGTACCCTGCAATAAAATAGTTAAAATTCTAGAAATTCAGGGTTCGTTTATTGATTTCTTCAAACTTTCATATAATCTGACAACATCCGACATCACCCCCTTGATGTTTGACCTCTTTGTGTCTATATAGACTCTTCACAATGACTATAACTGCCATTCAAATGGTTAACCACCATTTTTCACTTTTCAACAACTTTTGAAAAAGTTGTTGAGCAACTTTTCAATGTTGCATGACAACTTTTATATTTTTCATGTTAATATTTTCTTTTTTTCTCTAATGAACCTATTATACCAATCTAAAGACAAAATGGATCAAATCTATCCATGTTAAGACCAAAAATAGCTAATTATCTAATAAATCACTTATTCAACCTAATTTGGACCTTTTGTTCCATTTGGGATCTAGGTTTATAACATCACCTTAGATCCAATTGACCATACAAATGATCTTATTATTACATTTCATGACCCAAAAGGATCATTATTCACACTTATCCTTTGTATCCCTTCCTTAGGACTATGAAGATGCCCTAGGTGCCATGCACCATACTCCCTTGGTTAATAAAACTCAATTCCCTTGAGTTGGTAACTCTGAGACTTTGAATCCCAATTGCTCAATAGTTGTCTCTATCATCTAAGTTGCATCCTCCAATGGTCTTCTTCTCCATTTGTTGATATACTCAAAGTATGTTTGCCTCCTAGTCTACTTTCTCACCTTTTTCTCAAGGATACACAATATCTTTGATTGTGGTGTTCTAGGAAGTTTACTAAGTATTTATTCCTTGGGATATTCTAAGACTCATCTTCTAATAAAAACACATTCTTTCAGATGCTTAAAAACACAAAATTAATGACTATACTTCAGGGGCTGAACATGACCGTTTGCAAGAATGTTATTTTTTTATTGATTCAAGAATATTATAATGGTTCTCCAAAAACCATACCTCTACCTCCTCATCCACTCACGTGGATCTATATTAAATATAGATTTAAAATTGACAACCAACCTAAATCTGACTTTAAGCTGCCTACAACAGTCAAAACTGACTATTTTCACTAATTGTAATTTTGTAAAAGTTGTCAAGTTGACAACTACCATTGTCAACTCGACCATTACATGATACATCTGAATTTTTATTATTAAAACCAACTACTTAGGGTCCTTTTAGGATTCATTCCTAATATCTAGACCTATACTAACCCGCTAACTCACTACTAGCCCTCATTAGGCCAGATTTTGCCAATAAGGAAATATTACAACTTTTAGCACATTTACATATTTTTAATGGCTCTAATTGAAATATTAAAATCATGGATGACCTTATATCTATTTATAAATATCAATTTTCCTTGGATGGCCTTGGTGCTCCTGCACTATACTCCTCAACTTTTAAAATTTTCCAAGTCCTCTTGGAAACCTGTAAACAAAACAATGTCAGCAAACAAAACCATTTGATTTTCACCTTTGGTTAGAAAAGATCATCTTTAATGATCCATGGAATATTCTATTGGAATAATGGAAGGGTGTGTACTGAGAGGGGAGGGGTGAATCAGTACCCTTAAAACTTTTATCAATTAACCTTTGTAATCTTTTTTTGCATTACTGACCATATTGCTTTTCTACCTTATGTATGTAATATCATAACATAAATGTAAGTGCATGTAAAAAATCATAGAAACATTCATGAAACTTAGTTACACATAAAAAAATAATTGGTAATGTAGAAAACCCTTATTAGAAGGTAAAAACTATGGTGGGGATGAAACCCACAAAGCTCCACTATTTGCAGAATGGAACGTGTCGATTAAGGATACAAGTTGTGATCACTTCTGATGATCTTACCCTTTTAGGAGTAACATGTTAGACTTGTTAAGTCTACTTTGTTAAGATATTTCAACAACACAATGTATGTGTACACTTGGTTAAGAGATTTACAATAAGACTATTAAGTCCACCTTCTTGAAGGATTTCTTCTATTTTCTATAATTGTTAGAGAGTAGACAAAAATACTTATGATCTGATAAAATGCAATCTTTAATTTTTGAAAACAGATCCTTTAAGTTCACAAAATTATGTATCACCTAATTGTGATGATTAATACCTTTGTTCTACTTGGTAGCCTTGAATCTAGTTCTTCATAACTGCATTCTTCCTTTTGTGTCCTTCTGCATGAAACTCTTTGTCTGATCAATAGATGTCTTCTTCAGCTACAATCATCAATGTCTTTATGGTTATATATATATATATATATAGACCTAATTAGGTTTCATGATTTACAAAAAAACCTCTATGATCAAAGGTCTACAACTTGACCTTGATCTCCTAGTTTGCATGAATATAATTAGTTAAACTAATTAAATCCACATATTACGATGTTCTTAATCCAAAAAACCAGTTGTCCAACTAAGAATAAGTCTATTTTAAAGACTAAAGTGCTTTAGCTGACTTGTAGTTTGAGATCCTCTTTTCTCAGGTAGACTGGTGCTTGGGTTACTCTATAGAATGTGTTGTTGGTTTACTCTTTGAACTATTTTTTAGTGATAGTGCTATTGATGTTCATTGATTTCAGTGATCACTGTGCTAAGACATTTTCGGTGACCTCTATGTTTGACTGTTTTGGTGACCTCTGCGCTTGACTAAATGTTGTCACTTGGTGATCATGTAACCGATGGTCCAAAAACTTTTTCCTTGTATACTAATGACAACTTATGATCCTTTAAGGATTATCAATCTCCCCCTTTTGCATTAGTATCAAAAAATGATATGTACAAACTGCTATGTTTAGTATATACACCAAGTGTTTACCTTGTCAATGACTCCCCCTATGTGCATGCCTTGGTATACTATATGTACATGTTTCCTCCTTTGTGTATTTCTCTCTTTGGTATGTTTTTCCCCTTTGACATGTTTTCCCCCTTTTTAAGGTATATACTTTTTCCCCCTTTTTAATGTATACATATATATTCCCCTTTTTTTGAAAATAATGACAAAGGTGTAGCACTTATAGCTTTTCAAATATGTGGGCATGGGATTTTTGAATGTCTTCCATCTGCTTCTCCCATTGCTCCTTGAGGTGCTTGAGGGTCATGTTCTCCAAAGTGATTCTGGCACGCATGTCATAGATACTCTTGGTGACAGACATCTCTGGGGTGGAAATTAATGTCTTTGCTGAAGTCATGTATTTCAAAAAAAATGTGAGATTCATTAGTGGAATAGCTTGGAGCTTGGTTACCTCATCTCTGAGTTTTCTTTCAGACTTTTGTATCTCAAGTCTCAACCATTTTGATTCTACACTCTTCTCATAATGCAATTGGAATACATTTTACTCATTTGTAAGACTTTGTGCATGAGCTTTAAGATCTTCATCTATTTTGGTTATCTTTTCCCTATGCTCAGTAGTGAAATTCTCTAGTGTGCACAAAATTTTGAATTAAGTTAACAACTTATGATATTATTGGTTCCAATGTAGTTACTAGCTTAAAAAGTTTTACCTTGTTTTCTGCCACTTCTTAACTGATCTTCTCAGTGAGCTTGTAGTGACACTTCTCTTCTGCATGTTCCTCAATGAACTTGTGGGATTCTACATTCTGTGATGTTATGGCCTCGGTCAGAATTGTTAGTTGATCAAGGATGGGTGCATTTTGATCAAACTTTGTGTCAGGAACTATCTGCAATAGGATTTCCTTTGTAGTATCCAAGACTTGTGATTTTTGTGCTCCTTCTTGAGCTTGTGGTGTATTGCCTTCCTTTTTCATAGTTCTCCATAATTGATCAGTTACTCAAGATCCAGTGTTCTTGGATCACAGTTGGGTATATATATTATTTCATCAAGTGTGACCGGTGCTTTACTCTTCTTCCTATTCTTCTTCTTCTTTGGAATGGTACTGGAAGTAGGAGAATGAATTACCATAGAAAGTTCTTTTTCTTTCTTTTCTTTCCTTGGTGATTTCTTGGGAGGTTTTGTGCCTTTAGTATGCTACTCGGTGTGAACCTATTGTTTGGTTGTAGATGTCTCTACTTGAAATTTTTCTTGTTCTGCAGCCTTTTCTACTTCTTTAGTTTCCTTGATAGGTGTATCACTTGGCTTATCCTCTCCACTTGCATCTTCCTTATCCTCATTTTTATCTTTTTTCTTCTCCTCATGTTCATCACCTTTGTCCTCTGGTATGTTTGCATCAGGCTCTAGTGGTGTTTTTTGTGATTCAGTCATCACATTGATTGCTTGAATCAAGTAGGGAAGTTTATCTAGTATAAGTGCATGTGCAACATCTGCAGTGTCCTTTTTATTTGTAGGCTCGGTGGAAATGTTGACATCTTCATCATCCTTGACATTATCATCAGAATCAACTTGAGTGATATCTCGTATAGTGATGTCTTGTGTCTCCTAATGATTGAAATATTTGAGGAATGTCATCTGTGGCCTTAGTTGCCTCTGTTGTCAAATCAATGGGATTGACATCCTCAGTGTCATTGATGAAGATATGCTCAGGGTTCAGTGTGGCCTCCTTCTCCTTATTGCAAGCTATCTCAGTGATAGCCAGTATATACTCAAGTGGATTAAAGATTTTATTCCAAATCTTATTTCTATCAATGTCAATATCTTAGAGCTTTTTTTCCAATACCTTGTATGCTCTGGTCTTAGTCTAAAACTTATTTTCATGCTCCTATATTGTTGATTCAATTTCTTCAACTGTTGACTTGGGCATGTAATTCACTATGATTATTTCTCTCATTTGTCTTTCTATATGCAATTCACATGTCCACCTAGCTGATATTCTATAATTTAGCTCTTGTGGAATACGTTGGTTAAATTGTAGAGGTACATATTTGTAAGAAACCATTATTTTGATTATGGCCTCTTCTATGTTATTCTAATCCTTGGTAGACATATGTGTTTAATGCTGAATGTGACCTCTCTATTCAACAAGAAACTCAACATAGTCCTTATTCAATCCATTTGATTTGCAGAGACAAACATGAATTGTTTGTTCTACAAATGGTTGAGACGACCTGTTGCCTCCTAATTAGGAGTGATTGTTGTAGTATACCCTTAGAACGAGAGCCAACAACCGGATCTGCTCTAATACGGAGGATTTTTTTAGAGTGCAAAAGTATGTGAAATAGCCATCAAATGTGAGAAATCAACAACTAAGTATGATGAAAAATGAGGCTATTCTATGAATTGAACATGCTTAAGATGTGGAATTGAAATACTTGTAATCTAAAAATGAAATGCAAGTA
>MU226563.1:2833227-2846587 GCA_018584345.1 Thuja plicata
TTTAATTAAAAGTACTTTAGGACTTTAGGATTAAATCAATTAATCATAGGGATTTTAGCTAATAATCATTTTAGATGTAGGAATTAAATTGTAATGTCAGATTTATGCAAATTTGGGTTTTCTGCATCTGAAACTCAGTCGATTAAAGTCAATTAGGAGAAGAATTTGCCTAGTAAAATAGGACTTCGAAGATAAGAAAATGCACCAAAATTGATTAAGTTATTAGGTGCCAATTTTGGGGTGTTACAATATGTACCCATTGTCGAAGCTTATGATGTTGTAGACTTCCTATGTTGATGATTAACTTTGAAACTTCATCAATTGTCTTAGGTATCTTAGACTTTTTTTCTTGGAGTCTCTGTTCCCTTTCATCCTTTTCTATATCATCCTTGTCTTCTCTTCCTCTTAGATATCTCCTTCTCTATTTCAGTGTTGTTTGACTGGTTGAGGATGTATCCTTTATTTTTGATAAGTTCTTACAGTTCCTTTCTTCAAGGGTGGTGAGTATACCTCTTTTTTAGTCTTACTCCTAGTTCTTGATGCAGCCATCACTTCAGTAGTTCTTATTTTCTTGGCTGGTGGTGCATCTGATTCAATAGAATTAGAGTCACTTAACTCTTTACCTTCACTGACCGGTGACTTTTCCTCAATGACATCTTGTGTTTGTTTCTTCCCTATCTTCTTGACTACTAAGATAATCTTGATTCTAGACTTGGCTTCCTCATATGTGCCAAATCTTCTCAATGATTTTTCCAATGGTTCATTCAGTAAGGCTTCAATAGCCTTTGTAGCCTGATCAATGTTTATCTCATAGTCCAATGGTGGTAACCATGCTATTCTTGGTACAACTAGTTCAATAAGCATTGTATCGGTGTCCACTATGAAACATATGTCATCTTTGTATTGTTCAACCAGTTGTGCAAGGATTCTAATTCTCTTATGCATTCTATCCTTGAAAGTGGTGAAGTATGCATCCATTATATATGTGAATTTATCCCCTAGTGACTTAATGAATTCACTAATCTGTGTAGTTATTAGTCGGGTTGTATCCCAAGTGACATTACTGACAAAAGGGAATAAATTCTGAAAATAGAAGAATGTGCACATAAGGAGGGAACCAAAATTACATGTATTAGATCTAGTTGATCTAATTTTCCTCATGTTTTCTTCTAGTTGCTTCAGTAGCAACTTGGATAAGTCCAGTTGAAGTCCCTTCTTCACAATCTTATAAGCAGTGTCAACTTCTCCACATGCTATGTTGTTCATTCTGCTAGCTTGGAATATCTTGTACCCAATCACACATGCACCAAATTTCATCTCGGGGTTGATGATTTTACTGAGTTTCAACCCTCTTCCATCCCATTCGAATTTAGTTAGCTTTTCAATTTTGGGGCATGAAGGATGCTCTAGGTCTTTTTCCTTATTGTTTATTGGATAACCAATTACAGTGTGAATCACATCCTTTGTGATCAGTTTTGGTTCATCCAACCACATTTTTCTATCATGTACCTAGCTAAGTAGAATGTGTATCCATTCGATCTTGAACTCTCTAGGGAACAATAGGGCATTGGTTAACCCTTTCACCTCAATGTGCTTATGTTCATATTTCAGGTTTCCATCCTTGCATAGCTTCTAGTAAGCTTCTTCAATCTCAAGATCTCTAATCTCTGTGACCTTGCAGTGGATGTATGTGCAGATATCTTCAATGAGAAAAACCCTAGGAGGGATACTTGAAAACCCTCCCTTCTCATCGGGTTGAGAAACAACCTTAGGGAAAAACATATAGTTAGGCTCCTCATAGGTTGTGTTCTTAATCAGTTTGATCTTCTTTTCCTTTGTGTTCTTTCTCTTTGAGACTCGCGAGGTAGTTTCTCTTGTTCATGAAATATTTATGGATCCTTGTAAGTAAATTTTTAGCTCGATGAGTCTAGATACTCACTTGATCTTTGTTGTAGATGGTTGAAATCTGTCAAAGTAGCCTTGGAGTCTGCTATGAATCATTCTACAATATTGTTGCTCTTAGTCTCTCTTCTTTGCTCTATTGTTTCCACTTTATTGCTTGTGAATGAATGAGCTCTTTGCTGCCCTATTTATAGAAAATAACCTAAGTGGTGCATTAAATGCTTCAGCTACCACTCAGTCGATGAAATAAAGACACTCGGGTATCATACCAAAGTCTTCGTCCTCGATGAGTATACAATGCTTGGGATAAGTGACAACTTAGTTGTAATTTTCACATGTTCACCGATGGTGCTCAGTATGCAGTGAAGAATTTATTGTCTTTCACATGTTTATCGACGATGCTAGGTTAATATTGACAACTTGGTTGTTTTTCAAATGTACACAAACGATGCTCGATATCTATTGACCTATGACACTGGATTCACAAAATCATAACAAGTAATACCATAGTGCATCTCCATTCATTCCAATGGCATTTTATTGATGAATATTGGAAATGATGTAAAATATAGCTTAGTACAGTGCAGTTCCATACTTGTATTTCTTAGGTGGGGGTGGTGGAATCACCTAATCCATTAGATGAGATATCACCAACTGTATTTCTTGGTCCAGCATTATCATTGTTTGAATCTTTTCTCCACATTTGATTTCTCATTCTCTTGATGTCTTCAATATTATTTCCATTTGTAAAAGTGCTTGACTCTATCACCCGGTCTCTACAGTCTTTTCTTAAGTGCCTAACCTTATGATAGTGTAACCGTGCCATTTTGGGGTTAGTCCAACTTCTAGACCTTCTTGTCCATTTTCTCATACAGTTAGCAACTATATGTCTATATCTTCTGCATGCTATGAAATTTACCCATGTGTGTAATCCCATACATATGAATTATTGACTCTTCTCGGGTTATATGCATTTTCTTATTCTTTTGGTTTCCATACTTACTTTTCTTTTTCCTACATTCATGAGATGTGTGGCCATGAATTTTTCAAGTAGGACATATTTTTCCATGTAGGATTCCTTATTTAGTTTGTTCACCTTAGATCTTGATTCATGTGCTTTGTGCACATGTTTTTTACAATTATAAGAATTACCTATGAATGTAGAAGTATATTTAGGAATACCTTTAGCTTTGCTCCTGCAAACATTTGATGTGTGGCCTGGTTTTCCAAAGTGATTGCATAACTTATTCTTTGCTCTTGGATTTGTGTAGACATTCCTTTGATTAGATTGGTTTGATGATTCTCCATGCTCTGTATACCCTAAACCGGTAATGTTGTTGAGTCTTCTTTATCCATTGAGAAATTCACCCATTCTCTTTGTACTGTTTTCATCTTTCTTGATCATATCATTACATTGTTACTGAATCTTTGCTTCATGCTTTAGTTTCTCATTTTCTTCTTTTAGTTCACCAATAACTTCTAATTTTCCATTAATTTCTATGTTCACTCAGTTGACCTCATGACTCATAAGAACTATTTGATTGGTGATTTCAATGTGATGTTTAGTTAGTCTCTGTATCTCAAACTCTTTCTCTTGCAACTTCTTAGTAATATTTCTCCTGTCATCAATAGCTAAATGTAGACACCCAAAAATGGACAGGCTCACGACTTTACATTAAAAACACTAATTTTCATCTATTAATTAATGGTTTTTAATTATTAATTAATCATCTATTTTCCTCTAAATTCATTCCCCAAATCATCTAATCAAATTCTCAAAATTAATTAAACAAATAATTTTATTTAATTAATTAACCTTAATTGATTAATTACCATTAATTAATCAATTAAACTCAATTTCCTATAGTTTAAATTCAAATATTTAAACTTAATAATTAAATTCTTCCAATTAAATTAATTTAATTTCATTCAATAAAGCAATTCTAAATAAAAAAGAATTCAATTATCTCACATGTTGAAAACTTTAATTAAATAAATGAATTAAATATTCATTTATCTTCAAAGAGATAACTCCAATTAGATCACATGGGTTACTTCACCCACCTCTCTAGTCCACATGGGTTACTTCACCCACCTCTCTAGTCCACATGGGTAACTTCACCCACCTCTTCAGTTCAAAAAGGTAACTCACGATTAGCTCTTCAGTCAACCAAACTCTGTCTCCTCTTTACAAATTGAAGAGGTGGGGTTTACAGATGGCTTCTCCAGTTCACTTTGATCTCAACCATTTATTTCATCCCCAATTCCTATATAATAAACCCTTCATAACCATTTGAAGTATCTAGGATTTCAAGCTCTCGTGCGCCATTACTATGTCACTTTGGTTCTAGCATTCAAGCCATCTTGCGATCACACACTCATTTCAATTAGAAAATTCTCGACACTTCTCAAGTCATAGACGCTTCCCACCCCAATACTGAGCATCAAGAACAACATTTCAGAAGGAGTAGAGAGAAACAATAGAAGCTTCAAGCGCTTTGGGGTTTGCATTCATTTGTTTTCCTTTCTTTGCTTGTACATTTTATTGGTTATGCTTTGAGTTATTCATTTTAGTAGTATTTGTGTATTGGATTTATATCATTTGTAAAACCTTTGCTACTAACCCTTTCCTTTGAAAAGCTTGGGAACCATGAATCATGAAGAAGAGGCATACATTTTGGTGAACCCGATGTGAACTTACAACCCACGTGAAATTTGGTCATATCTTTCAAATTGCATGGAATTATTTTATGAAATTTTTTTTGCAGGTTGACGCTAATGTAAGGAGGCTCCAAACAAAAGTTCAGATTTTTCTGAGTTTTTTTTATTTTTTGAATAATTTTTTCTGTGATATTTCATAAAAAATCATTTCTGGGCACAAATTAGAGTTTCTTTTCAAGAAAATTACATTTTTGGAAAGGTATTGAAATTATAAAGGGGGTTTATTCTCTGTGATTTTAATTTCTATGAAATTATTTTACAAAAATAATAGATCTTTTCAAACTGGTCTTTTATGATAAAATGGATCCCTAGGGCACAAATTAAGGAATTATGCTCTAAATTGTTTTTTACAGATACCCTTTGACATAAGAAATCTACAGTCCAAAATTCAGATTTTTCTAATTTTTTTACAAGTTTTTATAATTTTTTTATGATATTTCGTAAAAATTTAATTTTGGACACAAATCAACATTTCTTATCAAAAAAGTTACATTTTTGGAAAAGTATTGAAATTATAGAGGGGGTAAATTCTCTGTGATTTTAATTTCTCTAAAATTATTTTGCAAAAATAACAGATCTTTTTAAACTGGTCTTTTATGATAAAATGGGTCCCTAGGGCACAAATTAAGGAATTATGATCTAAATTGTTTTTTGCAAGTACCCTTTGACATAAGAAAGCTACAGTCTAAAATTCAGATTTTTCTAAATTTTTTACGATTTTTTATAAATTTTTTATGATATTTCATAGAAATTTAACTTTGGACACAAATCAACATTTCTTATCAAAAAAGTTACATTTTTGGAAAGGTCTTGAAATTATACAGGGACTTTATTCTCTGTTATTTTATTTTTTCTGAGAAATATTTTCAAAAAAAGAAAGATCTTTGAAAAAGTTTTCTTTTTGTGTGTTCTTTCTTGATTTCTTGGGATTGAGAAAATGACTAATGGCCAAGAGGATAATCAGATGCATACAGAGCTGCCAAAAGGAGAACCATCAACTATTGATAATAACAAAGGGCTATTCTCACAATCATATCTAACGATCAAAGTGAAGAAAACACGAGGTACATTGATTCAATTAAGAGATTCATAGGTAAGTATAAAGTCACCATTAATTTTAGCAATCTCAACAATCCTAGAGTTTTCAGATATTTTTCTATTTTGGATTGAAAGCTTTCATTTCTAAAGATACTAAACACTTTCTCTGACAGGTACAAATCGAGGAGGCAAGATAACAATACAACTTAAAATTTATTCACTTGTCGATTTGGGTTTAAAAAGAACAGTGTTTGTCACACATCTTACATCTCACATTTCAAAATTGGGCTTAAAATTGACGTGGGGACTAAAATTGAACAAGGCAAATAATTTTTTAATTTTGTGCATTAAAATTTAACAAGCAATCAACACCTACTTTTGGGCTTAAAATTGAACACTTGTGCTTGTATGGTGGTGTAGCTTAGTTCACATTTCAAACTTTTGGAGCTTAATCAATTTACCTTGTGCCTTGAGTTTTGGGTGCACTAGCACAAATTGTTAGATTAGAAACCTTTGTATTTTTTAGAAAGGCATATCTAGGGAATGCGCTTCTTCCTCAGAGAATGACCCCAAACCAGTAATCCTTCCGATTAGTATATAAACAAGACATAAAACCAAAGTTCTATCTTATCTAGCCAAGCTTGGGCGAGGTGTGTTAGTGATAGTCTGGATTGGGTGAATATCCCTAAGAAGCCAGTGTGATCAACTAGGCTCTTAAGTGAGTAATACACATACAAACCAATTGGAGAGACACCATGGACCCTTACTACAACCTTGATTAATTAGAGGCCAACCCATTTTATCTCCGAACAGGTACCTTATTATAGTGCAAGGGGTTGCAAAATTTCCCCCAAGATCCCCAACATATGTGCCCCACGGTATTTGTGTAGTGAAAGAGATCTTCACTTCACGGAAACAATACCTGAAAATGGAAAAAACACGGGCACCTACGTCATGGACCTTCGTGTCCTAGTAGTGTGATAATTGTTGTGTAAGCTAACAGACATTCAAGCATTGGGCCTATAACATTGTATACTGAAGCCATTAACCTAGATTAAATCTGATTGTTCATTGTTGAGACCTCGTGATAACCTTGCAACTTGAAAAAGTTGTAGAACATGCACAGTGTTAGTCTTCATTCTTCAAAACATAGTGTCTATTATGCTTATTTCTTTGATCAATTTCTGAAAATGTAAAACAAAACATCCAAACTGTCAAAATGAGTCAAACGTCTTAAATTCTAGGATTGTCAACGTCAACTATCTTGCAAATCAGAAGCATTGTTCCAAAAATATCAAAATGGTCAAGCAGTGATACCCATCTATTAGTCTTTTTGAGACTGTTTCCTATTTACCACAATTGCCCGCATTGTGCTGCAATTGAAGGAAGTTTGCCACAGTTAACTTGTTTATTTCCGTAATTGTATTGTTTATTACCACAATCAGTGATAAACAACAACAATCAACCATTTACTTTTCCATAATAGGTGGAGTTGTATCGCAATTGACCAGAGATACATTACACCTATTTTTAACCTAAAAAAAACCTTGAGAGAACTTTTCATTTGGTGTCCAAAACTAGTGTCTATCCAAGGAAAACATGAAGAACATTGTGTGAACCTCTAAACATTAAAGATCATCCCTTCTCTGTAAAACATGATTATTGTAAAAAAAACATTGTTAGTTCAAAAGCTCAAACTCTAAATACCTTGATCTCATCATATCAAACATCATCATCCTTATCAAAGTGACTTTGTCCAAGGAAAAGGTCAAAATTTTTATCTTTTTACATCATCACCACTTTGAGATCAAGCTATATCAAAATCTTTCACTAGAATTACCCTTGTCCTAAACATAACTCAGACTTCCTTAGAAAGGATATTCTTCTTTGTTTGCTTTATATCACTTGTTTTAGTTACAAAACCTGGACCACACTATGTCTCAAACACCTCATGGAGGGCCTTACACAAGGTCTAAGGCTAGAACACAACCTGATGAGTCATATATCAACCAATTCCCCACTTGGGAAATAGAGCAAGAGAATGATCCTTTCATAAATACCAGTTCTACTCTATTCCTTGAACAACCTTGTGGGGTAGCTCTTTTCCAAAATGCCATAGAAGAGGAACTAGAGGATATAGAGAAAGATTCTTATTCCACACAAGTAGTTGACACTATTGTAGAGAGGAATCCCAAACACTTCTTAGCCATGCTAATAAAGAAAGGAGTCAATCTCCCCGCTGAATTCAGTGTATCAACCATATGGCTTAAAAACCCTCTCGTAGGTCAAAACACTACTCAACCTCCTCAAATACTGCCTGTTGTCTCTCAAATCTTCCCACCATTGGTATTACCCACATTAACACAGATGATACCCAGTCAAACCAATGATACAAACTAGGCTAGCACATCTTCCACTCAAAACATGACAGGCTCGCAACTGAGTGCACCTATGGTTACTAGTATGCTACCACCTTCGGTCACATGGATAGAGAAATCAAGCTCTCAAGCTACACCAAACATAAACTATTCTAAAACTATGTCGTTGCTGCAGTCAACTCATACTAGTCTTGGGATCAATACTTCATGCTCATAGGGATCCATCTCTACAAGTACAACTTACAGTCAATGCCCGCCCAAGGCTGCACCTTTTCCCATTCTAACATTAATCCAACCCCTGCAACACCAACCCCAGCTTCAGTTGCCTCAAATCCAACCCCAGCAATAGAAACCCCAACTTTAGTTGCCTCAATTTCAACCCTCACAACAACAACACACGCTTCAGTTGCCTCAAATCCAACCTTTGCAGTAGCAATCCCAACTTCAGTTGCCTCAATTCCAAACTTAGCAACAACAACCCCAGTTTCAACCCCAAACTCAGCAGCAGCAATATCAACCCCAATTTCAAACACAACAACAAATGCATGAAAACCCACTATGGGATACTCATGTGTCCCCATTTCCAAATTACTCGGTGGGAAACCAATATCAAGTCCCCAGGATGAAATCTTATGTTCCTACTCAAGGGACATAGAGGCGCAACCTCATACCCACTATAGCATAGAGGAACGTCCTCACACATCAACCTCAATATCAAACAGACACATTAATATAACAAGTGCAAACCCTTAAAACCCAAATGATGGATATGAAAAATCAAGGGCAAACTAAATCCTACACCATAGAGGATTTATACCTATATCCCTTTTACCATTCTCTCCACATGTCTCCATTCCCTAATCACTTCTCGGTACCTAAATTCGACAAATATAGGGGCAATTTACCAACCCTATTAAACATATCAAAGAGTTTTTTTCTAGTTGTGTCGAAGTCACCCATGATGAAACATATTTAATGTGACTATTCCCACAACGCTTGGCCTAACCAGAAATGGAATGGTTCTCACATTTACCTCATGGCATTCAGTCTTGGGGTGAACTGGCTAAAAAGTTCATAGCTCACTTCCATCATAACATTGAGCACAAGGTCAACATCAAGGACCTTTGTGATATCAAATAGAAGGATGGATAGTCTTTTGTGAAGTTCCTACATAGATTTAGGAATACAACAAACCGCATAACATATGATATGCCCAAACAAGACCTAATAGTCATGTTTGTTGACAATCTAATTCCAGACATGTCATTCACAACAAAGTTATAGTTAGCTCCAAACTTCACACAACTCATCAAATGAGGATTTTTTTGTGAGTAGAACTTAGTCAAACGAGGAATCCTTATAGATCCAACACAAAAAAATACAAATAAAAATGCAACAGATAAAGCTAAGTGGTGGAACAAAAACAAAAATGTCACTAGCGATGGTGTCATTGATGTGAAGATAGTCAACTATGCACAACCCAAGGTGTCACTGCAAGGCGCACCTATAGCCAACCAAAAACCCACATGACCCACTCAACAAGCATACACCCAAAACCAACCTCCCACTATACAAGCGGCCACTGTGTCAAATAGTCAACAACAGAATCAACGCAACCCACAGTTTCAATTCCATCAACAAGATTTCACACCATTAGGAGAGCCAATAGAATTAGCTTTACGCAAGTTGATACAATCAAACACTATCACTCTCCCTAAAATCAGGGACTTCAAATAGGATGTGAATAAACCAAGGTGGTATAATGACAAGTATTTCTATGAGTTTCATTGGGTGAAAGGGCACAAAATGTCTAATTGTTACCGATTGAAACACGCTATCCAAGATCTGATTGACACAGGGATCATCGATGTGACAAATACCCAAAGAAAAGGCACAACTGATCACACTATCTTCAATGATACCTTCCATTATCACAACAAGGGAAAAGCCTCCGGGTCTAGTGGACAAGCAAAACAAGTTAACTATACGTATGCCAACAGTGATAATGTTATCAATTGCCTCAATCCTTCAGATAGCCATGTGGCTACAATCACTATCAAAGACCAAGGTAACAAATGTGCTATAATAATGTGTCATGCAAGAGTCATCTTGCAAGGAGTACCACCCTCACCTACTGTATCTGCCAATCCTAAAGCAAACTCAGATCCACAACCAAGCATAGTGGATCAACTAAAGTGCACACCTTCCCAGATCTCCATGTTTGACCTATTGCACATATCTCCATAGTATAAACTGGCACTTGACCAAGCCCTTCAGAATGTAGCTGTCCCAAGGGACATAACACCCAAGAGCTTCCAAATGATGGTCAACCATATAGCTGCTAACAAACATGCCACATTCACAGAGCATGATGTGTCGCTGCATAAACCCCTGCATAATGATCCTTTGCACTTACTTTTCCAGGTCCACAAAAGTGCTATCTATAGGGTCCTTGTTGATGGTGGAGCTAGGTTAAACATCTATACTCTAAATTTAATCAAGCAATTGGGCTATTCAAAATCAAGAATTGATGTCATAAGGAGGATAAATATTAGAGCTTATGATGAAGAGGAAAGGTACTCTGAAGGTATTCTCATTCTACCTGTCTGTATTAGTCCAGTGGTAAAAAAAACTCCCTTCTAGATCCTAGACCTTGAGTTGGGACACAACATGCTACTAGGGAGACCCTAGATACATGAAATATAAGTCATACCTTTGACATACCATCAATGCATCAAGTTCCCACACTAGGGAGAGGAAATCATCATAGAGGGAGATCCCAATCCTTTCCAATACTATAATGCGGTCCAAATCAACACTGATAACCAAGTACCATCAAACCAAGATGCAAGCATCCCATCCTCTTCAAATTTGAATCCCAAGGATGTCACACGGACAGCAGGAAAGATAGTCATTAACCAGGATGCAAGTATTCCCTCCTCTTCAGATTCAAATATTAAAGATATCACACGGAAAGTGGGAAAAATATCCATTACTGACAAGGGTTGTGGTAAATACAAATATGAAGAGGCTTTTACCATTACGCACATGCCTTAGAGCCTGAGAACTTATGGCATGCCACAACCTGTTATTATAACAAAAACTCTGCAACCTGTTTTATTCAGATGTCCACCCACAACCTTTGTCAGATGGGGAGACATAGCAGAAGAAAAGCCATTTGAATAAGACATCAGTACCTGGTTATACCAAGACTCACTAGAGACAATTGGACCACCCCTACCCCTATCAAACTATTGTAATGGTTACACAATTTTACAAAGATTTGGGTATGATGGTACAACTTGTCTAGGGGCAAGGCAACAAGGCTTAATGGAATTGTCTCTCCCACCAACCTAGAGAAACAAAAGAGGGTTGGGCTATGAAGGAACTAGTCTGGTGATCCAAGACATCCAAGTAAATCAGGAACAAATAGCAGAGATGCAGTAGGGGTACAACACAAAACATGTCTTGATAAGAAACATATTAGCACAGTTGTTTCCCGCCAAAGAGGGAACCACACAAACCCAAATAAAACTCCACATAGAAATTGATGATAATGAAGGAAGTGAGACATCTAATGAGTGTTCTATTGATAATGACTCCCACGAGTATGAGTGGAGATCCCTTCACATCTTTGAATTGTCAATCCCAGATTATTCCCCTCGGTCGGACACTATCATAAATATAGAAGACTTATTTGACCAACTGACCATTACTGAAAAACCTTGCATAGATAAACATGTCATTTATCAAAACTCAAGTGGTGCATCCACATCATAGGTCATTTTTGTAGGAACCATATCTATATTCCCTTTCAATCAACTAGAGTCAAATAAACACAAAAGTATCTATCTTGTACACCTAGAGCTAATAGAGTGGGATCAACAAGGACCCCCTGATTTAGATATCTTTGAGAACGATGAGGCTATTGCTGATTTCATGGGACTTAAGGTAGGCATTCCATCAGGAGACCACAAGGTAGGCTTCTCCATTGACCTCAATAGAGTGGCATATTTTGGGGAGGAAACTCCTCTTTCCAGTCCACAAAAGAAAATAAAAAATAAAAAAGAAAAAAAGAAAAAAAGTAAAGAGAAACAAAATCGCTCTCTCAGTGAAAACTTGGCAAATAGGTGCTATTGAGTAGGTACCTTGGTGAAAACTTGGCAAACAAGCACCAAGTGTTCAAATCCAGCTTCACCATCAATGAACTCCAAAAGCTTGAGTAGATTTCAAATGCAAGAATGACTAACCAAGCTATATCCAAAAGCACATTCCCCTTTGAGCACCAACACTTATCCATGGTTAGTACTGGTCCACTAGACTAGGGGGCGATTCTAAATGTCCTAAAAAAATCCAAAAAAATTAGAAAACTCATCAAAGAATCCAAAAAAGATCAAAAATGTTTTGAGAAAATCAATCTTCATAAAAAACATTCAAAATTTTGCAAAATCCCAAGCAATAAAACCAACTTGGTTATCAAGAGAGAAAATGGCAATCATGCCCAATCAATCAATGTCACAATCATGAGCTTTGTGAATCAGCATTGGCCTCATCTGACATAGCTTTATCAATCTATCAAATCAATCAGAAAGCAACTGGCGAAGAAGACAATCTATCAATTGTCACAATCATGAGCTTTGCGAACCAGCATGGGGCCCATCTAACACAGCTTGATCAGCTACCAACATGATCACAATCAATCAATCAAATCATATCAATCTTCTTACATAATCATGGATACACTCAAATTAGATAGGTCAGTCTTATATGAGTAATCTATTACTGAAACCAGACACACTCAAGCAATCAAGCCTATCCAAAGATTTGAGCCAATCAAGAGAATCTAACTGCATCAAGGATCCATCCAAATTTTTTTTACTAGGTCAATCAAGTCGGTCAGATGTCAGTCTATATTTTGCGGTTATGTTCTTATGCTACTCCAGGATCCACCATGTGATGAGAGTAGCTATGATAGATCATGACTTATTTTCTTTGATTGTTGTCTGTTGAAATGTTCACTTCAATTTTAGGGCCATGATGATTTAGGATAAATACGGTAGGTGTTGTCACTTATCTAGCAGCTGCGTAGTTCCATGATCTGAGCTTAACCTTGGGAAAAAATTGGACATTCCATCTCTTTTATTTTGTTTTTTTGGCTTTATATAATCAAGAGCTCGTAGCACTATTCAGATGAACTCTGAGTGTTTTGGAGTTCTATCTTGATTTCTATGGTCTTTCCCTTTTTATGTTGCAAACAAGAGCTCACGATGCTATCCAGATGGACTCTAGGGGCATAGGAGTTCTATCTTGTTTGCTTGGCT
>MU226563.1:2870258-2891383 GCA_018584345.1 Thuja plicata
CCCATCTCTCCAGTCCACATGGGTAACTTCACCCACCTCTTCAGTTCAAAAAGGAAACTCATAATTAGCTCTTCAATTAACCAAACCCTATCTCCTCTTTACCAAATGAAGAGGTGGAGTTTACTGATGACCTCTCCTGTTCCTTTTGATCTCAACCATTCATCTCCCCATCTCTGGGATTGATCTCAACCATTCATTTCATCACCAATTCCTATATAATAAATCCTTCACAACCATTTGAAGGATCCAGGATTTCAAGCTCTTGTGCGCCATTACTCTGTCAGTTTGGTTCTAGCATTCAAGCCATCTTGCGATCATGCACACACATTTCAATTATCAAATTCTCGACGCTTCTCAAGTCATAGACACTGCCCCGCCAATACTGAGCATCAAGAACAACATTTCCGAAGGAGTAGAGAGAAATAATAAAAGCTTCAAGCATCATGGGGTTTGCATTTATTTGTCTTCCTTTCTCTTTCTTGTACATTTTATTGCTCACGTTTCTGTTATTCATTTAGTAGTCATTGTATACTTGATTTGTATTCATTTGTGAACCTTTGCTAGTAACCCTCGCCTTTGGAAAGCTATGGGGACTAGAGAGAGAGGCATATAATTTGTAATAAGGGTTGTGTCTTTTCACCTTAAAGAGGTGTGAAAGCTACTCAAACACACACACACACACACACACAAAATGTAAAGACAAGACACAATAATACAATCTCACATATTTGGATATTTTTTAATCAAAAAGTATAACATGGACTTGGATGTACTATTATTTCAAAATAAATAAAGATAAGTCCTTTTTCTTTCACATGTGTAATAGTTTCATTATCATTTTACAATTGGTCCCTCAGATAAACCAATAGAACTTCTTCAAAGTGATAGTTTGATGTGCATGCTTCCTAATTTGATTCATAGTCTATATTTTCAATTGGTTTTCTTAGTTTGCATTGTTAAATTCTGTTGATTGAGGCCTTAGTCAATTGGTCTATCATCTGAGAAGTATTACGCTTTTGAAATACCTCTAAATTTGTTTTAGGTTGCATGTACATTCCATAACACCTTTGAAGTGATAAGTTTTCTTGTAAAACTATCTCTGAGGTTGAACATAAGATTTGAATGATCTTGACTCTATTGCCCATGGTAGAATAAGGCACTGGTCTAATCATTATTTGGATTATAGTTATTCAGTTCATTGTTTATAGTTTTGTGCTATCTCTATCTATTCATTTCAAATTACATACACATTTACTAAACATTCTTTCAATACTTAAATTATTTCAGTTTATAGTTCATGATATATTTCTTTCAGTTAGATTTCTTTCAAGTTCCTTGCCATACTTGAGAGAGAAGGTTGAAGTGTTTCTTATCTGCTATAAAAATCCTTGTAACTTGAAGGGTAAGTCAAGGTATAGGCCTACCAGCCTTGGTTTTGCAGAGCCAGAATTGCAGAAGTTCCAACGTTGCTTTGGTTGTGACTTGTTAGTTGGCCAAATCACTTGGGTTTCTAAGCATTGGATTAGCGAGTCCATAGGAAATCCAATTTAGCATTTTTGGGCACCAACAAAGTGCATGTAAATAATCATAGAAATATTCATGAAACTTAGTTACACATAAAACAAGAATCGGTAACATAGAAAACCCCGTTAGAAGGTAAAACTATGGTGGGGATTAAACTTACAAAGCTTCACTATCTGCAGAATGGAAGGTCCCAATTAAGGCTACAAGTTGTGATCACTTCTGATGATGTTACCCTGTTAGGAGTAACATGTTAGATTTGTTAAGTCTACTCTGCTAAGAGATTTCAACAACACAATATATGTGTGCACTCGGTTAAGAGATTTACAATAAGACTGTTAATTCCAACTTCTAGAAGGATTTCTTCTATTTGCTGCAATTGTTAGAGAGTAGAAAAAAATACTTATGACTTGATAAATTGCAATATTGAATTTTTTAATATAGGTCCTTTAAGTTCACAAAATTATGTATCACCTAATTGTGATGATTAATACCTCTATTCTGCTCGGTAGCCTTGAATCTAGTTCTTCCTAACTGAATTCTTGCTTTTGTGTCTTGCATGAAACTCTTTGTCTGATCAATAGATGTCTTCTCTAGCTACAATCATCAATGTCTTGATTGATTATACATCTATATATACAATGTATTGACCTAATTAGGATTCACTCTTTACAAGAAAAACTCTATGATCAAAGGTTTACAACTTGACCTTGATCTCCTAGTTTTCATGAATATAATTAGTTAAACAAATTAAATCTACATATTACGGTCTTCTTGATCCACAAAAATAGTTGTCTAGCTAAGCATAAGTCTATTTTAAAGAATAAAGTGCTTTATTTGACATGTAGTTTGAGATCTGCTTTTCTTAGGAATAAAATTGTCTCTCGGTAGACTGGTGCTTGAGTTACTCCATAAACTGTGCTTTGGGTTTACTCTTTGAACTTTTCATCGGTGATAGTGTTATCAATGTTCAATGATTTCAGTGATCACTGTGCTAAGACATTTTTGGTGACCTCTGCACTTGACTGAATGTTGTCACTCGGTGATCATGTAACCAACAGTCCAAAAATTGTTTCCTTGTATACTAATGACAACTTATGATCCTTTAAGGATTATCATCTTCTCTTGTTTCTACCTCATCATGCACTCCTACATCTTCATTCTTGATTTGCCTCCCATGGGAAAAAATGTAGACCACCAACTGGTCCCAAATCTGCACTCCATCTTCAGTCTCTTTTCCTGAGACTACTGCTTCCATCTGCAAGTCTTCACTGTCTTCAAACTTGAAGTCTCTTCCCATTGAGACCAATGCATCTTGGATAACATGTTTTTCCTCTTGACATTCCAAGTCTTCTTCAGCATTCATGACTACCTTCTGAGTCACACCAATGACATCACAGTCAAGTTTGTCCTTACCTACTGCCCTCTCTTGCTGGTATTCACCATAATTCCATTCACCTAGGCATACCAACAACTCACTAGTCATCTTGGCTTCCTTTCTAGCCATTATACCATGTTTTTTTATCTTCTTCCATCATCAAAGGAAATTTTTTTCCCCCACCTAAATAATTTCTTCAGATTCAAGCCCTTCAAGACTTTATTCACTGCTGCAACCATCAACAACTTCAAATTCAACCTCTGATTCAGATTGTAGAACCTCTTTGTCCTTAGGTTCATCCACTTATTCATGTGCAATTTGTTTCTCATCTTCATCTTCTTCATCTACTTCTTGTTCAAGGAGTGATGCAATCCACTCCAGCTTCTTCCAATGCTTTTCCAAGGCCTGTTCAAGGCTTCTTATCTTTTCTTCGTTCTCCTTTTTGTCTTCTTCTTTCTTCTTCCTTCTATTTTCATATCTTTTTCTCTTATTGACCAAATAGTCTTTAAGAGTGTTGTACACCTCTTTTTCTAACTTTTTTAGGTACATCTTAACCAATCTAGGATCTTTCAAATGTCAAGCCACCACTTTGGAACACTCTCAGAGGATAGTTCAACTCCAAGCATCAACAAAGGACTTTCAATCTTCAAAATCCTAGAAAGCTCTTCCACTAGTTCAACCTAGGATGCTCCTAGGATTTGATACCACTTGGTGCATTTACATATTTTTAATGGCTCTAATGGCAATATTATAATCATGGATGACCTTATAGGTCTTTAACAATATCAATTTTCCTTATATGGCCTTGGTGCTCCTACACCAGTAGATTTGATAGTAGATCTAGGTCTTGTTGAATATTTTTTCATTGTATGTAGCCAAAGCTGGGAAGGCCTTATAGCTTGACATGTATGATGAATTTTTGAGTAATAAAGCTATTATGTGGATGAAATTCATATTTTTGTTGATTGTCTCTTGTTGATTTCCACTATGTTGATAACTGTTGCAAGGATTTGACATCTCCTTTGGGGATTCTCTTTCCTTGATTGTATCAATATCTCTAAGGGGAAATAAGGTTGTTGCTTCCTTTTTAAGCATGTCCATTTTGGGACTTTTTGGTGAAAACCAAAACCTCTAACCACTATGTCATCCCTATTAGTTCAAACTTTTGTCCTTAAAATATATTTTAAAATTGACTTACAATGCCCATAATGAAAGATAAGAAAGAACTAACAGTTGGATAGATATCCATTAGATGGATGACCTTCCTTTGAATTTTAGAGGTACAACTCCCTTTTATAATATAATTTGGTTTTTGAGCTATGATTTTAACAAGAAAGTAGAATAGAAAAACTAACATTTGTACATAACTATGACACATTTGTGAATATAAAATGAGATTAAAAAGAACACAAAGATGAATGATACAAGGCCCACCCTCCCAACATTCACATAAGATAATCAAGAAAACAACAACTATTTAAAGATTATGTAAATATTAATGACTCAAAGTTCATGAAATAAACACACCTGTGATCTGATATAATAAAATTAATCACCCAAGAAATATTGTAATGACATAGGAAAATCACAATAAAACAAAGACACAAATGAACACAAAGTTTCAAAAGAACTCCATTATTTCTTGAGAAAAATCAAAAAGTTCAAAGCCACTTTATTTATGTACATAAAGACCATGTTTCTTCTCCCAAAAAATGGTGATATTGCCCTTTTACAAAATCAAATAAAGAGCCCCCTTTCTGAGCATAAGGTTTAGAAGAAAAATCACCTCCCATTATCTGCCTTCTCCTTTTGATGAGAATTACGCTAAAAAGGCTCTTCCAAAAACTTTTCAATTTCTTGTAACTGTTTCTTGAAAATATTCCCTAAAAAATTAAAATCAAAGACTTTTCTACATTCCCAGTGTTACAATAAAATAATAGTAGGGAAAATAATATTACTCTTAGAGTTACATTCCCAATCACTTTCAAATTAGAGAATAAGCTTTCCCAAATAATCATTCTTTTTAAAATTTCCAAATTTATGTGGCAGCTTGAAAAGATAATTCAAATTCCATCGTGAAGTTGTATATATCGTGTCCATCATTAATCATCATGAAAGTGACAAAGGTTTAATCTTCAAACTTGTAGATTTGAGTGCATCTCTTTCCTATAGAAGGTTCTCTTCAAACATATAATCCCATGCATCCTCATTGTCATCTACAATTTATATTATGTCCATCTGAATACATCTCATTTGCAGATGATGTTGGAAAGCCAGAGAGAATCCCAAACTCCCACACCATATCGGGTACTTTGTTTGGGTTCTGAAATAACCCAAAGACACCGACTCTATCATGTCTCTTGTGGACATGATGATATTTTACCATCAAGTCGCAATGCTGAAGTGGCCTTCATACCTTTTCGGTCTTATGGAGAAGTTTGAAAATTAAATGTATTTTCCAAAAATTCCTTTCATCGGTGATTCGGTTGAAAACCTAAACATCCATACCTTTCCATGTTTGGTTTTTGAGTTTGAGAATAAGTCTAATAACATGACTTCCAAAAGGGGACTTCAAATTTATCAACTACTCTTTAACTCATTGGTTGGTTCTGCATTCTCCTTTTGAAAATAAGTCTGATCTTTTTGGTGGTACTTGACTATAAAAAGATGCTAAGATATTTTCAACAAAATTTTTCTCTTTATAACTTAATCAATTTAACATTATTCTCATATATTTTATTGCAAATAGAAACATACATGACTTTTAAATCTTTGGTTAACTTTTCAATTATCGACTCCTGACTGTCTTTATCCTACCTCATGACCTAAGAAATATGGCATCTTTGTATTTTACTGTAAATGGGAAAAATTTAAAATTTGGTCAGTTAGAAATAGGGTCTAACAATTGGCTCTAATTGATGATGAGGACTGCAAAGGACACATATAAATCAGAACTTTGAATAAATATAAGTGCCTTATCCATTGGGTATAGAGTCAAGATAATGAAAGGGGAATAGGGAGATGCTTGGAGAAGGGTGGAGGAGAACATAGAAATAACTAAAAACTAACACACCAAAACTAACTACGCCTACAACACACCAACAAATTTTATTTACAAAAAGATAGGGCAAGAAACCCATACTTCCAGGAATGCTCTTAACTGCTCATGCAAAGCCATCAATAGGTTGGGTGAAATATGAGCAGGAATTCTATGTAAATGTATTTGTGTCCAAAGATCCAATCAACATCATACACCTCTTGGACATAACTTTCCATGCCTTTATACTTCTTTTCAAACAAACTAGCACCATCCAATGAATAAATTTCATCATTTTCTTTGACCACTCATTCAACTAACTTGTATTATTTGGGCCCTAATTCAATATCTTCATCTTCATTATCTGAAGAATAACCAACCATGGTTTGCAGGCTAGACATAACAGTTTCATTCTCAAATAAATAATCATTAGTGAAAATATGACCCTCCCCTTTTTGTAGGTGCATGATTATATAATAATTTCTTTCAAGAATACATCCCCCCGGTTCATTTATATCATGGGGAGAGAATAAATTCTTATCAATTGATTCAGAATCATAGAATTCAGAAAGAGGATTATCTCTAGCCTTTGAATCTTCACAAAATTATGTTGGCACATATAATGCATTAAATCTGATTGAACCATCTTTGAACTTCCCAGATTGATCATCCCTTCTTATCACCATCGAAAAATGTTTTTCCATCTCAACATTTATTTTTATTTCATTTGAACACACAAATGAAGCATCGAAAATTGAAAATTATTTCTGAAGATCATAAGATGAAATATCCCATTCTACTAGAATAGGATCAAATTTACAGGGACTACATTCTCTTCTTTTGCACACAGAAAGTTATCATGAGGAACACAAAAATATTGAGAGCATAAAACATTTATGTCTTCAGAAGGTTCAACTAAAACACTTTTATATGCATGTGTAGACACCCAAAAATGGACAGGCTTTCTACTTTACATTAAAAACACTAATTTTTATCTATTAATTATTGGTTTTTTAATCATTAATTAATCATTAATTTTCCTCTAAATTCATTCCCCAAATCATCTAATCAAATTCCCAAAATTAATTAAATAATTAATTTTATTTAATTAATTAACCTTAATTGATTAATTACCATTAATTAATTAATTAAATTTAATTTCCTATAGTTTAAATTCAAATATTTAAACTTACTAATTAAATTCTTCTAGTTAAATTAATTTCAATTAAATTAATTTAATTTCATTCAATAAAGCAATTCTAAATCAAAAAGAATTCGATTATCTCACATATTGAAAACTTTAATTAAATAAATGAATTAAATATTCATTTATCTTCAAAGAGATAACTCCAATCAGATCACATGGGTTAATCCACCCATCTCTCTAGTCCACAAGGGTAACTTCACCCACCTCTCCAGTCCACATGGGTAACTTCACCAACCTCTTCAATTCAAAAAGGTAACTCACAATTATCTCTTCAGTCAACCAAACTCTATCTCCTCTTTACCAATTGAAGAGGTGGAGTTTATTGATGGCTTCTCCAGTTCCCTTTGATATCAACCATTCATCTCCCTATCTCTGGGATTGATCTCAACCATTCATTTCATCCCCAATTCCTATATAATAAAGCCTTCATAATTATTTGAAGGATCCAGGATTTCAAGCTCTCGTGCACCATTACTATGTTAGTTTGGTTCTAGCATTCAAGCCATCTTGCGATCACACACCTATTTCAATTATAAAATTCTTGACGCTTCTCAAGTCATAGACGCTACCCACACCAATATTGAGCATCAAAAATAGCATTTTGGAAGGAGTAGAGAGAGACAATAGAAGCTTCAAGCACTTTGGGGTTTGCGTTCATTTGTTTTCCTTTCATTGCTTGTACATTTTATTGATTACATTTTAAGTTATTCATTTTGGTAGTTCTTGTGTACTTGATTTATATCATTTGTAAAACCTTTGCTACTAACCCTTGCCTCTGGAAAGCTTGCGAACCATGAATCATGAAAATGAGGCATACATTTTGGTGAACCTGACATGAACTTATAGCCCGCGTGAAATTTGGTCATATCTTTCAAACTGCATGGAATTATTTTATGAAATTTTTTTTGTAGGTTAACGCTGATCTAAGGAGGCCCCAAAAAAAAATCAGATTTTTTTGAGTTTTTTTAAATTTTTTTTTAATAATTTTGGGAAATCAGTGAAGTTGTGTCGCAGTTGACCAGAGCTATTTTACACCTGTTTTGACCTAAAAACCTTGAAATAACTCTTCATTTTGTGTCCAAGACCAGTGTCTATCCCAGGGAAATGCGAAGAACATTGTGTGAATCTCTAAACATTAAAGATCATCCCTTCTCAAAAAAGCATGATTATTGTCTAAAACATTGTTAGTTCAAAAGCTCAGACTCGAAATATCTTGATCTCATCATATCAAACATCATCATTATCTCTATCAAGTGACTTTGTCCCAGGCAAAGGTCAAAAAATCTTATCTTTTACAACATCACCACTTTGAGATCAAGATATATCAACATCTATCCTTAGAATTACCCTTGTCCAAAAGATAACTCAGACTTCCTTAGAAAGGTTATCCTTTTTTGTTTTCTTTATATCACTTGTTTTAGTTACAAAATTTGGACCACACTATGTCTCAAATACCTCATGGAGGGCCTTACACAAGGTCAAAGGCTAGAACACAGCCTGATGAGTCATACATCAACAGATTCCCCACTTGGGAAATAGAGAAAGAGAATGATCCTTTCGTAAATACCAGTTCTACTCTATTCATTGAACAACCTCGTGGGGTAGCCTTTTTACAAAATGTCGTAGAAGAGGAGATCAAAGATGTTGAGCAAGATGCTTATTCCACACAAGTAGTTGAGACTTTTGTAGAGAGGAATCCTAAATGTTACTTAGCTATGCTGATAAGGAAGGGAGTCAAATTCCCCGTTGAATTCAGTGTGTCGACCATATGGCCCAAAAACCCTCTTGTAGGTCAAAACACTACTCAGTCCTCTCAGATACTACCTGTTGTTTCTCAAATCTTCCCACCATTAATAACACCCACATTAGCACAAATGATACCCAATTAAACCAATTGCATGAACCAAGCCAACACATCTTCCACTCAAAGCATGATAGGCTCGCAACTAAGTGCACCCATGGTCACTAGTATGCCTCCACCTTTGGTCTCATGGAATGAAAAATCAAGCTCTCATGCTATTCCTTCCATCCCATTAAATACCAACTATTCTGAAACTATGCTGCTACTGTAGTCAATTCCTACTATTCTTGGGATCAACACCTCATTCCTACAAGGATTTGTCTCTGCAGATATGAATTAGAGTAAATGCCCACCCAAGGCTACACCTTTTGCCATTCCAAAACCAATCCAACCTTAGCAAAAACAACCCTAGCTTTAGGTGCCACAATTCCAACCCCAAAAACAACAACCCCAGCTTTAGTTGCCACAAATCCAAACCCATCAACAGTAACCCCAGCTTTAGTTGCCACAAATCCAAACCTAGCAACAACAACCCCATCTTCAATTTCCATAATTCCAACCCCAGCTTCAGTTGCCTCAAATCCAATCCCAGCAACAACAACCCCAGCTTCAGTTGCCACAATTCCAACCCCGGCAACAACAACCCCAGCTTTAGTTGCCTCAAATCCAACCCCAGCAATAGCAACCCCATCTTTAGTTACCACTATTCCAACCCCAGCAATGGAAACCCCAGCCTCAGCAACAAAAATATTAACCCCAGCAGTATCAACCACAATTTCAACAACAACAACATTCCCAATCTAAACAACAAATGCATCAAAACCCACCATGGGCTACTCATGTGCCCCCATTTCAAAATCATGTGGTGGGAAATTGATATCAATTCCCCAGAATGAAATCCTATGTTCCTACTCAAGGGACGCAGAGGTGCAGCCTCATGACTAATACAACATACATGAACATCATCACACATCAACCTCAGTATCAAATAGACATGTTGATGCAACAAATGCAAATCCTTCAAACCCAAGTGATGGATATGAAAAATCAGGGGCAAACTAAATCCTACACTACAAAGGATTTATACCCATACCCATTTGACCATTCTCTTCACATGTCTCCATTCCCAACTCACTTCTCGGTACCTAAATTCAACATATTTAGGGGCAATACCAACCCTATTGAACATATCCAAGAGTTTTTTTCTAGTTGCATTGAAGTCGTGCATGATGAGACATATTTAATGTGACTGTTCCAACAAATCTTACCCGGACCAACAATGGAATGGTTCTTGCATTTACCTCATGGCATTCAGTCTTGGGGTGAACTGGCTAAAAAATTCATCGCTCACTTCCATCATAACATCAAGCACAGGGTCAGTATCAAGGAACTTTGTGATATCAAAAAGATTGATGGAGAGTCTTTCATGAAATTCCTATAGAGATGGAGAAATACTGAAAATTGAATAATGTATGATGTGCCCGAACAAGACCTAATAGTCATGTTTGTTGACAATCTAATTTTGGACATGTCATTCACCATAGAATTGTAGTTAGCTCCAAACTTCACACAACTTATCTAATGAGGGGTTCATTTTGAGTAGAACTTAGTCAAACAAGGAATCCTTGCAGATCTGACACAAACAAATACAAAAAAAAATGCAACAGATAAAGCTAAGTGGTGGAACAAAAAGAAAAATGTAACCAACGATGGTCTCATTGATGTGAAGATAGTCAAATACATGCAACCCAAGGTGTCATTGCAAGGTGCACCTATGGCCACCCAACAACCCACAAGGCCCACTCAACAAGAATACACTCAAAACCAACCTCCCCCTATCTAAGGAGCCACTGTGTCAAACATTCAACAATAGACTCAACGAAAACCACACTTTCAATTCTAGCAACGAGATTTCACACCATTAGGAGAGCCGATAGAATCAACTTTCTGAAAACTAATACAATCAAACACTATCACTCTCCCAAAAATTAGGGAATTTGAGAAAGATGCAAACAAATCAAGGTGGTATAATGACAAAGATTTTTGCGAGTTTCATCAGGTAAAAGGACACAAAACACCTAACTGTTATTGATTGAAACACACTATCCAAGATTTGATTGACATAGGGGTCATTGATGTAACAAATACCCAAGCCAAAGGAACAACTGATCACACTATATTCAATGATACTTTTCATGATCAAAATAAAGGGAAAGCCTCTGAGTCTAGTGGATCCTCAAAATAGGTCAGCTATACATATGACAAAAGTGATAACATTATCAATTGCCTCAATCCTTCAGATAGCCATGTGGCTATGATCACTATCAAAGACCAAGGTAAAAAATGTGTTGTAACTATGCGTCATACTAGATTTGTATTGCAGAGAGTACCATCCTCATCTGCCAATCCCAATGCAACCTTGAATCCACATCCAAGCCTAGTGGATCAACTAAAGTGCACACCTACCTAGATCTACATGTTTGATCTATTATGAATATCTCTATAGCATAAACTGGCACTTGACCAAGCTCTTTAGAATGTAGCTGTCCCAAGGGAAATAACACTTGAGAGCTTCCAAACAATGGTTAACCATATAATTGCTAAGAAATATGCCACATTCACAGGCTATGATGTGCCACCGCATAAACCCCTACACAATGATCCTTTGCACTTGCTTGTCCAGGTCCACAAAAGTGCTATCCATAGAGTCCTTGTTGATGGTGGAGCTGGGTTAAACATTTGTATTCTAAAGTTAATCAAGCAACTAGGCTATTCAAAATCAAGCATTGATGTCACAAGGAGGATAAATATTAGAGCTTATGATGAAGAGGAAAGATCCTCTAAAGGTATTATCATTCTACCTGTCCGTATTGGTCTAGTGGTCAAGAACACTCCCTTCCAGATCCTAGACCTTGAGTTGGGATACACCATGTTACTAGGGAGACCATGGATACATGAAATTCAAGCCGTACCCTTAACATACCATCAATGCATCAAGTTCCCACACTAGGGAGAAGGAGTCATCATAGAGGGAGATCCCAATCCTTTCCAATGCTATAATGCAGTCCAACAGCACTGACAACCAGGTACCCTTAAACCAAGATGTAAGCATTCCCTCCTCTTCAAAAGTAACTCCTAAGGATGTCACATGGAAAGCAGGAAAAATATCCATTACTAACAAGGGTTGTGGTGAATACATATATGAAGAGGCTTTCACTATCACAAACATTCCCCAAAGCCCAAGAACATATGGCATGCCGCAACCGGTTATAATAATAGAAACTTTAGATCCTGTTCTATTTAGATGTCCATCCATGAATTTTGTCAAATGGGGGACATTGCAGAAGAAAATTCATTTGAACAAGATATCAGTACATGGTTGTACCAAGATCCACAAGATACACCTAGGCAAACCCTATCCCTATCAAACTATGGAAATGGTTAAACAATGTTACAAATATTTAGGTATGATGGTACAACTGGTCTAGGGGAAAGACAACAAGGCTTAATGGAATTGTCTCTCCCACCAACCCAGAGAAAAAAGAGAGGTTTAAGCTGTGGGAAACAAAGAACTGACCTTGTAATCAAAGACATCCTAGTTGATCAGGAACAAATAGCAGAGATGCACCAGGGGCACAACTCAGAGCATGTCTTAATAAGAAACATACTGCAACAGTTTTTGCCCACCGAAGAGGGAACCTCTCAAACCCAAATGAACCTCAACATAGAAATCAATGATAATGATGCAAGTGAGACATCTGGTGAGTGTTCTATCAAAACTTACTCCCACAAGTACGAGTGGAGATCCATTCATGACTTTGAACCGTTGATCCCAGATTATTCCCCTTGGTCAGCCACCACCATAAACCTGGAAGACTTATTTGACCAACTATCCATTGATGACCAACCTTGCATAGATAAACATGTCATTCTCCATTCTTCAAGTGATGCATCCACATCACAGTATAGGTTTGTCACCCTATTCGAAGTCCCTTTCAACCAAATAGAGTCAAACCAACATGAGGGCCTATGTCTTGTACACCCAGAACTAATAGAGTGGGATCAACAAGGAACAACTAATATGGATTTTTTTTGATAATGATGAGGCCATTGTAGACTTCATGGGACTTAGAGATGGAATGCCATTAGGAGACCATAAAGCAAGTTTCTCCATTCACCTCAATAGATTAGCATACTTTTCGGAGGAATCCCCTCTTTCCAATCATCAAATCAAATCAAAAAAGAAAAAAGAATCATCAATAAGTGAAAACCAAAAAGCGCTTACTGACACAAAAAATGATAAAAAGCTAAAACGAGATGTATCTTCTAGTGAAAACCTCACTGAGGTGCTAGAAGATGGAAAGAAGGAACTCCTCCTTTTGATAGAGGAAAAGTCAGCATTACTAGCGGAAGAATCAAAGGAAGTCAATTTGGGAGATGAAAAGAACCCAAAGAACATCTACTTGGCAAAATCACTCACCCTAGAGGAGAGAGAGTAGTTCATTAGTTTCTTTAAGGCAAGAATGATCAATTTCACATGGTCCTACTTGGATATGCTAGGATTAGATCCAGAGCTTGTACTACACCATCTCCCATTGCTACCCAACACCAAACCTGTCAAGCAAAAGCTAAGAAAGATGCATCCCCATGTTGCATTGCTAGTCAAGGCAGAATTAAAAAATCTCCTGGATGCCAAGTTCATAAGACCAATACCATATGCAGATTGGATATCTAACTTGGTACCAATTACAAAGTATAGTGGTCAGATACAAATTTGCACAGACTTTAGAGATCTCAACATAGCTTGTCCCAAGGATGACTTTCCTTTACCCAACATTGATATGATAGTAGATATAACCGCTGGACATCAAATTCTATCACTCATGGATCGCTCTTCAGGGTATAATTAGATAAGGATCATGCTAGAGGACCAACAAAAAACAACTTTCACATGTCCTTGGGGTACATATTATTGGAATGTCATGCCATTTGGTCTTAAAAATGTTGGAGCAATGTATCAAAGGGCCATGACAAATATCTTCCATGATATCATCCACAAAACAATGGAAGACTATGTAGATGACATACTAGCCAAGTCAATGCTTTGCAAGGATCATCTACAAGTATTGGGACCAATCTTTGATAGAATACAGGAATACAAAGTCTATTTAAACCTAAAGAAATGTGCATTCGGTGTCACGACAGGAAATCTACTAGGGTTCATAGTGTCACATAGAGGCATTGAAGTAGACCCAGAGAAATTCAAATCAATATTAAACATGCCTCCACCATCAAACCTAAGGCAACTAAGAGGGTTACCAGGAAGGCTCCAATCAATCAGGCACTTCATATCTTAGCTAGCAGACAAGTGCCACCCATTCCAATATCTACTACACAAAGGCATCAAATTCATATGGACAGAGAAATGCGAACAAACATTCCAAATATTCAAGGACTACCTCCTCAAGTCTCCTATATTGGTGCCACCAGTCCAAGGTAGACCATTACTTCTGTATATCTCAGCAATGGAATCAACATTAGGCATACTCTTGGTGCAACATGATGACATAGGTAAAGAAAGGGCCATCTACTATCTAAGAAGAACATTGGTAGGATATGATCTCAACTATAATCTAATTGAAAAGTCATGCCTTGCAGTTGTCTTTGCTTCCCAGAAGTTGAGACATTATATGTTGAGTCATCAAACAAAATTGATAACACATATCAATCCTTTAAAGTACCTCCTAAGCAAAGCAACACTCACCGGATGACTTGCAAAGTGAGTAATGATCTTAAGTGAGTTTGAAATTGAGTACATAGACAAAAAGGCTATCAAAGGGCAAGTGATTGCAGACCAAATAGCAGAGGCACCTATTCAAGATCATCAACCTATTATTTCCAACTTTCCTGATTAATCTATTATGACACTACAACCAGCGATCGAGGTATGGCAGCTATACTTTGATGGGTCGTGCACAAACCATGGTGTAGGGGGAGGAATAGTGCTCATTACTCCAGATAATGATATAATTCCAAAATATTTTAGACTCAACTTCCCCTACATAAACAACATAGAAAAATATGAAGCACTGGTCATCGGTTTAAAGATAGCAATTCAATGGAGAATCAAGAACCTTAAGGTCTACAAAGATTCACAGTTGGCCATTAGCCAAGTCAACAATGATTATATGACAAAAGATGAAAAGCTAATACCGTAAAAAGAATAGATGGAAAGATTGCACACCAAGTTCCACTACATCTTCTTTGAGAAAGTACCATGAGCTCAAAACAAAGTTGCAGATGAAATGGCTACCATAGCATCACTGATCAATATGCCAGGCAATGAAACATGATTCCAATTTCTAGTAGAACAACTCTTGGTGCGATCACATCAAGCATCCATCATAGAATCAGCATGCATCCTTGTTGGTCCTGAAACCCCATGGTACCAAGATGTATACAACTACCTCCAAAATGGTGTCTTACCTCCCAACTTGTCTATAAACTAGAGAAAGTCCCTCATCTGCCAAGCCTCTAGGTATACCATCCTCCCAACTACTTTATATAGACAAAGTTTAGATGGAACGCTACTATGATGTCTCACTTCCACGGAATCCCAGAGAGCTCTTTACGAGGTACATGAAGGAATTTGTGGAACCCACTAAGGTGGAAACAACTTAGCTAAGAAGATCATCTGCATGGGATACTATTGGCCCACAATAGAGACAGATGCACACAAACATGTACAAAGGTGTAGACAGTGTTAGATTCATGGAGACCTCATCCATGCCCCAACCCAGGAACTAAATCCTATCACATCACCATTGCAATTTTCCATGTGGGGATTTGACCTAGTGGGAAAGATTACACCTTCTTTAGAAAATGGACACAAATACATAATAGTAGCAACATAGTACTTCACTAAGTGGGTGGAAGAAATTCCCCTCACTTACATTACCAAAAAGCAGATATCAATGTTCATACTTAACCACATCATCTGTCGATATAGGATCCCTCAAACCATCCTGACAGATCATGGTACACCTTTCCAAAACAAGAACATTGAAGATCTATGTGAATAGTTCCATATCAAACAAGGGTTCTCTTCATTTTATTATCCTCAAGGGAAAGTCCAGGCCGAAGCTACAAACAATTTTTTTTTGAAAATCTTGAAGAAAATAGTGAATGAATCAAGGTGAGACTGGCATTTACAGCTTAGTCTCGCATTATGGACATATAGAACTAGCATGATAACACCTACAAGAGAAAATCCTTTCTCCCTAGTATATAGATCAAAGGCTATCCTACCCCTCAAAGTGGAAATCCCATCCCTGAGGATATCACTAAAGAACCTAATTTTTGATGAAGACTACAGAGTAGAAAGGCTCAGTGAACTGGAGTTACTAGATGAAAGAAGACATCATGCCTTCAACCACTTACACAGCTATCAGAATCGCCTTAGAAGGAAGTATCATAAGAAGGTGAGGTCACAAACATTTGAGGTAGGAGACCTTGTCCTGATGGAAAATCAAAAGAACCAAGCAGAGCGAGTCAAACCTAGAAAGTTTGAGCCTAACTAGCTAGGACCATTTGTCATTCTCAACTCTACTCAGAGTGGGGCATTCATACTGGCGACACCAGAAGGAGATCAGCTCCCTAGATACATCAATAGCATGCACCTCAAGAGGTTCTACCCTTGAGGTCTCTATGGTTAAGGCACCTATCTACATATCTAGAAAATACAAAAAAAATTAGAAAATACAAAATGTTACCTTAGTGAAAACTTGACAAACAGGAACCTTAGTGACAACAAAAAAAAAAACAAAAAAAAAACAAAAAAAAAGTAAAGAGAAACAAAATAGCTATCTCAGTAAAAACCTAGAAAATAGGCACTTTTGAGTAGGTACCTTGGTGAAAACCTGGCAAACAAGTGTCAAGTGTTCAATTCCAGCTTCACCATCAATGAACTCCAAGATAAAAAATCTTGAGCACGCTTTAAATGCAAGCCTGACTACCCAAGATATATCTAGAAGCACATTCCCCTCTGAGCACCAACGCTTATCCATGGTTAGTACTGGTCCACCAGACTAGGGGTGATTCTAAAATATCCTAAAAAAATCCCTAAAAATCAGAAAACACATCAAAAATCCTAAAAAGATCAAAACATTCTAAGAAAATCAAATCTTCATAAAAAACAATAAAAAATTTGCGAAATCCCAAGTAATAAAACCAACTCAGTTATCACAAGAGCAAAGGGAGATCACGCCCAGTCAATCAATGTCACAATCATGAGCTTTGCAAATTAGCATGGGGCTCATATGACACAACATTATCAATCTATCAAATCAATCAACAAGCGACTGGCGACCAAGCCAATCTATCAATTGTCACAATCATGAGCTTTGCAAATTAGCATTGGGCCCATCTGACACAGCTTGATCAGCTACCAAAATTATCACAATCAATCAATCAATCATATCAATCATCTTACACAGTGATGGATACACTCAAACTAGACAGGCCAGCCTTATATGAGTTATCTATTACTGAAACTAGACACACTCAAGCAATCAAGCCAATCAAGCCTATCAAAAGAGTTGAGCCAATCAAGAGAACCCAACTGAATCAAGGAACTATCCAAACATGTTGACTAGGTTAGTCAGTCAGTTAGATGTCAGTCTATATTTTTTGGTTATGTTCTTATGCTACTCCATGATCCACCAAGTGAGGAGAGTAGCTATGATAGATCATGACTTATTTTCTTTGATTGTTGTTTGTTGAATGTTCACTTTGATTTTAGGGCCATGATTATTTAGGATAAATGCGTTAGGCACTATCACTTATCTGGCAGCCGCGCAGTTCCATGATCTGAGCTTAACCCTGGGAAAGAATTGGACATTCCTTCTCTTTTATTTGCTTATTTTATTTATAGAATCAAGAGCTTGCGATGCTATCTAGATGGACTCTAGGTGCATAGGAGTTTTATCTTGGTTTCTATGGTCTTTTATTTTTTGCAATCAAGAGCTCACAATGCTATCTAGATGGATTCTAGGGGCGTAGGAGTTCTATCTTATTTTCTTAGTTATTTTTCTTTATAGAATCAAGAGCTCGCGGTGTTATCCAGATGGACTCTGGGTGCATAAGAGTTCTATCTTGGTTTCCTTTTTTTAGTTAATTCAGAGGACAAAGCGATATCTAGATGGTCAATATATAGGTGCTTTTGGCTCTCTTTCTTTTCAAACAAGGAACATAGCTAAACCCAGATGGTCAATATTTGGGTGCACTAAGATCTCTTTCTATTCAATCTCTCTACTCCTTTTGGTTATTAAGAGGTCGTGGTAGTATCCAGATGGTATGTGATCTAGATGCATTGGACACTCTTCAGAATTTGAAAAAATAAAAAAGATGCAATGATGACAAAAATTGGAAACGCGACAACATTGACTCACTCATCCATTCTATCAATTCATATCTATCAAAAAATTCAAAATTTCCTTTCTATCATTCCATATCTATCAATCAATCACAGAGATCACATTCCAAACTAACTTCCTTCTAACCAACACATGCATTACTCAAAAATTTTATGCATGGTAGATTGCATTCATTTATCGCATTAGAAAAATTCAAAACATGTGCATAGTAGATCATATAATCAATGCATCCATCATCAATAACATCATAACTAACATAGGAATGCATTCATCATCATCATATAGTGATTCACATTTTCAACAAATTAATGCTTATCTGACGTATTTTCTATGCTTAATTTGTTGAGGGGGCATATAGCTCACTTGCTATCACTGGGGCAAGCTGGGGTACGATCAAATCTAAAAATTCTTTGACACACTACGACAAGTCACATCACATCAAAGAGGGGCAAATGTAGACACCTAAAAATGGACAGGCTTGTGACTTTACATTAAAAATACTAATTTTTATCTATTAATTATTGGTTTTTTAATCATTAATTAATCATTTATTTTTCTCTAAATTCATTCCCCAAATCATCTAATCAAATTCTCAAAATTAATTTAATAATTAATTTTATTTAATTAATTAACCTTAATTGATTAATTACCATTAATTAATTAATTAAATTCAATTTCCTATAGTTTAAATTCAAATATTTAAACTTACTAATTAAATTAATTTAATTTCCTTCAATAAAGCAATTCTAAAGAAAAAAGAATTCAATTATCTCACATGTTGAAAACTTTAATTAAATAAATGAATTAAATATTCATTTATCTTCAAAGAGATAACTCCATTTAGATCACATGGGTTACTCCACCCATCTCTCCAGTCCACATGGGTAACTTCACCCACCTCTCCAGTCCACATGGGTAACTTCACCCACCTCTTCAGTTCAAAAAGGTAACTCACAATTAGCTCTTCAGTCAACCAAACTTTGTCTCCTCTTTACCAATTAAAGAGGTGGAGTTTACTGATGGCTTCTCCAGTTCCCTTTGATCTCAACCATTCATCTCCATATCTCTGGGATTGATCTCAACCATTCATTTTATCCCCAATTCGTATATAATAAACCTTTCATAACCATTTGAAGGATCTAGGATTTCAAGCTCTCGTGCGCCATTACTATGTCAGTTTGGTTCTAGCATTCAAGCCATCTTGCGATCACACACCCATTTCAATTAGCAAATTCTCGATGCTTCTCAAGTCATAGACATTGCCCACACCAATATTGAGCATCAAAAATAGTATTTCAGAAGTAGTAGAGAGAGACAATAGAAGCTTCAAGCACTTTGGGGTTTGCATTCATTTATTTTCCTTTCATTGCTTGTACATTTGATTGATTACATTTTAAGTTATTCATTTTAGTAGTTCTTATGTACTTGATTTATATCATTTGTAAAATATTTGCTACTAACCCTTGCCTTTGGAAAGCTTGGGAACCACAAATCAAAAAAAGGAGGTGTACAACATGCACTTTTTTTTCCATTAGTTTCTTTTCCTCAATATTTTTATCAAGCGATTCCAATAATGGAACATTCATACCTCTTTTAGTGCTGCCAAAGTCAGAAGTGAATGTATATATTCCCACGTTAGTAATATGACCAATTTTATCCTTGAATCCACATTGAAATTCATCATTTGAACCCTTTAAGAACCAACTTGGAACAAAAAAATCTTGTGTTCATCTGGTGAAACTTCTTTTTTTCAGAAGAACTAAATGGTGTTTAGTTGGCCCCATCTATGTAATACCCACTCATGTTTTTATATTTAGTTTAGGATGTTGTACCCTTTAGGCATCGGTTTCAGTTGTTTGGCCGAATTCTTTTAGGCCACATTTCATGTGGGCTGATATTATTTCATTTGATGATGATACTTGTTTTATGATGTTATGATTTTACCTTATGCATAGATAGATGTGATGATGTTATCATGTTGATTATTATATGTCGATTTTAGATTATGATATACTTACCCCATACTTGCATGTGTATGGTTGTCTTATATGTGACTGTACTTGTTGATGTGATGTTGTGGTAGAGGACGAAGACATAGTTACTTGCTTCGGCAAGATCCACACATTCGACCGTTCCCTATCATTGATTGCAATATTATATTATGTATGTACATGCATGTTCGTTGGTGACAGGATTGCAGGTATAGGGCATCGTCTTCCGTGAATTGGCAAGAGTGAGCGTGCCTATAAATATTCATCTCAATGGTAAAGAGGGGAGGTAACATGCAGATCCAAAACCCTAACCTAAGCCTAATCGTCCTAATGTAGGATGAGTTTCAATATGACTACCTTATTCGGATTTTTCTAGGTTGACAGAATTCGAATACCCTCTCTCTTGAGTTTGTCCTAATGTAGGATGAGTTTCAATATGACTACCTTATTCGGATTTGTCTAGGTTGACAGAATTCGAATACCCTCTCTGTTGAGTTTGTGTGTGTTTTGCTTGATTATGTTTTCAGATGATTTTTCATATTATTGAGTGATTTTCCATGTTTAGTGAATTAATGGATTATAGTTGAATTAATGATTTAATTATATCTTAAGTTTATTTTAAATAATTTATTAAATTGAAATATTTGAATATTTTGATTTAATTAAATATTTAATTGAAAACTATATTGTATGTGCTTATATGATTAATTAAATAATTAAATATTTGGTTGCATGCATTATTGTGACATAAATATT